>JACEEZ010007745.1:115000-132377 GCA_016584305.1 Chionoecetes opilio
CTGCGGCTGAGATAAAATTTATAAATGCGAATTATCAAACTCGCTCTCAAGTTAATAAATTCAGCCTGCAAACCTGGCTTCGTCGGTCGGTGAGGTTGAAAATTTTCTTGATTAACTTTTTGCTCGCTTCAGAACTTGCCAGCGTTTATGAAAAGCAAGAAAAGGTGGAAGCAGCGACACGTGGACATTTCTTTTTATGTTGCGGGGAATTGATGCTAACGAGGGCAAAGAAGAAATGCATTTGTTTTGTGGTATTAGGAAGGGAATTAGGGAGAAGAGGAAATGACTTTTTTTATTTTGTTATTACTAATTTACTTTTTTTAAGCTCTCGATGTACGTACGTGTAGAAAAAAAGTTACTCCAGCCCACAAATATTAATTTTTCCTTTTTCTTACTAAAACTTTATGACTTGAATCGAAATATCTACTTCAAATCCTAAGGTAAGAATCGTGTTTTCATACCATAATCAAGCTACGATTATTAACTTGGCATAAAACATGGGCGGAAAAAGAGAGTGGAACGAGAACAAATTTGCTTCAACAACAAATTAGAAAGAAAACGGGCAGGGACGCAGGAAATGGCAGGAAAGGCATCAACAGCCATTCCAAAGCTGCAAAATAGGACTAAATACATGATAGTGAATCGCAGAGTAGGACGTGCGAGGACAGCAGGCAATGTAGGCAGAAGGAAAGTAATGATGGATCGGTGCAGAACAGAAGGGCGCCGGACACACCACAGGGAAGATAAAGTTATTAGACAGGGACACCAGACGGGTAGAATCGTGGCCACCGAGAGACAAGGCCTGATACATCGTCCATGACGTCACACCATGTCGATCCCACCCGCTCCGCTTCCCGTACAAGTTTACCTACCTAATATAATGTTTATCAGTATAAAAGATATACTGTTATCTTCGGAAATGTTTGTTCTATAATATTATCAAATAAAAAATCATAAAACACAAAAGAAATGCCATTATGAGACTTTCAAGAAATATGCATTAACTTAAACTCTTCGCCATTTAATATTTTGCTCGAAAACTTTTTACATGGAGAATATCAATAGAAGCGGAATTTAATTAGCTTTACATTGATATATTTTGTTTAGTCATAAATTAATTAACAGCATGCATAAATTAGCGTTAACTAAATATTAAAAATCATGAAATCGGGTAATTACCTACCTAATATATGTTTATCAGTATAAAATATATACTGTTATCTTTGGAAATGTTTGTTCTATAATATTATCCAATAAAAAACCGTAAAACACACTAAAGAAATGCCATTATGAGACTTTCAAGAAATATGCATGAACTTAAACTCTTCGCCATTTAATATTTTGCGGAAAAACTTTTTATATGGAGAATATCAATAGAAGCGGAATTTAATTAGCTTTCCATTGATATATTTCATTTTCTGATAAATGAATTAGCAGCATGCATAAATTAGCGTTAACTAAAAAAATAACATCATGAAATCGGGTAATTTTTCCCGATTGATGAGGTTATTTATTTAGTTAACGCTAATTTATGTATGGTTCTAATTCATTTATCAGTAAACAAAATATATCAATGGAAAGCTAATGCGATTCCGCTTCTATTGATATTCTCCATGTAAAAAGTTTTCGAGCAAAATATTAAATGGCGAAGAGTTTAAGTTAATGCATATTTCTTGAAAGTCTCATAATGGCATTTCTTTTGTGTGTTTTACGGTTTTTTATTTAATAATATTATAGAACAAACATTTCCAAAGATAACAGTATATCTTTTATAGTGATAAACATATATTAGGTAGGTAAACTTGTACGGGAAGCGGAGCGGGTGGGATCGACATGGTGTGACGTCACGGACGATGTATCAGGCCTTGTCTCTCGGTGGTCTCGGTAGAATAGGACAGAGCTAGAGCGAGGCAACCGATACTATACTATTTTTTTTACGAGGTGAAAAATCCTGACCCCTTACTGCTTACTGACTGATATTTGATGCCAGGAGAAGAGAATACTACGGTTCTTCTAAATTTCAGCTGTATTTTATGATAGTTAACCATATAATTAGGTAAAGATAGGCATAATTTTAAGCATGAGACCTTAGGATAGAATGGAATTTTCGTTTCGTTAAGAAAATAGACTATACAGCAGAAGATTTTGGACAGAGGCAACAGCTGAGGGACGGAGGAGGAAATAAGGTCAGGAATAGAGAAAACCTGTGATAACTATTTCTGTTTCCCACTTCATGGCCGAGTGAGTAAAGCAGCAAAAGTCTCTCACTAACCAATAAAAGTGTGTGGTCGTGAACGCTTCGTTACGTCAAGGTGAAATCAATCGTTATAGAAAAGGATTCATAAAAAGTATTGCAAGATTTTTTGGAGAAATGAACGACTGGAAATACAAAACAGTGGACGAGAGTGATTAAGAGGAAGAGAATAAGGAGGGTTAGTTAAATTATCAAGATATACGAAGCATAATGGAAACGCTTGATGTGCGGGAAAGAGAAAGAGAGGAAAATAAAAGGAAAATTAAATTAGAAGTTAAAATGTGTGAAAAATAAATTTGAAAGAGTTAGGCCGTAAAAACTCTTAATAAACTTTCCGGGAAAAAGGGAAATAACGAACCTGGTGTGAATAATGGCAAAAGAAATGATGATAATAATAATAATAATGATAATAATAATAATAATAAATTATGATAGTCTTTCAATCATACGAAAAAAAAGAAAATATTGACTACCTATATGTATATATAGTAAGGAAAAAATGAGCTTTTCAGTAGCAAGATAAATTATCTGAATCCCAAAATAGGAATATCAAAAGTGTGTGTGTGTGTATTCATCTAGTTGTATTCATCTAGTTGTATTTTACAGGGCCAGAGCAATGCTCGTGTGGCCCCGTCTCCATATCAACATTTTTTTTAGCATTCATCCTTAGTGCTAGCATTCATCCTTAGTGTGTGTGTGTGTGTGCGTGTGCGTGTGCATGTGCGTGTGCGTGTGCGTGTGTGTGTGTGTGTGTTATAGGATACAAGTATATGATATAGGGCAGAGAGCTAGAATAGGGGATTAAGTGGCCGAGTGGTTAGCGCATGGAAATGGCGAGCTCGATGTACTGAGTTCGCATCCCGCCAAGTGCCTAAATCTTTCGGCAATCGTCGAGTGACTTAAGAACACCCACATATTGCCCATTAACTCTACCTTCGACGGCGAGTGCATCGGAGGACACAGGAGGGCGGCATGAGCCTCTAATCTCAGGACGCCATTATAATAATCCTGCCTGCGCCAACACGGTCGAGGGCCAACTATCACAGCCCTCAAATGACTCCAGGGCCTATCATCCGAGCCCTGGAGGTCACTGCCTACAGGCGCTAAAGGCACAAATGTAAAAAAAACCCATATGAACGAATAGAGGAAAGGAAAGTAATGAGAGAAACAGATAATAAAACTGACTCACACACACACACACACACACACACACACACACACACACACACCACACACACACACACACACACACGCACACACTCACATGTAGTCGTCATCGTCGTCGTCTTCATGCCAGTCGTACACGGCGGCGTGGAGGGGCGTGGGCGTGGCGGGGGGGTCCAGGTGGGCGGGCGCCGTGCCCTCGTCCAGGCCCTCCACACTGATGCCCGGCACTTGGCGCATCCTGGGGGGGGGGGAGAAGGAGGGAGTGGCATTATGACAACCCTAATGCTCCCATAATCATAATCCCAGAAATTAGTTTAGTATGTGCTGTAATATGTTCGTCTTCCTAATACTCGTAATTATGTAATACTATTATTAACTGCTTGAGGCCCACAACGTAATTTCCATTGTAATTTGGCTACCATTAGACAATTTTAATGAGTATAAGCAATATTTCAATATATCTGACCTGCTTAGTATCTTTATCCACTAGTTAATTCGGTTTATTAAGTTACTTTTCGTAATTTTATGGCTACCAACAGACTATTTTATATAGCAAAGGAAAGATCTGGGCGTGAAGGGGTTAAATACGTAATAATACGTAACATTTATATTGTATCATCATTAAATAGCTTTATACAATTAATGAAATTCTCTCTCTCTCTCTCTC
Organism: Chionoecetes opilio; assembly: GCA_016584305.1. Lineage (NCBI taxonomy): Eukaryota > Metazoa > Arthropoda > Malacostraca > Decapoda > Majidae > Chionoecetes > Chionoecetes opilio. The sequence goes on from JACEEZ010007745.1 coordinate 119,089, forward strand.
TCTCTCTCTCTCTCTCTCTCTCTCTCTTCCCCTCCTCTCTCTCTCTCTCTCTCTCTCTCTTCTCTCTCTCTCTCTCTCTCTCTTTTCTCTCTCTCTCTCTCTCTCTCTCTCTCTCTCTCTCTCTCTCTCTCTCTCTCTCTCTCTCTCTCTCTCTCTCTCTCTCTCTCTCTCTCTCTCTCTCTCTCTCTCTCTCTCAGGATAGTCTTTACATTATAATACCGTCCGTCTATGTTTCTGACATAACCTTTTGCGTTATATAGAGTAAGAGTACAACCTTTTTTCGTATGAACAATAATGACACTAAAGTAATTGTTTGACAAATTATTCCCAGTAGATTTATGAATAATTGTGTCGTCGTCGTATTTAAGTTACGGTTGTTATGCTACGTACAACAAATAACTACGAAAAGGAAGAGCAGGGAGATGAAGGAAGATGAATAAAGAGGGAGGAAGAAGGGGAAGAAAATGAAAGAAGAGAAAAAGAAAGACGACGAAGAGTCAATAAAAAATGGAACACGCAGGGAAAAGGAAGAAAAAGAAAGAAAGAAAGAATAGGAAAAGAAGCACGATGAAGTTTAAAAAGGAATATGACACGCAGGAGGAATAAAGACAAAGAAAGAAAGAAAAGGAAAGCAGTCTCAGAAGGAAGAGCTACGGAAAACTCCTTGACGTCAATACAAAGAAAATAATTCATATTATCCTGTTATTTTGTTTTTCATCTCCCAAACATGAATCCATAAGCACTCAATGATGGGTTTTGCATGGCCTGGTTGGGCGATTATAGATGTCAAAGGGGAAATATTCATGGTATTCGACAAAAAATATATAGCATGTATGTATGTACATATATTTGTGTGTGAAGGTGATTTGTATATGACTGGATTTGTGATATGAAAAGAGATCAATCTGGTTTGTTTACATTATTTTCTAAGTACAGATTTCAAGGGGTTGTTGCTGTTCCACTATTCTTCTTTCTTTCTTGAACTGTTTTCTTTCCTTTTCTACTTACTGTGTATTCCATTTTTTTTCCTTCTTCGTCTTCATCATTTTTCCTCTTCCTTCATTTTATCCCTCTTCTTCCCTCCTCTTATCTATCATTCGTCATATTCCTGTTTTTACCCTACGCAGTGATTCGTTGTAGTATAATTTCCGTGACGGTGATGCAAAGAGTGACATCAGTGGCATAAAATGTGATATTTTGTAGAAACCATCCTTCATTTTCTCCTTGGGTTATTTTCTCTCTCTCTCTCTCTCTCTCTCTCTCTCTCTCTCTCTCTCTCTCTCTCTCTCTCTCTCTCTCTCTCTCTCTCTCTCTCTCTCTCTCTCTCTCTCTCTCTCTCTCTCTCTCTCTCTCTCTCTCTCTCTCTCTCTCTCTCTCTCTCTCTCTCTCTCTCTCTCGCACACACACACACTGATTAAACAGACTTTTCAACTGATAACTAAGATGGAAGAAACATACAATGAGAGACTACCGACTCGGAGACAAAGAGAAGGTAGATACACAAGAGGACATACAAAATAATTAGGAAAAGCGAGATGACTGAACAACGTAAAAAATACAGCTTCCCTCATGGAGATGAAGAAGTTTGGAGTAGACTAAATGAGGAGGTGAAATCGGCAAAGAATGTGCACCATATTTTTTTTTTTTTTTTTTTTTTTTACATCACAAAGGACTGGCCAAGGGTACAACAAAAATGGGTAACACAAAGCCTGCTTAGTTGCCAGTCCCTATAAAGAAGACAGTAAGAGAATAAAAAAAAAAGAGGGGTGAGCCAATTTAGTTCGGGAGGTGTCTTGTTACTCTTCTTTTGAAAAGATTTAAGTCATAGGAAAGTGGAAAAATAGAAACAGGAAGAGAGTTCCAGAGTTTACCAGTGAAAGGGATGCAAGAGTAAAGATACTGATTAACTCTTGCATTAGGAAGATGGACAAAATTGGACAGAATAGGGATGAGAATTAGTAGAAAGTCTTGTGCAGAGAGGCCGCGGGAGGGGGGGAGGCATGCAGTTAGCAAATTCAGGAGAGCAGTGAGCATGAAAATAACGGTAGAAGAGAGCAAGAGAAGCAACATTGCGTCGGTGATTTAAAGATTGAAGACAGTCAGTCAGAGGAGGGGAGTTGATGAGACGAAAAGCTTTTGACTCAACCCTGTTTAGGAGAGCTGTATGAGTGGAGCCTCCCCAAACATGTGAGACATACTCCATACATGGGCGGATAAGGCCCCTGTAGAGAGCAAGCAATTGGAGGGAGAAAAAAAGGACGCAGACGCCACAGGACACCTAACTTCTTAGAAGCTGTTTTAGCAAGAGATGAGATGTGAGATTTCCAGTTCAGATTTTTAGTAAAGGATAGTCCTAGAATGTTCATTGTAGAAGAAGGAGACAGTTGAGTGTCATTGAAGAAGAGGGATAGTTATCTGGTAGGTTTTGTCGAGTAGATAGGGTAAGAAATTGGGTTTTTGAGGCATTGAACAAAACAAGGTTTGCTTTTCCCAATCAGAAATTATAGAAAGATCAGAAGTTAGGCGCTCGGTGGCATCTCTCCGTGAATCACTTAGTTCCTGTTGAGTTGGATGTCTAATACACGACGTTAAAAAATGCAGGGTAGAATCATCAGCGTAGGAGTGGATAGGGCTTTGAGTTAAACTTAGAAGATCATTAATGAATAATAGAAAGAGAGTGGGTGATAGGACAGAACCCTTGGGAACACCACTATTGATAGATTTAGGAGAAGAACAGTGTCCATCTACAGTAGCTGCAATAGAACGGTTTGAAAGGAAACTTAAGATGAAGGTACAGAGAGAAGGATAGAAACCGAATGAGGGTAGTTTGGAAATTAAAGATTTGTGCCAGACTCTATCAAAAGCTTTTGATATGTCAAGGGCAACAGCAAAAGTTTCACCGAAACCCCTAAAGGAGGATGACCAAGATTCAGTTAGGAAAGCTATAAGATCGCCAGTAGATCGCCCTTTACGGAAACCGTACTGACGAGCAGATAGAAGATTGTGAGCAGATAGATGCTTAAGAATCTTCTTATTAAGTATAGATTCAAAAACTTTAGAAAGGCAGGAAGTCAAAGCTATAGGACGGTAGTTTGAAGGATTAGAACGGTCACCCTTCTTAGGAACAGGTTGGATGTGAGCAAACTTCCAGCAAGAAGGAAAGGTGGAAGTAGATAGACAAAGACGGAAAAGTTTGACCAGGCAGGGTGCAAGCACAGAAGCACAGTTTTTGAGAACAATAGGAGGGACTCTGTCAGGACCGTAAGCCTTCCGAGGATCTAGGCCAGAAAGGGCAAAGAAAACATCATTCCGAAGGATCTTAATGACAGTCATAACATAGTCAGAGGGTGGAGGAGAAGGAGGAACAAGCCCTTCATCAACCAGAGTGGAATTTTTAGCAAAGGTTTGAGCGAAGAGTTCAGCTTTAGAAATAGATGAGACAGCTGTGGAGCCATCTGGGTGAAGCATAGGAGGGAAAGATGAATGAAGAAAAATTGTTAGAGATGTTATTAGCTAGATGTCAGAAGTCACGAGAGGAATTTGATTCAGAAAGATTTTGACATTTTCTATGAATGAAAGAGTTTTTGGTAAGTTGAAGTAAAGATTTGGCATGATTACGGGCATAAATATAAAGGGCATGAGTTTCAGGAGATGGATGCTTACGGTACCGTTTGTGAGCCACTCCTCTATCTCGGACAGCATGAGAACAAGCAGAGTTAAACCAAGGTTGACGGGCTTTAGGATTAGAGAAAGTGTGTTGAATGTACGCCTCCATGCCAGAGACTATGACCTCAGTTATGCGCTCTGCACAAAGAGCTGGGTCTTTGACATGGAAGCAGTAATCATTCCATGGAAAATCAGAGTAGTACTGCCTTAGGTCTTCCCACTTAGCTGAGTTGAAGTGCCAGAAGCACCTCCGCTTAGGTGGGCCCCGAGGCGGCACCGGAGCGATAGGACAGGTTACATAAATAAGATTGTGATCGGAGGAACCCAACGGAGAGAATAGTTTCACAGAGTAAGCAGAAGGGTTAATAGTTAGGAAAAGATCATGAAAGAAAAGTTGAAAGAAAGACTGGATAAATGTAGATACGGAGACGGGACACATATTCTCCAACTATGCAAGTATGTGGTTTCCCAGTGAAGACGCTTGGTTGTAGCTCTGAAACTAACAATAGGATTTTCTCGAAAATACCCTCATTGTGATTCCCACACAAAGTTACCGTTACTAGACCAGGAAACCTAACTTAACCTAACCGCAACCTAACCTGACGTGTTCAAGAATAAACGCGACATACTGTCACAGAAAATGGAATATGCAGTCGTGACCACGCTAGTGTATAGGTCAGGCCCTGTAAAACATAAATAGGTAAATACGCACGCACGCGCGCTCACGCACGCACGCACGCACGCACGCACGCACGCACGCACGCACGCACGCACGCACGCACGCACGCACGCACGCACGCACGCACACGCACACGCACACACAGAATTTGGTATAGTAACATCATGACAAAATCTGTATGTAGTGTTTATGTAACCTATACATGTATATATGAAAGGGAAGAATATTTAACTCTACTAAAGACAAAATCAAGAACCACCCTTGCTAAGCTAAGAACACATAATAATATAATACCAGTGACTGCCGGTAAATATCAAATTATTATTAGGGAAGAAAGGTTTTGTAGTCAATGTAACAACAAGGCCATTGGGGATGAATATCATGTTATTTTTTAGTGTAGTAATCCAGAAATATCAAGAGATAGGGAAACTTATTTACCTAAATTTTTCTGGAACATACCTAATAATAATAAGTTTAATATGTTGATGCAAAGCAAAAATACTGTATTACTATACCAGCTAGTATAATTTTTTAATGTCATATTCAAAATTTACAGATGATCCAAAGGAACAAAGATGTACACATAAACTTATATGTATTTTAGTACATTTTATGTCGGATGTATTTTAGTATGGGATTGAACGGAGCTGTGCTCCATACTTTTGTAAGAAAGATCTGAGCAATAAACAATTTTCAGTTTCAGTTTCAGTTTGTTTTCACATACTCACACTCATACTCATACTCATACTCATACTCATACTCATACTCATACTCATACTCATACTCATACTCATACTCATACTCATACTCATACTCATACTCATACTCATACTCATACTCATACTCATACTCATACTCATACTCATACTCATACTCATACTCATACTCACACTCACACTCACACTCACACTCACACTCACACTCACACTCACACTCACACTCACACTCACACTCACACTCACACTCACACTCACACACACTCACACACTCACACACACACACACACACACATTGATCTATGCGTCCATGATTAGAAACTTCGCAACATGCCGAAAGAGATTTTTTTGCTTTCTTTTTTTGTTTGCAAGTGGAATCCCCCAAGACAGGGATTTTCGCAGGGCCAATAATGCATAGCGTGGGTGGAGGAAAGGTGGGAATGAAGGAAGGAATGATGGAAGGAGGGAGGGAAGGCGTGGAAGGAAGGAAGGAAGGAAGGCAGGAAGGAAGGAAGGAAGGAAGGAAAGAAGGATACTTTGATCCTATCTAGACACTTTGCAAGTACCAACTACAAGGTTATTGACTATACAAAGCGCCGCCACGCCAGGACGAACCTGGTGGGCTCGAATCGCTGACCGAATGCAGGGACGCTACTCGCGAGCCCGCAGCTCTACCAACCGAGCCACCCTGACGGGTAAGGAAGGAATAGAGGGAGGAAGAAAGGAAGGAAGGAAGGAAAAAAGGAGGGAAAGGCAACTAAAGATGAGGTAATTTCGAAGATGATGATGAGTGACGACAACTTTTAGAGGTTGGAGGAGAGCACTGAGGGCTTCTGGGACACGAGAAATGAGTGGAAGTCGTTCCTAAAGTATAAAATGAGGACGAAAAATGCAAATGAGAGAGAGAGAGAGAGAGAGAGAGAGAGAGGAGAGAGAGAGAGAGAGAGAGAGAGAGAGAGAGAGAGAGAGAGAGACGAGAGAGAAGAGAAGAGAGAGAGAGAGAGAGAGAGAGAGAGAAAAGAGAGAGAGAGAGAGAGAGGAGAGAGAGAGAGAGAGAGAGGAGAGAGAGAGAGAGAGAGAGAGAGAGAGAGAGCATGACAAAAGAGATGACATGAGTTTGATATGAGAGGAGATGAGGCGTGGGAAATTAGTGAAAGTCCTCCTCAAAATATAAAATGAGGACGAAAACTGCAAAAAGGAGACGACATGAGTTTGATATGAGAGGAGATAAGGCGTGGGAATTGTGATATGGAGATGAGGTGAGGTGAGGTCATTTCCAAAGTCCCGGGGGTAATGATGGTTCGTGTCAATGATGAATAACTAGATGGTGTGATGAAAGGAGATGAGTGTAATACATGAAGGGAATGAGATATGAAAATGAAGGGTAAGAATGTAAATATATCACGTTTTTTAAAAAGTGAGTTTGTGAGATTTACGAAGTTTTGTAGAGGACAGGGTGAAGAAGGCTGACAAAGAGAGAGAGAGAGAGAGAGAGAAGAGAGAGAGAGAGAGAGAGAGAGAGAGAGAGAGAGAGAGAGAGAGAGAGAGAGAGAGAGAGAGAGAGAGAGAGAATAAACTGTTAGCTATTCAGTCTCATTATGTTAATACTGTAAAAAGAAAACAAATTCAATATTCTCTCTCTCTCTCTCTACTTCTCTCTCATCTCTCTCTCTCTCTCTCTCCTCTCTCTCTCTCTCTCTCTCTCTCTCTCTCTCTCTCTCTCTCTCTCTTCTCTCTCTCTCCTCTCTCTCCTCTCTCCTCTCTCTCTCTCTCTCTCTCATGACCCAGATATATCACTGGCCGCTGATCAAAGGAAGCACACAAAGTTTTCAATCTTATTTTCTCATGCACTTGACGTTCCGAGGCGCCGCGGGGGAGACTGACGCATTCCGCCGACGCCCAAAAATAGCCCAAACACGGGACACTTGATCCAATGACTCCAGATTACAAGAAAGTTCATAAAATCATAACTCCTTTGAGCGTGCAGCACCAAACCGTCACTCAAGGTCTCTTTTTTTTTTTATAGCTCCTGAGATGACATGTTACAAATAGAAACTAACAAACAGACAGATAGACAGAATAAGAACACAACTTTTTTTGCGTATGAACAATAATGGCAATAAAGTGACTGTTTGACAAATGATTCCCCGTGGATTTATTCCCAGTGGATTTATGAATACTTTTGTCGTCGTCGTATTAAAGTCTCTAGAGGGATTTCTTGGATTTTTTGGGATTAATCTTACATGGATGCGTAGGTTGCGAGATGGGGGAAAGGACGGGAAGACATGGAAGACTCGTGTTATGTTTACTGATAGAGGGATAGAGACCCACTGGCAGCAGCATGCATAATAGAGCTAACTCCTCTCTCTCTCTCTCTCTCTCTCTCTCTCTCTCTCTCTCTCTCCTCTCTCTCTCTCTCTCTCTCTCTCTCTCTCTCTCTCTCTCTCTCTCTCTCTCTCTCTCTCTCTCTCTCTCTCTCTCTCTCTCTCTCTCTCTCTCTCTCTCTCTCAGTTTGTTACACGCAAACTACAGTCCCTTGTATGAACAGACAAACAGACAAACGCAAACAGACAGATAGGCAGACACAAACATTCAAATAGACAGACAAAACAGACAGACACAAACATACAGATACACACACACACAAACAGACAGATACAGACAAAACAGACAGATAGGCAGACACAAACATTCAAATAGACAGACAAAACAGACAGACACAAACATACAGATACACACACACACAAACAGACAGATACACACACACACAAACAGACAGATACAGACAAAACAGACAGATAGGCAGACACAAACATTCAAATAGACAGACAAAACAGACAGACACAAACATACAGATACACACACACACAAACAGACAGATACAGACAAAACAGACATATACAAACAAAGCAGACATATACAGACAAAACAGACATATACAGACAAAACAGACATATACAGACAAAACAGACAGAGACATACAAAACAGGCAGATAGACAGACGCAACATACAGATAGACAGACACAAACAGACAGATATACAGACCAGACAAACAGAGTGGGAGGAAGTCATAAATATCATTCACAAGAGTAGCACAAAAATAGAAACGTGGACAAAGAGACACACATAAACAGTAGAGCATAACACGCGACCTTTTCAAGGAATAAAAGGAATGGACAATGACGTATAGACAGGCAGACAGGAAGACAGAAAAGGACAGGATCGCTAACGTGGTTATTCAGGCAAAGATGGACAGTTACATATATATGGTATTTTTTCACGTAGAGAGAGAGAGAGAGAGAGAGAGAGAGAGAGAGAGAGAGAGAGAGAGAGAGAGAGAGAGAGAGAGAGAGATGAGAGAGAGAGAGAGAGGGAGAGAGAGAGAGAGAGAGAGAGAGAGAGAGAGAGAGAAGAGAGAGAGAGAGAGAGAGAGAGACGAGAGAGGAGAGAGAGAGAGAGAGAGAAACATTTTAAGATTCGGACAGGATATGGACAGCTCAATTTTGCCAATACAAAATCTAGAGGCAGGTTACCAAGTTTTCAAGGAAGACTCACGCGGGAAAGGAAACGTTGTGTATCCAAGAAACAAACTAACCAAACGTTGATCCACAGTCTGTAAAACGTTCCTGAACCAATCAAGAATATAAGCTCAGGTGCAAATAAAAGTTTGTACAGGTGTCTTGATAGATAGATATTTTAAAAGCCACTCTTAGAACAGCACAGTGTAAGTCCGACAGGTAATCGTTGTGATAAAAAGAAAAAAAATATCAGAAAACTATTAATTAAACTAAACGGAGATTCATTATTATGGAAAAGATACATATTATGGATGGTCACTCTCTGTCTCTGTCTCTGTCTCTGTCTCTGTCTCTCTCACGTATTTGACTCGCTTACGAAAATCATAATCACACTTCTCAGAGTAGGAAATAAAATTATCTGGAAACTATGAAAAGCGATGAAAAGTAGAAAAAGCGATATAAAAACAAATTAAACTGATAAACTAAGTTACATAAATGAATACTTGATTTGGGTACGGATAATGAGAGAGAGAGAGAGAGAGAGAGAGAGAGAGAGAGAGAGAGAGAGAGAGAGAGAGAGAGAGAGAGAGAGAGAGAGAGAGAGAGAGAGAGAGAGAGAGAGAGAGAGAGAGAGAGAGAGACTGTTCCTCCCACTCATAAAAAAAAAAGATAAAAGCAGCAAGACGGTAAAAAGAAATACAAAATAATCACAATTAAAAAGAATGAGGATCGTGAAAATAAAACCAAAAATATTACTGTATGTGTTGCTATCTGAAACACAATACAGAGCGGCTTCAAAGAGCTTTACAGAATACCGGCTTTCGTGTTTTTTTCATTTTTTTTCCTTTTTCTCTCGCCGTGTTTCCTTTCTTTAGAGGTCGTCAGAGTGTTGTATAAATTTAAATGGTATTGCATTTCTACAACGTGGTTTTGGAGATTAATGCATCACAGAGGCTTTGCACAGCTGTCCTCGAGTGTTGCAGCCGAGGTGGACGATTTTATGGTGTTGCAGTGTATGCTATAAGCTCGTACGACACGTTGTAGTGACAGCAAGTATATTGTAGCCATTAATTTTGCTGTACGGTAATGTATTAGTTGTATTAGTGTTGCAGTGTATTCTATAAACTTGTAGAACTCTCTCTTGTAGTGAAATTAAGTATAGTGTAGGTCATTAATTTTCCTTAACGGTAATGTATTGCATAGTAGAATGGCATGTAGTGTTTACCTTAACCCCTATACGCCCATATCTTTCCTTTGCTATAAAAATTGTATGTTGTTAGCCATAAAAGTACGAAAAGTAACTCAATATACCAACATAGTTGGTCGACAAGGACACTATACAGGTCATATCTATAAAATATTGCTTATATTCACTAAAAATCGTCTAATGGTAGCTAAATTACAATGGAAAATACGTTCTGGGTCTCAAGGATTAATGTGGTAAGACACTATTGCATAATATTAATGTTTTACGGGAAAGTAGACTGTATAGTGTACCGTAATGGTGATATGGTGAAGTATACTTGCCTTACTATATTCTATTGTGTATTGCAATGTTGATGATGTACAAGTGTAGGGTTTTGTACCATTGCCTGTCGCCTGGTTGAAGTGTTTAGTGTGTTGTGTAGTGTTGACACCCGCGGCGCCGTGATGTTGTTGGAGCCAAAAAGACACTATAAAGGGAGAAGATGATAGTGTTTCCCCATACATGTCTTTGCTTTGTACAGCACGTGTTATCTGGTCATACTCATAGGGAAGTTAGGTGGAGCTACTTCATGTTTTAGTAGTAGTAGCAGTAGTAGTAGTAGTATAAGTAGTAGTAGTAGTAGTAGTAGTAGTAATAGTAATTGTGTAGTATTTGTGTTAGTAGTAGTAGTAGTAATAGTAGTAGTAAAAGTAGTAGTAGTAGTAGTAGTAGTAGTAGTAGTAGTAGTAGTAGTAGTAGTAGTAGTAGTAGTAGTAGTGTTCTAGAGTAGTAGTAGTTAGTAGTCGTTTTTTTTTAGTAGTAGTTAGTAGTTAGTATTAGTGTAGGTAGTAGTATAGTATATAGTTTTAGAGTAGTAGTAGTAGTAGTAGTAGTAGTATATTTAGTATATAGAGTAGTAGTAGTAGTGTAGTAGTAGTATAGTATAGTTAATAGTATTTAGTAGTAGTGTAGTGGTAGTAGAGTAGTAATTAGTATATAATAGAGTAATTTTTATAGTAGGTAGTTGTTTGTAATAGATAATATAGTATTATGTAATACTATATATATATTATAATAATAAGTAGAGTTTAGTAATTAGTAGGGGAAAAAATACAAATCCAAACAAAACAGACGTTGGGTTTCCATCAAACGTTAAATTGTTTCCCTTTCAACACAAAATAAAATGAAAATCAAAACAAAAAAACTTGCAACGCCAAGTTCCCGGGTGATGAAAATAAAAAATAAAAAATAAGAAAAAAAAAGGGGGGTATTCTACTTTAATAAAGTAAGATTGCAATTCAGCTTCAGGAAATTCGTAGGATTCTGTATTAAAAAAAAAAAAAAAATGCATTTTTTCTCTCTCTATCCTTAAATCTTTTTTTTTGAATATTTTTCGCCTCGGGTAAATTATATTTTATCCTACCCCTGAATTTTTTTTTCCCCTCTCTCTCTTCATCTTTCCCCTTTTTTCTTTTTCCTTTCTTTTCCTCTCTAACCCCAATTTAACTCTCCCCTCTCTCTCTTCTCTCCCCTCTTCCTCTCTCTCCTCTCCTCCCTCTTTTCTCTCTCTCTCTCTCTCCTCTCTCTCTCCTCTCTCTTCTCCTCTTCTCTCTCTCTCCTTTCTCTCTCTCTCTCTCTACTTTCTCCTCTCCTCTCCTCCTCTCTCTCCTCTCTCTCTCTCTCTCTCTCTCTCTCTCCTCTCTCTTCTCTCTCCTTCTATCCTCTCTCCCTCCTCTCTCTCTCTCTCTCTCTCTCTCTCCCAAAAATACTGCTCATCGCTAAATAATTTCGGGAAGGGAAGGACATTTTTAAGATGAAAATTGAAGGTTGAACCCAGAGCTTGGTGCCCCGGGAGGCTGAGACCGGACAAGTGTGGAGGTTGAACAACAGGTAAGGTAATTTAGGCACCAGCCACGCTACTTATCTTTAATATTTACTCATTTTTGTGTTGCCTTTAAAGTTCCTATTTCCATCATGTAAATTTGAGTCAGTGGAGGCGGCTTTGAGACCTCTGTATCTATCTTTCTGTCTGTCTGTCTGTCTGTCTCGCATGTAAAGTAAATGTCTAGTGCGTAAACACATCAAAGGGGTTGTAGGAATAGGAGGAGAAGGAGGAGGAATACAAAGGAATACAAAGGAAACACAAACAGCAACAGACCGATAGGTCCTTACAAGACTGTTTGCTTTAACTATACTACACTAACTAGATAATAAGAGAGAAAGGATAGGAAGTAGAAGGCTCCTCCTCACCCACCCATCCCTCCAGCCGAAGCTGGCCGGAAAAGAAGTGATACAGCAATATAGAAAAACTGCAGGAATTTGTGAGAAAGTTGAAAGCTGTAATTATGGCTAACTACTACTAGTTTGTGGGGGTAGGGTTTTGTGCTTGATAGATAGGTCATGTTAAAGTGTGTTTTGTAATGGTGTGAATACAGTGTGGAGGTTCAAGGGTGGTGCGGCAGCCTTGCTGGCGCTTTCTTGGGAGGCAGCAGTCAAAACAGGCCCAGCTCCGTTCAATCCACTGCGGATTGTGTACTTTCCATGTAGGACGCCGTACACTTCAATGCCTCCTGCAGCAGTGACCCCTGGTACCTTAAATCCCGATGGTGGTCACTAACTGTCAGGACCTAACTGAACAACAGCCCGTCACAGGTCGAGAGTAGTAGGGTAACCGTTAACTCGGGGCTATCTGTGTGTGTTATGAGGGCTAATGTAGTGTTGGTGTAGGCTCAGTGTGGAAGTTAGGGGTGGTGCAGCAGCCTTGCCTGGCGCTTTCTTGGGAGGGAGCAGTCAATCAGGCCCCAGCTCCGTTTCAATCCACTGCGGTAGTGCACTTTCCAAGTAGGACGCCGTGCACTTCAATGCCCCTGCAGCAGTGAACCCCTTGGTATATAAATCCCGATGGTGGTCACCCAACTGACCCGGGCCCCTTTCTGAACCACAGCCCGTCAAAAGGTCAAAAGTTGTAGTAGTGACCCTTTACTCGGGGAGGAGGAGGAAGGGGGGGTTGGAGGAATAGGAGGAGGAGGAGGGGGAGGGGGGAGGAAAGGAGGAGGGAGGAGGAGGCGAAAAAATACTAAATATCATTGCTTGAACTACCACAGGAAACCACAATATGATATCTTCTCCTCTCCCCTCTCTCTCCTCTTTTTCTCTCTCTCTCTCTCTTTTCTCTCTCTCCTCTCTCTCTCTTTCTCTCCTTCTCTCTCTTTTTCTCTCTCTCTCTCTCTCTCTCTCTCTCTCTCTCTCTCTCTCTCTCTTTCTCTCTCTCTCTCTCACACTCTCGCTATTCACGGAAAACCCATACGTAAAATAGATCATGAAATATATCAAGTTTCAGAAATAAACAGTAACTGGAAAGAGAAGGAGGAAGAGAGAGAGAAGAGAAGAAGAGAGAGAGAGAAGAGAGAGGGAAGAGAGAGAGAGAGGGGAGAGAGAGGAGAGAGGGGAGAGAGAGAGAGAGAGAGAGGAGAGAAGAGAGAGAGGGGAGAAAAGAGAGGGGAGAGAGGAGAAAAGAGAGAGA
>JACEEZ010007748.1:0-13499 GCA_016584305.1 Chionoecetes opilio
CAACCCCCTAACCAAATTTTTTCGCTCATCCTATGTTTTTTATTCCCAATCTTACCTTCAAACTTTTTCCTAGTACATGTGGTCAAAAATGGGAGTAAAGCCTTCTATTAATCCCACGATAAACTAACGCATTGGATATGTAACTGATATTTGGCCCATAATTTACCACTTGCAGCATTATGCATGTGTTTTCACCTCTGATTTATATTTTTTTAAATCACTGTTGCCTGTTCTGATCGTGCATCATCCTGTAATTGGTTGATTATTAACAAGGTTAGGATTATTTTTTAGCTCCTTTACATGTATTGATTATATTTCTTTACTTTCTCCTGATATATGTTCTTTTCAAGTATACCCGAATGATGTAATCATAAATAATGAAACGAACTAAGATTGGCACATATTTATTCAATGTATTGCAATTTACAGCATGCTAAACAAGATATTTTCAATTAGCAGTACTAAGTGGGATTTCCAATGACGAAATTCCCTGACAGATGCAGGGACATCACAGCACGTGAGGGGTTAGAGAGGGACATCACAGCATGTGAGGGGTTGAAAGGGACATGCAGCACATGAGGGTTAGAGTGGGACATAACAGCACGTGGGGGGTTAGAGAGGGACATCCAAAGCACGTGAGGGGTTAGAGAGGGCTCAAAACGAAACTTCTTGTTCATGTTTTAGGGCTGCGAGGATCCCTTGGGGAACATTATGAGCCCTTGACGAAACATTTCTTAACTTTACTTTGTTTACATGCAGAAGACGCTCTTTGATCGTCGCCAACGCCACCAAACATTCGTTACCCAACAATATGGGTAACTTCTGAGGTTCTGGTTAGGGTTAAATGTATATTTAGCTTTCCTATCATTATATTAGTCATTGCTGGAAAGCTTAAAAATAAGGTGTAGTAAAGGCTAACTGGTTACTCTTTAGTTCTTTCGTCCACTAGATGAGGGCGTTAGCGTAAATTTGGCCTTGACTATTCTAAAGACACCGAAGTGAATTGTAAAAGCAGATATATAGATTAAGGAACATGTTTTACTGCATTCCCTGGAAAACAACATAACGGATGAAGTCTTTTGATGTTACAACACCATGTAAAGGAAACGAAAACAGTCATTTGGAATTTCTAATATACGTATAACAAATAGGAACAACAAAATCAGGTGATCTTTTTCAGATATGTAAAAATAGACCCAAAGGGAAACTATATTGTGGGCAGAAATTAAATAAATTCCGAAATTAAACACTTTAGGTGGTGCCGTTGCAAATCAGTAGTCAGTACCTCCTTTGCAATCATCATCTCGCGTGGTTGTTTACAATTTTACATCTTTGAATAAACTAGGACTTTCCAGTCCACTCTTTAAAGCTACCGTGGTGGGGGAAAGACGTGTATGCTCCTGCTCCTCCACCGAATATTACCGCTATCCCGCTTCCCTGACCACGACACTACACTACCTGTACTGTGTGCCTGTTATAAAAAATATGAAAACCAATTTCACTTAATATATCTAATTTTTCCCTGAAATAATAGAAAATAAAAGGCTAGCAATTCGGGAAAACCACTGAGGTAGTTTTTCGTCCACTAAATAGATTGGCGCTCTAAACACAAGAATCGGGTGCTATCTGGCATCTTTTTGGCTACACTTATTTGTTATTGGATGGAATATTTCCCGTTTTTCTTTTAGTATACCGTCTTTGCCTCGCATTACCCACCCACCGCCGCGCTATGCTTAGGGCGAATTTTCGTAAAGGAAGCCGTAAGAAGCGGGCCTTGCCGGCTTCTCTCAGTTTGCTGTCTAGGGCCAGAACGGCTGACAGTTGTCAGCTTTTTGTCGAGGCTCGCCCGCTCGGCGATCACAGCTGATAGCTGTAAACAAAACCGTTACTTTGAACAAAAAAACCACCAAAAGACGATTGATTGATTGATTTAAAGCAAAAAAAAGGTGAATGTGCACACAATGACGAATTGGGCATTTCAACCATATCCACCACATCTTCTCTCATAAACACACTGAATTAAACGCAATGCTAGTTCTTTCCCCAATATATACCTATATATATATATATATATATATATTTATATATTTATATATATATATATAATATATATATATATATATATATATATAAAATATATATAATATAATATTATTATATATATATAATATATATATATATATATATATATATATTTAATATATATATATTTTATATATATTATATATATATATATATACCAGCTGCTCTACCGCAGATAAAACTATAGTCGCTAGTCACTTGCCACTGCACTGATTTCGCCAGGCACAATATATTACTACTGTTAGCATCACTACAGACTTGTATGTGCCACTGAAGACGCATCCACAGTAGTTTTATATTATGTACATCACACCTAACATGTCTTCAGGTGGCACATAAAGTCTGTAGGGATGTAAAATTCGTAATATATGTGCCTGGCGACATTAGTCAGTGGCAATTGACTGGCGCTATAATGTTTTTATCTACGGTACGTACCTTGTATATTCTTATACGGGTCCTAAGGTAAGCCATGCTTTGAATGTACATCTATGTGTTTACTTGTGTCCTGTTATCTGTAATTACATTATTTCCACGACGATATTCACTCTATTACTAGTTCCGCCTGTCCCGCTGTTTGCGAAATATGTCAGGGCGCGAAATCCTGTAACATCTATTCATCGCTCTTTTTTCACTGGTTTTACAGGTTAACTGCTGCCTTGATACATGTTAAAAAGGCAACATCGAGTCACTAGTTTCCCCATGAGAACACTTACAAGTAAAAATAGTTCCTAAAAGCTTAATTTCCCCCGTAAAAAACAGTCGGGCTTTTTTTTTTTTATCATGTACTAGCCGCAAAGCCCGCCCCCCGGGGGGATTTTTTTGGCTATCCTGGGGAAGGCATTGGGGGGCCTTTCGGCCCACCACCTGTTTTGGTGGGCCCAAAACCAAACCAACTCCCCCGATAGCCCCCTTCTAATTTTTCTGAAATATGGATGTAAAAGTATGTATTAACGCCTTACCCATCACCCCCCCCCATTCACCACATTCCCACCCCCCACCCATTCACCACCCATTCCCATCCCCACCACCCATTCCTCACCCATTACCCCCCCCCCCCACTATTCCCTCCCCCATCACCATCCCCCCCCATCACCCCCCCCCATTCACTCCCCATCACCCCACATTTTACACATCACCCCCCCCCATTCCTCCCCCATTACCCTCACCCTACGTCAAGGTTTTAAATTAGAGAGAACTGAAAACTCCAAAAATGCCAGTGGTGCGGCATTTTTAAACTCCAATTTGGTGAAAAGTTGTAAATTTAAAAGAAAAATAGGGGGCTTATTCCATCCCCTTTAAAAACACAAAAGTATAATTTTAAGAACGTTTTTTCTTCTATATTATTTTGATGAAGCCTATTCTGAAAAACATGTTTTTTCCCCAAAATCCAAGTGGGGTTATAGTTGGGGAGGCAGGTAAATGTTACTCTAGAATTATACAGTCAATAACGTTTTAGAAGTTATCTATCCCGGGCAGTATATGTTCCTTTTATTATGGTGTATCAATCAGATAGAAACCTGGAATGCAAGAGTCAAAAGCGAAAAGTAGCAATTTTTTTGATTCAATCCCCCCCCAAAATCCCCCCGCCCCACTCCCCGCCGGGCGTGTCGCCTCCACATTATCCCCTACATTGTCGCAGCAAAAAAGCGATTTCGGCATTCTTTTTTCTTCTTTTTTCCCAAAGGCATTGCTTATTTATTTTGAAAAGGTTTTGCCAGCCACAGAAATGTTTTAGAAAACGTGTAACATCCCCCAAAATTTTTACAGCCAAAATATACATGAAAAAAATATATTAAGCTTTCTACTCCGAGGCGAGTATTTGCTTTAAATTGCTTCTTAGAATTTTAAATCGTAACCCTGTCATGCATACATTTACTAAACAAAGAAGAACTTTTTTTTTAGTATTCAGATGGGTGCATAAATATTTATCGCGAAATTGATTTATGAAAAATATTTCGGGGGGAGGGAAAACACAGTAAAACCAAACCCTTTGAGTTAAAACTGCCAGCGACCCACTGGCATTTTTCTCGAGTTTCATTTTCTCCCCAAATTCTCGAAACCCCACATTTTTTTTCAAAATTCCTATGGGCTAAAAAAGGAGACAAAAAAGTGATGGGTCTCTCATAAATGGGCTTATAAAGTGCCCCTGGGCGAGCCGGTTTTTCCAAAAATGTGCCATATGATGGGGGTCCACGGGGGGGGAGCACATCCGGAAACACACAACACCACACAAAACCCCACAGACTCACTTTTTGCTTAATTATTATAGTTATTTTTTCAACTATTTTACTTTAAGGTTTTTCATGGGGAAATAGTGCTCGATGTTGTTTTAACGTGTTTTGTCCTGACCAGGCAGATATCGGGGACCCCCCTGGGGGGACTAAAAACCCCAATGGGACTAAAATGTTTATAAGTGACTGTAAATCATTAAGAATGATACCGTCCCCCATGGTAGCTTTGTTGATTTTTTGATGCAGGGGGGGGCTACCCATAAAAAAGATTTTAGCGGACGCCCGGATTTTCCTCATTTTTTTTAAAAACAATCACACGATCGTTTTCGAAAATTTTGGGCCCTATGTAGAATTTGTTCTCTACCCGAGTTGTTCTTTGGGGATTTTTCAAATTTTCCTATATTTTGGGATTTTACCCTAAAAAAAAATAATTTTGGGTATTTTCCCATAAATCTGAATAAATCACTAAATATGGAGAAATGAATAAATATATCCTACAGCTCTTGTAGCTAATTTGATTTCTACAAGAGTTATTCCGAGGTATATTTCAAGTTTCCCCATATTAGGGTGTTTATTTCATTATTTGGTGATTTTTTGTGATATTTTGGGGTATAATTTTATTATTGGAAGGAGCAAACATTGTAGGAAGGTTTTTCCATGTAAATGTGTTTGTTTGTTGTTCATTGTAATTGTGTAATGGTGATATTTTCATGTCTTAGAGGGATCTGTGTGTGGAACAGGTGTCATCGCAGAAGGATCAGGGTCAGGGGTGATGGAAGACGGAGTACAACCAGAGCAGTGAGGACTTACACAAGATCGTGTATGAAGCCCTGATGAGGCTTGCATGAACGGCTCCTCCATGGCTAGAAGAAAAACCATTCAAGGGAATACAACCATCTGGATGGACACTTGAAGAACATCAAAAGCTTCCCACAGCAATGTGTCTCAGGGAAACCTTTCAAGAGTGATGGAGAGTGAATAATGCACACAATATCCTGAAAGGCTCTTTCAAGTTTATCTTGAGACCCCTAAGAGATGAAACACAACCTCTCAGCATTATGATGTCATACCTGGACATGGCTGTAGGATCATGCTGGACCGGTTCGAGCCTTCAGAGGAAGGCAACTGGATGCTTCACCTAGGAGCATCGAACAGATGTACCGTGGTGTGTGTTTGCCTATGACAAGTGAACTATTGCCCTGATCCTGACCTATCTACTATCCATGATGTCTCGACTGCCAATTGAACACCCCAGAGGTTACATGAACACTTCATGCAAGGTGGCTTTTCGGTCCAGATCGGTAGCAAGATCCCTTGGGACGGATTCCTGTGGACCATGACCCATCGAAGAGACGCATCAACAAAGACACCCAGACAACCAGGGGCACAAAATGATTCAGCCGGAAAGTTGGAGTCTGTCGCCAGGTAATACCTGACACGGAGTTATTCGCAGCAGATACTGAGGCAGCTCACGGGCTACTATGGTAGTAGGCCAAAAGTATACGTGGACTTCAGCCAACCAGACCTACAGATGGCAAGGAGTAGAAGAGATGAGGCCGCCTATGCCAATCTAAATTCAACTGATGGAGACCAGCTGGGAACCCTTCAACGCAGAGCAAGGAGTCTGGTCAGTTTGTCAACTGCGACTACAGCACCACCAGAAGTGCCAAAGACATTTCTAGGGCGCCTACAGAGTAGGGAGCGGACGCATATCAAGCCTTCAAGGAAGAGCGCCTGGCGACCGATACGCCAACTATACAGTTTCATGACACGATGACGAAGACGAAACTGAGAACGTTCACGTAACATCAGAATGAAGCCACGCTCAACAAGGCCATGCCAAGGAGCTATCGGAAGGCTGACAGGAAATATGGCCAGTGATCCTGTTGCTGAGAAACAGAAAGCTCAAAATGGTGATGTCTTTGCTCAGTCCCAGCGGGCCTTGCCATGGGCACTTGCCAGCGGTGATGGGTATCCCGGCCAGACCAACAAGGCTGCCCGAGCAAAGGAGTGGAGAGGAATGTTTCTCCTGCAGAGGTGATCCCCGAGCCCTCTGCTACCATAATTGATCGGATGAGCCTGGTCAGAAACTGAAGGAAAACGGACAACACTTTTTCACAGCTTGCAGCACAGCACTGAGTCACGTTGTCCATGGTGAGGGTGCTAGAGCAGGCGCATATTGATGTTGTGTTTGACGTCTACAAGGAAGGACACTCATCAAAGATGCAGAACGACCAACAGAAGTGCAGGCACAGGGAACCATTTCAAGAACATTCAACCTGGCACAACACCAAGCAGGGAGAAAGAGAAAGTAGAAAGTTACTCGGTATTTACTCCAACAAGGCAAATCTCATCAATGTTCCCTGGTCGAAGAATGGAAAAAAACCACAGCACAGGGAGAAGCTCTGAGGGCAAGAGCTGTATGTCACATGTGAGCAGCTCTGCTTCAAAGATCACCAAAGAGCAGTGGGGAAGAGGCCCTGAGGCTAATGTCAAAGTTCAAGAAGAAGCCAGGACACACGGCCTCCTCCCATGCAATTCATTGCCGCAGAATCTGGGACAAGTTCGTCATCACACTGAGAGGATACATGACGTCCATGGTCCTGTGTCTGGGCATTGTGCACACAAGATACCATTCCCACCTCGTTCCAGAAGATGCGGACGAAGAACCAGGACAAGATTCCTGGATATCACCAACTGAGGCCGTACACTGGGGAGTAAGCAGCGTTGTGTGATTCATGATTGGATGCATGCCTTGACAGGCTGTAATACCGTCAGTGCATTCGCGGCCGGGGGGAATATGACGACACTCAAGCAGG
The DNA here is from genome assembly GCA_016584305.1 of Chionoecetes opilio. NCBI lineage: Eukaryota > Metazoa > Arthropoda > Malacostraca > Decapoda > Majidae > Chionoecetes > Chionoecetes opilio. The sequence continues at coordinate 7,133 of JACEEZ010007748.1, forward strand.
TGAAGATGTAACAAGACCCATACCAAGGATGCTTTCCACGATGGGCGTCATGGGAAGTGTCTCCTAGAACTCTTGAGAAGCTACAGGAAATCACCTGCCACATGTACCTGCCATCTACCCACACAACTGAGGTGAAAAGGTTTTGTCGCGGTATGCGCTGTTCTGTGCGGAGACGTGGATGAGGTGGAGTCAAGTGCAAGACTATACCACCTCACTTCGGGGAGGAATGCTTTCGCATGCACTACGTGCAAAATACCAGGGCTGCGTTACGTGGTAGGAGAAGTCTGCCAGAGCCAGCCATTGTTTGCGAAAAACCCAACAGACGCGGCTGGATGACAAAGATGAGGGACGGCAAGCTGCTGTCAACTGGATGCGAGGGCTCACCAGCACCAATCGTATGCAGCTAAGTCCTGGCAAGTGGAGTGCGGGCATGCGAACTCCCTAAGTGCACTTGCCCCGCAATGGCCTGAAAGGTAAGGACATGGTGCAGGTTACAGACATGCCAGAACAAGGCATTGAAGAAGAGCCGGTAGCACAACAGTTCAGATTCCGAGTCTGACGTAGATGATATTAGGAGGATTAATTGGCCTAATAGTAAAAGTATAAAAGCCCAGGCAGCTTAGTGTGTATGTACAGGACTTGTATTAAAGTGACAATATTAATATAGTCGAATTTTAGTGACATTTAGGCATTCCTGGTCCCCAAATTTGACATTTTACAAAATTTTCTTGAATTTCGGTAGGGGTGTTGTTTCTATTCAAGAAGTGATAAACGACCATTAAGCTACCAGTGTGCAAGGGCTATCATATCAAAACATAACTGAGAGGACATGTCAGCAAGCTAAAAACACCCTAAGAGAATTAGTACCCCGGGTGGTACCGAATCCCAAAATCGGGTCTTGGCTCATGGACTATATCGGGTCGGCAGCAGTTAACTGGTAAAATTAGTGAAATACGATAATGATGGAGGGCTTACAGGGATTTTACACTGATTAAGATTTCGCGCAACACCCCCATGTGTTCGTTTTTTCTCTAGAGTCAACGTATCGTGACGTATATGGAACAGAGAGAGAAGCCGTGATAAGCGGGGCCCAGAGGGGCTCGCTTTTCGCCTCTTGCGGCTGCCCCAGTGGGCCAATCCGTAAGAAGCGGCTTCTTAAAAAGTTGCCTAGAGTTAACAACCGAAAACGCAACCTGCAAGAAGCCGGCGTCTTACGGTCTTCCATTCACCAAAATTCGCCTTTAGTATGCGTACGCAAACCTTCAGTCTCCACGAGCCGTCTGTGGGAGAACACGCTCGCGCACGGTTTGTTCACCCGCTATGCAGTAGACATACCAGCCTATGGAAATTGTTTGCTGCTGGTGTTTTCACGAGTTTCTGCACACCTCGACCTGTTAGAGTTGCTTCACACAGACCCCAAGGCGAAACCTGAAGGTTGGCGCGTAGGACCATACATGAGGGGGCCCCTTAGAGGGGTATGGAAGGTCTGTGGAAAAGGGACCGCAGGGACTCTTGATAGGTAGTCACAGAAGGCGCTGCAGCAGTCAGGGCTGGTACGACGCGTTTAGACGGCGGCCTAGTTTAGCCCTCTGAGTCCTTGCGCTGTAGGATAGTTGCGGGACGAGGTTTTCCTCCCCGCCAGGTAGCTGTGTTTCTGCTTTTTGGCAGTATGTTTTTGGTTAAGGGTTTATTAAGGCTTTTTTCTGCCTCTGCCCTTTCTGCGTTATTTATGAGTCATGCCACCACTATAACGGCACCGCGGCAAGCACACTCTCCTCGCCCTTGTCAGGAGAGGGAAAACTATCGCCCCAGTGTAGACAGTGACAAGCATGCATCGAACACCCTCGCATGACAAGGGTACAATCTGGTGTTCACACCGCCCTCTCTCATGACGTCCACCGGCCGCTCCCTACTCCTGACCTCACCTTCGGCAAGACCCAAGTGATCGGCCAGCTCCTCCACGAAAGCTGCTGCTACTACGTGCTTACCACTTCTGCTGCTTAGACAAATGCTGATTGCCCTGAACCCCTTTCAAGGATGATACTATGCAATCTCGCTCGAACCACCCTCGCAGATCGAATACTACACAACATGTCGCTCACCTCGTCCGCCATTGCGACCCCCGTCCCGTTCCCGCATCCAGCACCCCAGACCCCCGCAACCGAAGCTCCCACTCTTTCCATTCTCCGTGGAACAACTCGGATGTTCGGAAAGGAGTGGCCACTCGGACCTCCGTGGCCAGTCACCTTTCTATATAGCCTAGTTTAACTCTCTCTATTAATATGTACATTTTCTGATCATCAAATAATTGGTACCTAAAAGTGCACTTATAAAAAAAACGTTATGTGCATTTTTTGTTGAACATTAGTTATTCATGTAGGGAAAGCGTGGGCCCATTATTGGCATTGTACGTAGGGACACTTAGGGACCTTTTATTGGCTCTGTAGGAATATTTGGACAAAATGAGTGTTTGAGTTGGCCAACAATAGTCAGTCAGTGTGTGTCACGTCGACGCTCGGATAACACCCCACTCGTTTGTTGCGCTTTGCGACAGAGCTAATTACATACGTTCGGTATCCTGTTACATGGTCAATATACACATTCATTAAAAGTTGACCAAGTCTTGCATTCAACCATAATATACTAGAAACACAACAACACACACACTGTTAAAGGACCTGTCTTTTCACTCCTTGGTAACTCAGCACTTCCCAGTGCCTACCACGTTGTGCATATGAATTACCAGTTTTGTACATAAGATATTACCATTGTGTACATATGAATTTAACACGTTGTACATAGAAATTACCATGTTGTACATATGAATTACCAAGTTTGTAACATATGAATTAAACACGTTGTACATAGAATTACATGATATTACCATGTTGTACGATATGAATACAACGTGTAACATATTAATTATCATGTTGAATTATGAATTACCACGTTGTACAATATGAATACACGTTGTACATATGAATTACCATGTTGTACATATGAATTACCCACGTTGTACGTATTGAATACCACGTCTGTTACATATGATACCATGTTGTACAAATGAATTACCACGTCTGTACATATGAATTACCACGTTGTTAACATATGAATTACCCGTTGTACATATGAATACCACGTTGTTGACAAAAAACATAATAATTACCACGTCTGTAATATGAATTACCACGTTGTACATAATGAATTACACGTTGTACATATGAATACCACGTCTGACGTATGAATTACCAAGTTGTACATATGAATTACCATGTTGTACATAGGATATTACACGTTGTACATATGAATTACCATGTTTGACATTATGACATACCACGTTGTACATAGAATTACCAAGTTGTACATATGTAATTACCATGTGGACATAATGAATGACCACGTTGACATATGGAATTACCACGTGTACATATGAATACATGTGTTGTACATATGCAATTACACGTTTGCACATTATGGAATTACCAGGTGTACATGATGAATTACCACGTTTTACGTATGAACATTAACACGTGGTTACCATTGAATTACCATGTTGTACATATGAATTACCACGTTATGTACATATGAATCTACCCACGTTGTACATATGAAAGACCATTGTTTGTACATATGAATTACCATGTTGTACATATGAATTACCATGTTGTGTACATATGAATTACCACGTGTACATATGAAAGCTACTACGTTGTAATACGAATTACACGTTGTACATATGAATTACCACGATTTGTACATTGAATTACCAGCGTTGTCAATATGAATACCACGTTGTACATAGGGAATTACAACGTTTTTGTACATCGATTACCACGTTTGTACATATGAATTACCACGTTGTACATATGAAGTTACACGTTGTTACATAGAATTACCACCGTTCTGTACATATGAATTACCGCGTTGAGGCATATGAAATTCCACATGTACATATGAATTACAACGTTGTAAATATGAATTACAACGTTGACATATGAATCCCACGTTGTAAATAGAATTACACGTTGTACATATGAATTACCACGTGGATGACATTATGAAGTACCACGTCTCTGTACATAATGAATTACCACGTCTGTACATATGGAATTACCACGTTCGTACATATGAATTACCACGTTTAGGACATAGAAGTACCACGTCTGTACATATAAAGTAACCACGGTGTGTTAATATGAAGTACCACGTATGTAATATGAATTACCACGTTGTACATATGAATTAACCGTTTGATCTATGAATTACCACGTATGTACTATGAATACACGTTGTACATATAAATACCACGTTGTACATATGAATTACCACGTCTGTACATATGATTCCACGTTTGTAATATGAAATTACCTCCTTAATGTCTACATTTGTTTGTCGTTTTTTTTTCTTTTTTATTGATTTCGTTCGAAGTGTCTATCAGACTGTAATGTTTAAATAAGGGATTGGGTTATACTACCATACTGCTTGCATAATTATCGTCTTGGCACAGACTTTCGAGTACGTGCGACAGAGTGTGGGTTCAGCACGATTATTTTCATGGGGAGATTGGTGAATAAAACAGATGTCTGGAAGCCACATGACAAACCACTTGTTCTTATCAACCCTTATTCCGGACGTTACATTGATGGCGCAGTGAGTAGGATGGAGGCTACAGGACTCTCCTACGTCCTTCTTGGCAAACCCCGGCAAGCCTTCAGTGACCTGGGGCGGTATTCATATCCTTGCTAACGCTTAGCAAAACACTTTTACCGCTCGAAATTTGCTTTTACGGCCATCCTTTTGCCGTTAACCATGCATATTCTTGTTAAGGGGTTTAATTAAAAGTACTGCTAAGTGAGAAGCGGTCGGGAGCACTTTTATTCTCTGGTACCTTAGCCAGAGTTTTGCTAGCGGCGATGTATGCGAGGTTTTCGTGATAGAAATGACATTTCAAGAGTACAGTAATGAAATGACAGTGCCTCACTCACATACTTGTACATGGATTTCTCATTACTAAAATGTTGCCACAGCGAACGTGTAATGCTTGTTATTGGTGTTGTTTACGGCACGATCATTTAAGGAATCCTGTGAGCCTTGTCGAGGTCTTGTGAGGCTATAAACAGGCGTGGTTGTCTTCTTCAGGAAGGTGTAGAAGAGTCGGATGACGAGAGTATTGTCGGAAGGGATGGACGCCAGCAGAGTGGGCAGGGCAAAGGTGATGACATTCAGGGCGAAGAGTTAATGGTGGGAGCAACACGTTGATGAGAGTGGAAGCCTAGACACTGCAGCAGCAAGCGTTCAATGGTCTCCGGGAGGGTCCTGCACCAGAGGGAGGGATCGAAGGTCAGGGGACAATCGCAAGCGGTGCATGTGAGCCGTATAAGTTTCGTGTGGTTCAGGCGGAGATTGACGAGGCGGACATCCAATGTTGGCGGCCGCGGCATGTCTGTGTGTAATCCACCCACCTACAGATTGATCACCCGTTGGACACTTGATCTCAAGCTGATACCTTCGTGGAAAGAGCTTTGAACTCATAACAAACAGATTTTTGTGTAAAGCCGGGATGTCATACACCATGCACACACAACCCATCCCTTTGTTCAAGGTGGACAGTAACCACCTACATTTATCAGTGAAATATCCCCATGAACGAGCGGGGATTGAACGCGCGACCACAGATTGGCCAGGCACTTTCTAGAGCCCAGAGGTTCTTAAGCTTATTTGTCTGCGACCCCTCAAATATTTTCGAAAGACTTGAGACTCCCCCCTCGCAAAGAATTTTTGACAATCTGACACAAAAAAACACATTAGGGGAGGCGGTGGTAGAGTGGTTAGCGCCTGTAAATAGTGAACTCGGTTTTTGAGTTTGATTTCAGATGGGGTCAAAATCTTTCTGCAATCCTCTAGTGGCCTAAGATCAGTCATCTGCTATCATTAACTCTACCATTCGAAGGCGAGGATTCAGGGAGGCAGCATGAGGCTCTAATCACGGGCGCCACTATACAATTCATGCCTGCCCCAACAGTGAACCTCCATAGCCTACCATCCAAGCCCTGTAGATCGTACTGCTTGCAGATACTATAGGCTCAAATGTCAAGGGAAAATAAAAGCAATCTCCACTCCACACACACAGACACAAACACACACACACCAGAGGTGGGCACCGCAAACGAATACACACTTCCGCAAACGCAAATCCGCAAACTCCAATCCTTATGTTCGCAACCGCAAGTCCGCAAATTTCTTGAAGTTCAAACTTCCGCAACCGCAAGTCCACAAAACGTAAACCAATTAGGTGATATTTCTCTGCATATTTGCAAAAATTGAGGTAAAGCACTTAGTGTTAGTAAATTTGAATTATATATATATA
>JACEEZ010007748.1:17691-20191 GCA_016584305.1 Chionoecetes opilio
TGGTGTTATACGAGCGGCGACGTGACACACCTGACTGACAGTGTGCCACTCAACCCATTTTGGTCCAAATATTCCTACAGAGACCATGAAAAGTCCCTAAGTGTCCCTACGTACAATGCCAATATCCCCACGCCTGTCCCTACATGAAATAAACAAAATGTTAAAACAAGAAATGCACATAACGTTTTTTTATAAAGTGCAACTTTAGGGACCAGATTAATGATGATCAGAAAATGTATATTAAATAGCGAGTTAAACGAGGATATATTATAACGTTGACGTGGCCACGGAGGTGCCGAGTGCCAGCTCCTTTCCGAACATCCGGAGTTGGTCCACGGAAATGGAAAGAGTGGGAGCTTCGTTGCGGGGTCTGGGTGCTGGAGTGCGGGAACGGTGACGGGGGTCACAATGCGGCCGAGGTGGAGGCGACATGTTGGTGGAGGTATTTCGATCTGCGAGGGTGGTTCGAAGCAGAGGCAGTAGTATCATCCTTGAAAGGTTCAGGGCAATCAGCATTTGTCGAAGCAGCAGAAGTGGAAGCACGGGTAGCAGCAGCTTTCTTGGAGGAGCTAGGGCGAGCAGGGGTCTTGCCAAGGTGAGGGTCAGGAGAGGAACTATCCCTTCGCCCTTCGTCAGGAGAGGAACTATCGCCCAGTGTTAGATCAGTGAAGCATGCATCGAACCACCCTCGCATGACAAGACAATCTGTTGCTTCACACCGCCTCTCTCCTGACGTCACCGCCGCTCCTACTCCTGACCCTCACCTTGGCAAGACCCCTGCTCGCCCTAGCTCCTCCAAGAAAGCTGCTGCTACCCGTGCTTCCACTTCTGCTGCTTCGACAAATGCTGATTGCCCTGAACCTTTCAAGGATGATACTACTGCCTCTGCTTCGAACCACCCTCGCATATCGAAATACCTCCACCAACATGTCGCCTCCACCTCGGCCGCATTGTGACCCCCGTCACCGTTCCCGCACTCCAGCACCCAGACCCCGCAACGAAGCTCCCACTCTTTCCATTTCCGTGGACCAACTCCGGATGTTCGGAAAGGAGCTGGCACTCGGCACCTCCGTGGCCACGTCAACGTTATAATATAGCCTCGTTTAACTCGTTATTTAATATACATTTTCTGATCATTATTAATCTGGTCCCTAAAGTTGCACTTTATAAAAAAACGTTATGTGCATTTCTTGTTTTAACATTTTGTTTATTTCATGTAGGGACAGGCGTGGGGATATTGGCATTGTACGTAGGGACACTTAGGGACTTTTCATGGTCTCTGTAGGAATATTTGGACCAAAAATGAGTGTTTGAGTTGGCAACACTGTCAGTCAGTGTGTGTCACGTCGCCGCTCGTATAACACCACTCCGTTGTTGCGCTTGCGACAAAGCTACTTATTACACATGTTCGGTATCCTGTTACATGGTCAATATACACATCATTCAATAGTTGACCAAGTCTTGCATTTCAATCATAATTTACTATAACACACACACACACACACACAGTTACGACTGTCTCTTTTCACTCCTTGTTAACTAGCTACTTCCCCAGTCCTACCACGTTGTGCATATGAATTACCACGTTGTACATATGAATTACCACGTTGTACATATGAATTACCACGTTGTACATATGAATTACCACGTTGTACATATGAATTACCACGTTGTACATATGAATTACCATTTGTACATATGAATTACCACCTTGTCCCTATAATTCCCAAACTTTTGAAACATATGAATTACCACGTTTACTATAAATTTAAACCACTTTGGGCCCATATAATTTTCCCACGTTGTAAATATAAATTACTACTTGTACATATGAATTCCCACGTTGAAAACCTGAATTACCACTTTTGTACTTAAATTTTCCCACTTTTGTACATATGAATTCCCAAACGTTGTCCCTTAGGGTTTAAACCACTTTGTACAATAATTCCCCTCCTTATATGTCTACATTTTTTTGTCGTTTTCTTTTTTTTTTTTATTTTTCGTTCCGAAGTGTTATCAGACTGTAAGTTTAACTAAGTGTTTAAAGGGTTTATACTCCCCAAATGCTTGTATAATTTATGCTCCTGGCAGACTTTGAGAAAGGGTTTTGGGAACAGAGTTGTGGGTTCAGCACGACTTTTTTTCCGGGGTGGATTTTTGGGTAAAAAAAAAGGTCGGGAAAGCCACATGAAAAACCCACTTTTTTTTTTTTTTTAAACCCCCCCCTTTTTTCCGACGTTAATTGATGGCGCGTGAGTGGGAAATGGAGGTACAGGACTCTCCTACGTCCTTCTTGGCAAACCCCCGGGGAACCCTTTCAGTGCCCTGGGGGGGGTTTATTCATACCCCTTTGCAAAACGATTAGAAAAAACACTTTTACCCCCCTCGAAATTTGTTTTTTAGGGCCCCCTTTTTCCCTTTTAACCCCCAATCATATTCTTTTTAAAGGGGTTTAATTAAAAGTACTCTAAAATGGAAAACGGGGCGGGAACACTTTTTT
>JACEEZ010007748.1:25191-27807 GCA_016584305.1 Chionoecetes opilio
TTTCAAAACTAAAGCTTATTTGGGATTGCAAATAGTTGCATTTTGACGGCATTGTGGGACTTTATTCAATTAGTGCCCGGTATGGTATGTAAAAAAGTATAGAGAGCGGTAACTCCTACATTTGTATCTATTTTACATGTGTTTACCCTCTATCTCAGTTATTATTGAAGGAGAGGTTATTTTTACTGGGATATCATTGACATATCCACTATATATGGCAAAGAATGATCTCTGAGGGCCTTAGTTTGAGAATTTTTTTTTTTTTCTTTTCTTTATGTTGCAAATTTATGCTCGTCCCATCAAGCACAAGAAGGATATAGGACTTCAGTTACGTTATACCTTTAGAAAGTAATGGTATCTACCTCCAAATTACAACGTTGAGGAATGCAATGAAAAATATGCTCTCTATAATTGTTCAAATATGAGCTAAAAGCACTTTTTTGAAGTATTTAAAGTCTTTTCCGTTTCAAAAGGTCGGTTCATGTCAGGCATGCAATTCACTCTATACTTGTAGAATATAATGCTGTTGCTATTTGAGTGACAAAAAAACAAAATCTCTATTTTCTTGCAAATACTTAAAATATTTTTGGGGGGATATACATCTGCATTATTTACCATATTTAAGTCAAAACACCAAAGACTACTAAAGATAACCGGCAATGAAATTCCCGTCCTCTATCGCACTATCTACTGTCTAGTAGTATATAGGTTTAAATATAAGATTTAAAAATTGTTTTTTAAAACACATGCTATAAATTATGTACTTTTTACATGGAAGAACGCATGCAAAGGTACGTTTACGGCCACTATTTCCCAATTCTAAGCTCATGAGAAACAGTATAATGATTGTATAGACTCATAGATAAAACTATTTGGGCGTGAAACAGGCACGAATGATGTCAGTTTAATAATAAGAATTTTGCATGGGACAAAAATAAATGTTTTTCTACAAATTTAATCAACGCAATCTTTCTTTTTATTATAAAAAACAGATACTATGGGTGGATGGGCTTATTACTGTCCCCATTATATAGAATTAAAAAGAAAAATGAAACGGCAACGGCAGTTTGAAAATTTGGTGAAAACAATTAATCGAAGGCCATTTTAAGCTTTTGTAACGCAACCATAAAATTCATTTAACAATAATCTATATTTTATACGTACAATTATATGCATTCAAAAAAAAAAATTCAATTTTGTATTCAGGGAAAATATTCCAAAATAAAAGCTCTTGATTATTGTTCGCAGGCAACAATTGAATAGTATTTTTTGGCGATAAAATGGACTGCAAATTATTACGCTATTTAGTTACTAAGACTCAAGACTAATGAAGATAAAGCCAATGAAATCTTATCTTCCAATCACACTATACTCTTGTCTATTAGCTGTACATTTTCATGTAAAATATACTAAATACTGTAAGATTTAATAATGCTCTAAATATGGACTTTTTCACGGAACAAATCATGCAAAGGCACATTTTGAAGCACTATTATTCCAAAACTAAGCTTCATTGAGAACGGTATATATTTTTTATAGATGTAGAGAAACTATCTCTATTGAAATGTGCGCGAATGATGTCAGTTTAAAGAAAAGATATTTTGTAGGGACACAATAATTTTTTCGCATATTTAATCACTCATATTTTTTTTTGTTTATTAACATTAAAAGTTTACGTTGAGTGTCTGGGCTTAGAACGGCCGTTAGTTATACTCTAAAAGATAAACGAAATCCAACGATTTTGAAAAAAAAATCAAAAGGTCATGTTTAAGCTTTTGTAACACAATCATAAAATTCATTTAACAATAATCTACCTATTCCATACGATGTAACATTATGCATTCTATAGAATCCACCATTCTAATTTTGTATTCAAGGAAAATGTGAATGAGATATCAGCCTTGAGTTATTGCCGCAGGCACAATTTTAAGACAAAAATACTACTCTTTGAAAGGCTCTATCTCAAAAACCAAATGGTAGAAAGAGTCACAAGGTGTCATTTAAGCCGGAATAGGTCATTCTTTTTATGATTAGAGCCATTCATATTTTTGTCGTTAAAGTTTCGTTCTTATAGGTGAAAATAGGGCAAATTTGCTTGATTTTTGCAACATTTTTGATGTAACTCCGAAACTTATTCATCGATGTTTATCATATTCATAACAACGACGCAATAGGACTTCCTCACAACATACCCGAAAATCAGCCTAATCCAAAAACTAAGTCACTCAAACACACTTGTGAAAGTTTGGGATTACTGTCAATATTCGAAGTCATAAGAGGGGTAAGACTATGACAATGTCTCGAAGATCTTTTTCTTGACAGGATGTCGCTGGACTTCAATTACACACATTTTTAATAGCATTTCCACACTTTAGGAAAAGTTTAAAATATTTATTTAAATGCCCCAATTCAGCTCCTATGTGGGAAAAATATTCATTTTCAGAAATCATTCAAGGTACAAAGTACCCTTTTTTTTGATATTCTCTATTTCGATACAATCGTTGTTGAGCGACCCCATTAGTATTCCTTAAACCTTTAAACTATTCGCTCGGCCCTGTAAAGTAAATTTTTTTTGACTTTTTTTTAACCCAAAAATTTTAATTATTTTTAAAAAAA
>JACEEZ010007749.1:0-35669 GCA_016584305.1 Chionoecetes opilio
TTTGAAACTCATGTCCATACCATGAACATTGGTTAGAAGAAATAGTATTTGACAGTATAAATAATATTGAGATGAGAAATACTATGGAGAATAAGAAATCATACTACACTTGTGCACACAATCTATACTCTTTCAGCATTAATGGAGAAATATATTCACCCAAACATTTTGACGTAAGAGTTTCTTAAAGCTGTCGGACCATACATGAGTAGATCATACTTTCAAATACTATTTCTTCTAACCATTGTTCATGGTATGGACATGAGTATATCAAAACCATTGGTTTTATTAGTGAAAACCAGATTTCAACATATGAACACTTAAGACTGCCTTATTGTAGTTAAAATAACATCAAATATTGGTCGCTAGCACCCAGTTGTCCGCAAGTTGCCTATCTAATCAAGATTTATGGACATTTGGAACGGGATCTTATTATTCAGTGCAGTGGCCTATAGGGAGCTTTTAAAGGAGGCTGGATAAATTCATGGCTAGGGATGAAAGGTGGATGTACGTAGGTAGTGTTAAGTATCAGGAACTACCACGTGTAGGTATCGCGGCCTCTTGTAGCTTCCTTAATTTCTTATATTCTTATGGTCTTCTCATCCCCACAGCCAATGGACTACCTGGATAAGTGTGGCTTTTGGTGTTTGTTAAACGTCACCACCAGCACATCGGGGAAAGAGGGCAAGACTCTAAATACAACCAACAAGACTCAAAAGAAGATTAAGGATTTGGAGGTAAACACTGAATACAATGTCACTCTTCAAACTTGCAGTCCAACAGAGTGTTCTGCTCCAGCCAGCATCACCAAGAGAACAGATCACGGGGGTAAGTGACGCAGTGACCAGTGTGTTACTTGTATGCTTTGTGTTGCTTGATATCACGGTGATTCAGTATTTTCAACATCCTGGGTTACTTCTTAATGATGCACAAATCTCCACCAATGCATTCTCTAATATTGCCACTCTGCGGATACCTGTGGAGTGGCAAGAATTGATTTGATTTGATTGATTTATTGCCATTGTAGAAAATATACATAGATAAATATTTCTTGTACTTAAATATGGCCTAGTCTGCAGTCATAGATGGCTCCTTAGCAGACGTAATGTAAATATCATCTCAGCACAGCAAGAAGACACAGCGTGACACATCTTTGTTTTGGGTGACAGAATTTTTTAACCTTTTCTGACTCAGCGTCGCCTGCACCAAGGCATGACCAGTCCACCAACCCTATTAGTCAAATTGTTTATTTTATCTTTAATTTATTCACTACACTTGTTGCAGGGCATCATACAAACTGAATGGTTGTATTCCTTAGATATATGAATGAGCTATTCTCTAAAGGCAATACACAGAGGCATGGAGTAAGCATGACCAATAGGACAGAGTAATAGGGTGGCTTGTATATCGGAGGAAAGCCACTCTTCCTGAAGCCCATAATTTACATGAAGATAACTTCTTCTTTTTTTTTTTATTTATTTGTGCCTATAGCGCCTGTAGGCAGTGGTGACCCAGGGCTCAGATGGTAGGCTCTGGAGGTTCACTTGAGGGCTCTGATGGTTGGTCGTCGCCCGTGGTGGCGCTGGCAGGATTCTTATAGTGACGCCTGTGATTAAAGGCTCATGCCGCCCCCCTGTGTCCTCCGATGCACTCGTAATCGAAGGTAGAGTTGATGGGCAGGGCATGTTGGTGTTCTTAGGTCACTCGACGGTGCAGAAAGGTTTTGGTTTTCTTCGGGGATCGAACTCGGGTCACCGAGAACGCCAATCGGAGACGCTAACCACTCCGCTACCGCCCCCCCACCCTAAACTACTTTAACAGTCTCATGAAACCTGCCTGATGACCATTCCTGTTAACCCGAGAAGCAATTTCAGCATCCCAGGCAAAAAATATTGCATTGAAGATACTTGCGGGTTTAGTTTTTGTCATTCACTTCCACCTTTCTTCAGGAGGTTATACAATATTTGGACATACGAGTGTTTGATGACAGCTGTTGGTAATTCTCTCTCTCTCTCTCTCTCTCTCTCTCTCTCTCTCTCTCTCTCTCTCTCTCTCTCTCTCTCTCTCTCTCTCTCTCTCTCTCTCTCTCTCTCTCTCTCTCTCTCTCTCTCTCTCTCTCTCTCTCTCTCTCTCTGTCTCTCTCTCTCTCAGAATTGGTTGTGGATGGCACGCTTCAAGACGGCACGGCACGCCTCAGCTGGGGGCCGGCGAGTGGCAGTGCCGGGAACCTGCAGTATGAAACCTATCTCAAGGTGTGCCATATGATTTGTGTAGATGAATGCATCTCATGTGAGGGATGACGAGAAAAAAAGATGGATAGACAGACAGACAGACAGACAAACAGACAGACAGACAGACAGACAGACACACAGGCAGATAGACAGGAAGACAGAAAGACAGACAGAAAGAAAGACAGACAGACAGACAGACAGATAGATAGAGGGATGGATAAACAAAAAAGACACCCTGATGGCCGAGCAGATATCAGACAGTTGACAGACACACAAGCAGGCAGCAAGACAGTCACACAAATAGGTAGATAGCTTTTTAATGACTATAAGGCTAAGCAATAATTAATAGATATGAACTGCTTAGTATCCTCGTCCACTAGTTAATTTGGCATATTAAGTTACTTTTTGTAATTTTATGGATAACAACAGACGATTTTAAATAGCAAAGAAAAGATCTGGGCCTGAAGGGGTTAATTTCCTCGGTTAATTTGGTTTGTGTCAGGCACTCTATGTTCGGCTGTTCCTCTTTATTTAATCCATCAATATAATTTTTCTTGTGATAACCCCATCACTATCAGTGTACGTCACCTGTATCAGTGCTTTATCCCTGCCTTGTACTCCATGCTCTATTCCAGGTACCTTTCTTTTATATTCTTCCATCCCTCAGCTTCTTATGTAACTTTTTATTTTCCTCTGTTTTATGGTCATTTTTTTCTTTCAATTCAAGCAATAACTGCTTGTATTCAGGCCTCTCTTCTTCTATCATATCTTTCCTAAGCCATCCTGTTATATACTCTTTGATGTTCTTTGATATTCCAGTTCTCTGTAGCAATTTAGTATTTGCCGTCAGTGATTCTCATACAGTTCCAATGGCTCTCTGTCCACCCTTGACATGCCCTCCCAGCCTTTGTACTTCATTGATCTCCTCAAGGCCATTTGCTTCTTCATTGAGGACTTGGATCAGTTCTTTAACACTAGTTACCTCTTCCTTTTCCCTTGTGCTTCTTACCAGGTTATGTTTTTCTTTCCTTCCATGAACAATTGCTGATTTATTTTTGTCAACCCTATTATCTTATATCTTATTACCTGTTCTTTCCTTTCCAGTATATTTATTATCTTGTGTGTGTATGTGTGTATATTTACTAAGTTGTAGTTACCTATCTATGGCATACAGGGCCTGAGGAATGCTCGTGTGCTCCTGTCTCCACATCTGGGTTTTTTCATTTGTGAGTGTGTGCACCTTTATGAGTGTGCGCCTCACTTATTTCCTGTAACTTTCAGGTTGAGGCTAAAAACGAACACGAGGCAAAGTATGGAGAGGCGGCCACCACCACCACCACCACCACCGTGGGAGGTAAGCTGCCCCTCCACCTTACTGTATTTTGTACATCCACTTAGGAGAGTACAAAACTACGGTCAAGGGGGCATGATTTTAAGAGAAGAGGACACAGAGTAACAAATCAGGTGAAAGGAAGAAAGAGCTGAATTTTCATGGCCAATCACTAAAATATAAATGGGAGGAGGAAAACGTGTAGCCAATGAGCGAATAGGAAGATGAGGAAAGTGGGTGTGGATTAAGGGTCAACGCGAGGCACCTTCGCGTGTCACCTTACACTTGACATGGTACTGCACTAAGGATACTGCTCTATTTATAGTGGACAATGATGACGATAATAATAATAATAATGTCAATAAATATCTCAAAAAATTCCGCTTTTTCTCTCTCTCTCTCTCTCTCTCTCTCTCTCTCTCTCTCTCTCTCTCTCTCTCTCTCTCTCTCTCTCTCTCTCTCTCTCTCTCTCTCTCTCTCTCTCTTTTTTTTTTTTTTTTTTTTTTTTAAACATACATGTAACTAAAGCCCAAAGGTGCACTGTCGTGTGCTACCTATCTTAAGGGCAATTTACGCATAGATATAAAGACCTAAAAACTAACATTATATACATTTATGTATCACTAAAGTGTTTGTTGAGGCACTGTTGCTGTCACTAGTGTCACAGTATCACTAGGCTCAGCGGGGTGGGCTTCAACAGTCTCCACCGATTGGCCGCCAACTTTACACTTTGTGTGTTCATCTCCTGGATGTGAGGGACAGCGGCCGTGAAAATGTTCCACATCCTGGAGACGCGGCCCACAAAGGTGCGTTGGTGCTGGCTGGCACGGGAACGCGGCACCTCCACTGCATCACCACTGGTAAGCACCGTTCTCGTGCTCCGCGTGGCGACTCTCGGAGGCTGTCGTAACCCAGCCAGGTGTGGCACTCCCTGCACCTGTGCCTTGTGGAATACCACAAGCGCCGCGACATCCCTGCGGTGTTCCAGTGAGTCGAGAGGACTCACCGGCTCGAACAGGGCTGGTGGGTCGGGGGGGTCTGGGGGGTCTGCAGCATCCACCAGTCGCAGGGCTCGACGCTGGATGCTGTCCAGCCTCCGAGTGTGCGAGGCTGCGCACGACATCCAGGAGAGGGCGGCGTACTCTAAGTAAGGCCGTATCTGGGCCTTATAGAGCAAGAGCTTCCCTCCCCTGTCGAGGAATCTGGCTACCCTTCGCAGGGCAGAGACCCTGTGAGAGGCCTCTCTCTCTCTTTTTTTTTTTTCTCTCTCTTCTCTCTCTTCTCTCTC
The DNA here is from genome assembly GCA_016584305.1 of Chionoecetes opilio. Classification (NCBI taxonomy): domain Eukaryota; kingdom Metazoa; phylum Arthropoda; class Malacostraca; order Decapoda; family Majidae; genus Chionoecetes; species Chionoecetes opilio. The sequence continues at coordinate 4,850 of JACEEZ010007749.1, forward strand.
TCTCTCTCTCTCTCTCTCTCTTCTCTCTCTCTCTCTCTCTCTCTCTCTCTCTCTCTCTCTCTCTCTCTCTCTCTCTCTCTCTCTCTCTCTCTCTCTCTCTCTCTCTCTCTCTCTCTCTCTCTCTCCGTCGAAAGGGAGAAAGCGTGGGAAAGATCAATCATTCCCACGCTAAAATAACACGTTCTCCAGTCGCAGCACGGCCCAGACTGGTCGCAACACGGCCCCGACTGGTTGGCGCCAGGCTTGGACCTTTTGGCGACGCGTCCCAGCATGGAGCTACTTTTTTCGTAAATTTTTGTATGCACAGACCGTCCGAGTGTATAGCCCCGTTCACATCTTCACGACTCTCAACGGTGACCAGTCACGACTTGCTGAGTCATGCTGTGTCTGTGCCGGTCATCATGTGGGTTGGCGTCAGGCCCAGACCGTCGCCGTCGGGTCGTTGGAGTCATGAAGCGGCGCGCGGGGGGTCCTGACTGTGTGGTGCATGATCTATAGTCTATATACTCGGGGCGGGTCTGCCCCTCAAAAATGTAACGGAAAATGTAAGCTCCGTGCTGGGACTCGTCGCCGAAGGGTCCAAGCTTGGCGCCGACCAGTCGGGGCCGTGTTGCGACTGGAGAATGTGTTATTTTAGCTTGGGAAAGATAGATCTTTCCCACGCTGTCTCTCTTTCGACGGAGAGAGAGAGAGAGAGGAGAGAGAGAGAGAGAGAGAGAGAGAGAGAGAGGAGAGAGAGAGAAAAGAGAGAGAGAGAGCGGGAGAGAGAGAGAGAGAGAGGGGGAGAGAGAAAAGAGAGGAAAAGGGGAAAGAGAGAGAGGGAGAGAGAGAGAGAGAGGAGAGAGAGGAGAGAGGGGGAGAGAGAGAGAGGAGAGAGAGAGAGAGACGAGGAGGAGAGAGAGGAGGGGAGAGAGAGGAGAGAGAGAGGAGAGGAGAGAGAGAGAGACGAGAGAGAGAGGGGAGAGAGAAGGAGAGAGAGAGGAGAGAGGAGAGAGAGAGAGAGAGAGAGGGAGAGAGAGAGAGGAGAGAGAGAGAGAGAGAGAGAGAGAGAGAGAGGCAATGGTGGTTTCTCGGTCCCCGCTGCCGGGCCAGCAGGGGAAAGGGGAGGCTGCGGTTTGGGGCGTTCCTCTCCCACTCCAGGAAGCCGTCAAGGTTCTGGGGAGTAGAGGGGCCGAGAGCTAAGTTTTGACGGCGACATCCAAACACATTGCCAAAAAGGCCTCACAGGGTCTCTGCCCTGCGAAGGGTAGCCAGATTCCTCGACAGGGGAGGGAAGCTCTTGCTCTATAAGGCCCAGATAGGGCCTTATTAGAGTACGCCGCCCTCCCCTGGTTTGTCGTGCGCAGCCTCGCACACTCGGAGGCTGGACAGCATCCAGCGTCGAGCCCTGCGACTGGTGGATTTTGGCAGACCCCCAGACCCCCAGACCCACCAGCCCGTTCGAGCCGGGGGAGTCCTCTCGACTAAATGGAACACCGCAGGGATGTCGCGGCGCTTGTGGTATTCCACAAGGCACAGGTGCAGGGAGGCCACACCCCGGCTGGGTTACGACAGCCTCCGAGAGTCGCCACGCGGAGCACGAGAACGGTGCTTACCAGTGGTGATGCAGTGGGGGTGCCGCGTTCCGTGCCAGCCAGCACCAACGCACCTTTGTGGGCCGCGTCTCCAGGATGTGGAACATTTTCACGGCCGCTGTCCCTCACATCCCGGAGATGAACACACAAAGTGTAAAGGGGCGGCCAATCGGTGGAGACTGTTGAAGCCCACCCCCCGAGCCTAGTGATACTGTGACAAATAGTAACAGCAACAGTGCCTCAAAAAACACTTAGTGATACATAAATGTATATAATGTTAGTTTTTAGGTCTTTATATTATGTGGTAAATTGCCCTTAAGATAGGTAGCACACGACAGTGCACCTTGGGCTTTAGTTATATGATGTTTAAAAAAAAAAAAAAAAAAAAAAAAAAAAGGGAGAGAGAGAGGGGGAGAAAAGAGAGAGAGAAGAGGAGGAGGGGGAAGAGAGGGGGAGAGGAGAGGGAGGGGGAAAAGAGGAGAGGGGAAAAGAGAGAGAGAGAAAAAGGGGGGAGAGAGAGGGGAAAAAGAGGAAGGAGAGAGAGGGAGAGGAGGGAAGAGAGAGAGAAGAGAGAAGAAGAGAGAGAAGAGGGGAGAAGAGAGAGAGGGAGAGAGGAGGGAGAGAAGAGAAAGGGAGGAGAGAGAGAGGGAGAGAGAGAGAGGAGAGGGAGAGAGAGAGAGAGAGAAAGAGAGAGAGAGAGAGGAGAGGAGGCGAGAGCGAGAGCGAGAGAGAGAGAGAGAGAGGAGGAAAAGAGGAAATTTTTGAGATATTTTTTTGTTTTATTGTTTTTTATCTTTAATTATTTACAAAAATAAAAAAGATCTTTAGTGCAGTATCTTTAGCGCTATAGTTCCCCGCAGATCTTTGGGCCCCTTGGCGAATTGTTATCACCATGGTTATTGTGTTCATTTAAAATATTAAAGGGCACAAAAGTTTTTGGGCCAGTCAAGGTGGGCAAGTGTGTGGAAACATTTGGGGACTGACATCGGTTGTTGCTTCACTACACAAGCAAAGGTTTAAAAAACAGTGGTTTGGGGGATGGGCCCCAGAGCGCTGCCCCCATTACAACCCCCCGGCGTCAGTTGCAGAACGGGGGGAACAGTCGCCGCATGAGGCAACCCAATTTTGGGGCGGTTAAAAGTCAAAATAGTTAAAAAATTTTTAAACCCCCGCACACCCGGGGAAAAGAGGTGAAGGGCTCTAAAAAAAACCCCCAAAATTATCGCAAAAAAGATTAAGGATTTGGAGGCATACACTGGATACATGTCACCTTTAAACTTCGTCAAAAAGAGTGTTCTGTCCGCCAGCATCACCATGAGAACACATCCCGATAAAAGAGCATGACCCGGGTTTTTACGGTAGCTTTGTGTTTTTGATATCACGGTTTATTCAGTTTTTTAAAATCCTTGTTACTTCTTTTGATGCACAAATTCCACCAATGCATTCTCTAATATTTCCCTTTGCGGTACCGTGGAGTGGCAAGGGAAATTATTGATTTGATTTTTTTTTTGCCCTTGTAGAAAACAACATAGATAAAATTTCTTTTTACGAAAAATGGAGTCTGCAGTCATAGATGGCTCCTTTGCAGACATAGTAAAAACATCTAGCACAGAAAAAAAGACACAGCGTGACAACCCTTTTTGGGGACAGCATTCTTAAACCTTTTTTTATCAGCGTGCCTGCACCAAAAGGCAGACCAGTCCCAAAACCCCCTTTTTAATTTTTTATTTTTTCTTATTTATTTACTAACTTGTTGGGGGAGGGCATTATACAAAAAAGAAGGTTGTATTTCTTAGATTATGAAGAGCTATCTTAAAGGCAATACACGAGACATGGAGTAAGCAGACCAATAGGGAAAAGGGAATAGGGGGGCTTTTAACGGGGGAAAGCCACTTTCCTGAAGCCCATACTTTTCGAAGAAACTCTTTAACAGTCTATGAAACCTGCCTTGTGACCCTTTCCCGTTAACCGAGAAGCAATTTAAGCCCCCAGGCTAAAAATATTGCATTGAAGATATTGCGGGTTTAGTTTTTGTCATTTACTTTTCCCCCGTGTTTTAGGGGCATACAATATTGCAGATACCAGTGTTTTATGACAGCTGTTGGAAATTTTTCTCTCTCTCTCTCTCTCTCTCTCTCTCGCTCTCTCTTTCTCTTCTCTCTCCTCTCTCTCTCTCTCTCTCTCTCTCTCTCTTTCTCTTTCTCTCTCTCTCTCTCTCTCTCTCTCTCTCTCTCTTCAACAAGTTGTGTTGTGGTAGCGAGCAGACGTGTGTTGTGGCGCTCCTCCGCTGGATATTTCCCTTGTTATTTTACACTCCAGTGACCAAACCAAAGGAATATTCATCAAGATGGATACATCAGTGCTGAAAACCCTTTTGGACTCCCAAGACCGAGCGTACAGAGGTGCAATGGAAACATTCATGAAACAAGTCGATGAAAATGTGAAGTCCCTCCAATCAACGATTAACGATCTAAGGAGCAGTTTGGAGTATACCCAGAAAGATGTTGAAGACCTGAAGCAAGAAGTCAAGAAATACAAACAGGAGAAACAGATCGACCATGAAGTAATCAAGACACTGAAGGAAGACCTGCACGCAAAGGAGGAAGTGATAAAGGATTTAGAAGAAAGGGCTAACTACCAGGAAGATTACAACAGACGCAATAACCTGAAAATTTATCGGGATCGAAGAAAATCCAGAAGGGTGAAACATGGGAGCAATCAGCTGTTCAAGTCACCAAACTACTAGAGGAGAAACTTCGCCTACCAAACATACAACTTGAACGAGCGCACCGAGTGGGGCGGCGTGACGACCATCGTAACCGTCCCATCATCGTTCGTTTTCAAGGTACGGAGACCGCGAGGCCGTGATGAGGAACGTTACGAAGCTCCGAGGCACCAGGATATTCATAAACGAAGATTTGTGTCGGCTTCACAAAACAAAAGAAAAGTTTCAACTACCTCAACTCAAAACAAGCTCGAAGCGAGGGCAAGGTGGCGTTCTTCAGACACACCCGACTCATCATTAAGGAGAGGACAAGTGATACTGGTGCGACTGGCTTTACTCCCAGACACGAAGCTTCGACCCCAAGTGGAACTCGTGCTGGATCTTTGGAACGAGAGCTCGGCAGTGTTGGAGTGGTGTGAGTGCAGGAGGACGGCACTAGTGCTTCTGCAAGAACACCAGCTGCTGTGCGTGTAGAAGTCTCTGCCGCCGGGGCATGGGCTGGCAGTGACAGCGCTAGGAAGCCGACTCAGTCAGCTGTCGATGGCAGACCTAAAGGCACCTCACCAGCCGTGAACCAAGACAGAAGACCAAGCAGTGATACCAGCCAGCGGGTGACCAGAAATTTAACGCGTGGAGGAAGGAGAGGCCAGTAGTTGGTATGTGCGTACCAGTATACATACTAGTCCCTGTGTACATCAATTAATCATGACTGATAACTTATCATTTTTACCATTTCACTCTTTGACCGATACCGACTTTATCAGCACATTGACAGTATATAATACACATAATTTTCCTTTTACTGTATTAGATAAATTAATTTATAACCCCTCTAAACAAGCAGTAATCACTTAGTGGATGATTCTCTCTCAAACAATATTTTCCGGGAACCCGTATGTCGCTATGTTTTCAGTGATGACCAATATATGAAACAATCTATTTCTCACCCAAGCTTGAATATTTTGTCTTTTAATATTAGTAGTGTACCGCTTCACCTTGAAACACTTTTTGACCAGTGCATAACTCCAATTGGTATCAAATTCCAGGTTATCGGTCTTTGTGAAACTCGTCTAAGTGATGACATTTGTACACTGTATAATATAAATGGCTATACTGCACACTTTAAAAATAAGAGCACATATGGGGGTGGTCTTGCGATATACTTACAAAATCCTTATAAGGGTATGCTAATACAAGACATCACTTTACAACTTCCACACATTGAGTCCTTATTTCTAAAAGTTTCAAAACCACATAAGTTTATAATTGGTATTATATACAGACCACCCAACGCAAACATTTATGAATTCCTTTTAACATTAGAACATATTTTAGGGTTTGTGTCTAGGGTAAGACTCATTGTTATAAAATTTGGTGACTTCAATATTAATCTTCTAGAAAAATAGTGTTCATGTCAGAACTTCTCAAACATGTTTTATTCTCATATGTTTTTCCAGTCATAAATAAACCTACCAGAGTATCGAAAACATCAGCCACAATAATTGATCATATATGGACAAATGACATGCTTAATTATAATTCCAGTGGTATACTGTACACTTCTATCAGTGACCACTTTCCAGTTTCTAGTTCATTTTCTGTGCCAATTATTAATTCTCCCTGTGAAAAAAATTTTAAATTTTTCAAAAAGGATTTTCACTAATGAAGATATCAATAATTTCAAATTAGAGTTGAGCGAATATGATTGGGAAACAGCAGTATTTAATACAGGGGTAAATGAATGTTTCGATATTTACATGAAACAATTTCTACTTATTTACAATAAACACTTTCCTGTAAAAGAATATACAGTCAAAGAGAAACATATCGACAAACCCTATATAACTCAAGGTATAAGAAAGTCCATCAAAGAACGTAACAGACTCCCGAAATTGTATGCTAAGTGGCCAATTACTTACGGAACTACATTTAAAAGGTACAGGAACACTTTAACTTCTATAATAAGAGCAGCAAAAGAGAATCACTATAAATCAAAATTAAAGGAAAATGCAGGCAACAGTAAAAAGACTTTGGGAAATTCTAAATAACATCATGGGAAAAAAATAGTTATCAGCTTTCCTACCTCAATTTCATTCCCAGATAATACTTTATCAACAAATCAGGAAATAGCTGAATCATTTTAAAAACTATTTCTGTAACATTTCTAACAACTTGGCCCAAAGCATTGAACCGTCACCAGTTTCATTTAATAATTTCTTACCTGATCCTACACCTTTTTCTTTTTTATTCGGCCAACAACATTACAGGAAATTGAAGCTATAATAAAAAACTGAAAACTAACTTCCCCAGGGTATGACACCATAGATATAAAGATAATCAAAAAATGCAGCAGTATAGTGTCACCATATATACAAACACATAATCAACAGATCATTTGAAGAAGGACTGTTCCCAAAACAGCTCCAGATAGCACGAGTTATTCCCATATTTAAAAAAGGGATAAATCTCTCCACCAGAACTACAGACCTATATCAGTTTTGCCAAGCTTAAGTAAAATTTTTGAAAAAAAATTTTGGCTTTTAGATTCATGGACTATTTATGCAAAAACTCATTATTATCTGAACCTCAGTATGGATTTAGACCCAATTATAGCACTGAGTTAGCAGTACATCAGCTCATCCAACACATTTATGAAGCTATTGACAGTAAGCAATACCAGATAACAATCTTTTGTGACTTGACAAAAGCTTTGATACAATTTCTCATTCCATACTATTAGATAAACTTAAAGTGTACGGAGTTCGAGGTACGGCTAACAACTGGTTAAGAGTTATTTAAGTAATAGACAACAATATACTGTATACAACAACGCATCATCTTCTTATAATAATGTCAACTTTGGAGTACCACAAGGCTCAATTCTCGGCCCGATATTATTTTTAATATATATAAATGACATTACACGTAGCACCAATTTAAATTTCTTACTTTTCGCAGATGACACAAATATATTCATAACCGGGAGAGATGTTAAGGAATTGAAAATTACACTAAACCGAGAATTAAATCACGTAGCAAATTGGATCAAATGCAATAAACTAACACTCAATATAGGTAAAACAAATTACATGATTTCACATCCCTTAATGACACAAACACCCCATGTAAATATAAAAATTGATAATCTAACTATAAATCAAGTTAATGAAATAAGATTTTTAGGTGTCATAATTGATAAAATCTTTAAAATGGAAATCTCATATAGAATGCTTAAAAAAAAAATTGTCTAAAATAACAGGTATAATGTACAGGATTAGAGACCATGTGAATAATGACAGTCTTAAACAAATATATATATCACTAGCATATCCAATATATATTATTGTTGTTCTTTTTGGGGGGGAGCTTATAAAACATACATTGATCATCTTTTGTTGAACAGAAGAAGTTGATACGCATAATGTCTCGCAGCACGCTATGATCACACTCACCCTCTTTTTATAAGCTACAAATTGTTAAAATTACAAGATGTTATACACCTACAGACATGCTTATTGTATACGGGCCTTGCATTCATTTCCAATAAATTGTAATTTTAAGTAATAGATCGTAGTGACACTAGAAGAATAAATAATTTTAAAAACCCCACTGTGTAGAACAAGTCACGCCCAACAGAGTATCCTATTCCCAGGACCCAAACACTGGAACCAACTTCCTCAAGAGACAAGGAACAGTCATTCACGAGCTGGACTCAAAAACAGACTCAAAAAACATGTTATTAGCTAAATTACAATTAGATTTACCGGTAATATTTCTATTTTTTATTTTAGGTAAGACACTATATTATAAAAAATAATTTTGTGATGCAAGTTGCAAGACTGCATATAGTAATGTTAGGTGGGTGCATTTATCATTATTATTATTATTATTATTATTATAAATATTATTATCATTATTGCAAATATTATTATATTATAATATTGTTATTATTTTACTATCAATATACGTTATTATTATTAATATTATTATCATTATCATTATTATTTTTAATATTATTATCATTATTAATATTAATATTATCATTATCATTATTATTATATATATTATTCTTTTATTATTATTATTATTTTTTTTTATTATTATTATTATTATTATTATTATATTATTATTATTTAATATGGTTATTATCATTATTTCTATTATTATTATTATTATTTCTATATCATTATCAGTTACCATTATTACTAATATTATTGCTTATATTATTCATTATTTTTCATATTATTTTCCACGAGTTTCATTGTTTGTTAAAAAAAGTAATCCATGGTGGTGGATGGGCCACAACATGCGTCAGCTTACAGTAATTATAATTGTAGGTCCGTAATAGAGCCTTGGCTCAATGGACCTGGCTGCATTATTATTATATTGTTATTTATGTTATGTACAAAGTGGCCAATAAAATGTATCAATCAATCAATCAAATCTCTCTCTCTCTCTCTCTCTCTTCTCTCTCTCTCTCTCTCTCTCTCTCTCTCTCTCTCTCTCTCTCTCTCTCTCTCTCTCTCTCTCTCTCTCTCTCTCTCTCTCTCTCTCTCAGAATTGGTTGTGAACGGCACGCTTCAAGACGGCACGGCACGCTTCAGCTGGGGGCCGGCGAGTGGCAGTGCGAGAACCTGCAGTATAAAACCTATCACAAGGTGTGCCATTTGATTTGTGTAGATGAATGCATCTCATGTGAGGGATGAAGAGAAGAAAAGAGGGATAGACAGACAGACAGACAGACAGGCAGGCAGACAGGCAGACAGGCAGCCAGGCAGGCAGACAGGCAGACAGACAGACAGGCAGACAGACAGGACAGGCAGACAGACACAGACAGACAGACAGACAGGCAGACATACAGGCAGGCAGACAGGCAGACAGACAGACAGACAGGCAGGGAGACAGGCAGACAGACAGGCAGACAGGCAGGCAGACAGACAGACAGGCAGACAGACAGACAGACAGGCAGACAGACAGACAGGCATACAGACAGACAGGCAGACAGACACAGACAGACAGACAGGCAGACAGACACAGACAGACAGACTGACAGACAGGCAGACAGACAGACAGACAGACAGGCAGGCAGGCAGACAGACAGGCAGACAGACAGACAGACATACAGACAGACAGACAGACAGGCAGACATACAGACAGGCAGACATACAGACAGGCAGACATACAGGCAGACAGACAGACAGACAGACACAGACAGACAGACAGACAGGACAGGACAGACAGACAGGACAGACAGACAAAACGACATTTAGGTCTTATATTTTATGTGGTAAATGCCCTGAAGTAGGTAGCACACGACAGGCACCTTTGGGCTTTTAGTTAATGTATGTTTAAAAAAAAAAAAAAAAAAAAAAAAAAAGGAGCGAGAGAGAGAGAGAAGAAAGAGAGAGAGAGAGAGAGACTGAGAGAGAGAGAGAGAGAGAGGAGAGAGAGAGAGATTGAGAGAGAGAGAGATGAGAGAGAGAGAGAAGAGAGAGAGAGAGAGAGAGAGAAAAAAAAAAAGAGAGAGAGAGAGAGAGATGATGAGAGAGAGAGAGAGAGGGATGAGGAGAGGAGAGAGAAGAGGAGAGAGAAGAGAGAGCGGGAGCCGAGAGCAGGAGCGAGAGAGAGACGAGGAGAGAGAGAGAGAGACAGAGAGAGACGAGAGAGAGAAGGCGAGAGAGAGAGAGACGAGAGAGGGAGAAAAGAGAGAGAGAGGAGAGAGAGAGAGAGATGAGGAAGAGAGAGAGAGAAGAGAGAGAGAGACAGAGCGAGAGCGAGAGCGAGCGAGAGACGAGAGAGAGAGAGGAAAGAGGAAATTTTGAGATATTTATTTGTTATTATTGTATTTATCGTCATTCATTATTTACAAAAATAAAACAGTATCTTAGTGCAGTATCTTAGCGCTATACTTGCCTTCCGCAGATCTTTAGGCCGGGCGAGGTTATCACCATGTAGTTATGTGTTCACTTATAATTTGAAGGCACATAAGTAATTGTGCCTAGTCAAGGTGGGCAAGTGTGTGGACAACAGTTGACTGACACGGTTGTGTGCTTCACTACACAAGCAAAGGTTGAACAGGGTTTGAAGGGATGGGCACAGAGCGCTGTTGCCCCCATCTACAACCCACCCGGGCGTCCGTTGAAGAACGGCATGGAACAGTCGCCGCATGACGGCAACCAATATTGGGGTAAATAGTAAAAATAGTAAATATAACCCAGCACACAGGGGAAAGAAGGTGAAGACTCTAAATACAACCAACATTACTCGCAATGAGATTTAAGGATTTGGAGGCATACACTCGGATACTATGTCACTCGTCAAACTGCAAGTCAAACAGAGGTTTCTGCTTCCAGCAGTATCACCATGAGAACACATCACGATAAATGACGCATGTGACCAGGTGTTACTGATATGCTTTGTGTTGCTTGATAATCACGGGATCAGATTTTCAACATCCTTGTTACTTCTAATGATGCACAAATCCCACCACATGCATTCTCTAATAATGCCACTTTGCGGATACCTGTGGAGTGGCCAGAATTGATTTGATTCTGATTTATTTTTTGCCATTGTAGAAAACATACATAGATAAATATTTCTTTACTTCTGAATATGGCCTAGTCGCATCATAGATGGCTCCTTAGCAGACATAATGTAAATATCATCTCAGCACACAGCAAGAAGACACAGCGGACAACCTTGTTAGGGTGACATGAGCATTCTAACCTTTTCTGACTCAGCGTCGCCTGCCAACAAGGACACAGTGACAGTCCACCAAACTTTTTAATCATTGTTTATTTATCATTATTTTATTTACTACACTTGTTGCAGGGGCATTATACAAACTGAATGGTGTATTCTAGATATATGAATGGAGCTATCCAAAGGCAATACACAGAGACATGGAGGAAGCATGACCAATATGACAGAGTAATAGGGGGCTTGTATAATCGGAGGAAAGCCCACTCTCTGAAGCCCATACTTACATGAAGATAACTGCTTAAAGCTCATGAAACCGCCTTGTGACCATTCCTGTAACACCGAGAAGCAATTTAAGCATCAGGCTAAAAAATGGCATTGAGAGACTGCGGGTGTAGTTTTATGGCATTCACTTCCACCGGTGTCAGGAGGCATATTACAATATTTGCAGACCAGTAGTTTGATGACAGATGTTGGTAATTTTCTCTCTCTATCTCTCTCTCTCTCCTCTCTCTCTCTCTCTCTCTCTCTCTCTCTCTTCTTCTCTCTCTCTCTCTCTCTCTGCTCTCTCTCTCTCTTCTCTCTCTCTCTCTCTTCTCTCTCTCTCTCCTCTTCAGAATGGTGTGAACGGCACGCTTCAATACGGCACGGCACGCCTTCAGCTGGGGGGCCTGCGCCCAGTGGCAGGCCGAGAAACTGCAGTATACCCCACAACCTCATGTAACAAGGTCCCTGTGCCATTGATTTGTGTAGATGAATGCATCTAATGTGAGGGATGAAGAGAGAAAGAGGGGATATGACAGACAGGACAGACAGGACGGCAGGAAGACAGGCAGGAAGGCAGCCAGGCAGGAGACAGGCAGACAGACAGACAGGCAGACAGACAGAAGGGCAGACGAACAGACAGATAGACAGACAGGCAGACATAAGGCAGGCAGACAGGCAGACCAGACAGAGAGGACAGGCAGGGAGACTAGGCAGACAGACGGGCCGACAAGGCAGGCAGACAGACAGACAGGCAGAAGACAGACAGACAGGCAGCCAGACAGACAGACAGGCTACAGACAGCCAGGCAGACAGACAAAGAACCGAACAGCGGACAGGCAGAAGACACAGACAGACAAACTGAACAGACAGGCAGACAGACAAGACAGACAGACAGGCAGGCAGCAGACAGACAGGCAGACAGACAGGACATACATAAAGACAGACAGACAGACAGGCAGACATACGAAAGGCTAGACATACAGACAGGCAGACATACAGGCAGAAAGAAAGACAGACACGGACAAAGACGACAGACAGACAGAAGACAGACAGGACACAGACAGACAGACACAGACAGACACAGACATACAGAACATACACAGACATTAAAACAGACAGACAGACATAACACTAGAAGGAAGAGAGACAGAACATACAGACATACAGACAGACAGACCCGACAGCAGACAGATGGCCGAGCAGACAGACAGAAAGACAGACAGACAGACTTGATGCGAGCAGACAGACAGACAGACACCCTGATGGTCGAGCAGAATACATACACAGGACACCTTGATGACCGAGCAGCTATTACAGACAGACAGACTGGTGGACTGATCAAGACAGAAAGACAGACCAGGAGAATGGCAGAGCGACAAGACAGAACAGAAAGACACCCTGATGGCCGAGCAGATATACAGGCAGACAGACGATGGACGAGCAGGACCAGACAGACAAACAGACTGATGGCCGAGCAGATATACAGACACAGACACCTGATGGCCGAGCAGACATACAGACAGACAGACTGATCAGGCCGAGCAGACAGAAGACAGACAGACTGATAGGCCGACCGAGCAGAAGACAGACAGAAAGCACCCGCCTGTGGCGAGCAGAATACAGACAGACAACTGAGGCCGAGCAGGACCGATACAGACAAACAGACTGATGCGAGCAGACAGGACAGACAGACACCCTGATGGCAGAGCAGGGAAATATACAGACACAGACACCTTGAGGCCGAGCAGATATACAGGACAGACAGGACTGATCCGGCAGTAGCAGGACAGACAGGACTGATGGCACGAGCAGAAGAACAGACAGAAAGACCACCCTGATGGCCGAGCAGAATACAGGACGGACAGACGGATGGCCGAGCGACAGCAGACAGACAGACTGATGGCGAGCAGACAGACAGACAGACATACGATGGCCCGAGCAGACAAGAACGACAGACAGACTGATGGCCGCCGAGAGACAGACAGACAGACCCCCCTCCTGATGGCCGAGCCGGATATACAGACACAGGACACCTTGAGGGCCGCGAACAGATATACAGGAAGAAGGACTTGATGGACTGAGCAGACAGACAGACACGGACATACTGCATAGGCCTGAGCAGAAGACAGACAGAAAGACACCGAGGGCTGAGCAGAGATACAGACAGACAGACTGAGGCCCCGAGCAGACAGACAGGAACAAACAGACTGGATGGCCGCCGAGCAGACAGACAGACATGGACACCATGATGGCGAGGCAGATATAACAGACACAGACACCTTGAATGCGAGCCGATATACAGACAGACAGACTGATGGACGAGCAGACAGGACAGGACAGACAGACTGTACGGGCCGAGCAGACAGACAGACAGAAAGACACCCTGATAGGCCGAGCAGATTATACAGACAGAAAGACTGATGGCCGAGCAGACAGGGACAGACAGACAGACTGAGTGCAGAGCAGAAGACAGAAGACGGACTGATGGCCGAGCAGACCCGACAGGACAGGGGGACACCCTGAGGCCGCGAGATATACAGACACAGACACCTTGATGGCCGAGCAGATATACAGACAGACAGACTGATGGCCGAGCAGACAGACAGACAGACAGACTGATGGCCGAGCAGACAGACAGACAGAAAGACACCCTGATGGCCGAGCAGATATACAGACAGACAGACTGATGGCCGAGCAGACAGACAGACAGACAGACTGATGGCCGAGCAGACAGACAGACAGACACCCTGATGGCCGAGCAGATATACAGACACAGACACCTTGATGGCCGAGCAGATATACAGAAAGACAGACTGATGGCACGAGCAGGACACACAGACAGACAGACTGATGGCCGAGCAGACAGACAGACAGAAAACACCTGATGGCGAGCAGATATACAGGACAGACAGCGGACTGATGGCCGAGCAGACAGACAAGACAGAATTTACTGATGGCCGAGCTAGACAGAACAGACAGGACTGACTGAGGTCCGAGCAGACAGACAGACAGACACCCTGATGGCCCGAGCAGATAGACAAGACAGGACAGGACTGATGGCAGAGCAGACAGACAGACAGACACCCTGAGCAGAGCAGATAGACAGACGCCAGACTGATGGCGGAGCAGACAGACAGACAGACACATGACTGGCCGAGCAGACTTAGAGAGACAGACAGGATGATGGGGCCGAGCATACAGACAGACAGACACCCGAGGCCGAGAGAAAGGACAGGACAGACACCCTGATGGCAGCAGATTAGACAGACAGACAGACTGATGGCCGAGCAGACAGAAAGACAGACACCTGAGCCGGGCAGATAGTACAGACAGTGGACGTACACACAAACAGCAGCAATAGCACACAAATAGGTCGAGAGATAGACCTATAGATCCAGAATAGATACTCAATAAGACAGACAAAAGGTTTGTGGATCGATAGATATATAGCTACATATAGTCCATACATAAACAGGCCTATGATATGAAGACAAATAGGCACAAAGATGGATTAATAAATAGGCACAACCGATGGATGAATAAATAGAGTGGAAGTTAGCTATCATTATAGTAAATATTTTTAATACCAGACAGACGACAGGCAGACATGGGTATTTGACAGGTAGCAAGGCAGCTAGCTAGTTAGAAGGTGATAGATTATATTACAGAAAGGGGATAATGGACAATGCAAGGAGTTAATGGATGCATCATTAAAGGAGACAGAGGATTATGGAAGGATAAATGTACCATAGAGAAGAATATTCAACCTCTGACCACTATAAGTATTGTCTTACTCCCAGGCTTGATGAAGTAAGCCTAGAATGACAAAGAGGCCAGAAAAGTCACAGGCATAATCGCGTTTTCTATCCCATACAAACAAGATTACGTCCACTGGCCCTGGAAAGAGGTTAAAAGCAGCCCTTGTGGTTCTAATGGACCTCTCAAAGAAAGAAAAAAAGACATCACAGTCTCCCCCTTTAGCACACAGAACACTGAATGTGAAGGGTCAAGATGATGGAGGAGAATCACCGCTATACAATAACACAATTATGGTTCCTCCGTCAGGTGAGAATCGTACCCACCGCACTGAAAAATAAGCACTTGGCAATCAACCTTGTTTCTCCCTCACATCACCACCCGCCAAACATTAAGTACCATTAAGTCTCGCATTAATTCTCCTCTGTGTTAAAGTCTTTCAGTTATGTCATGAAAACTGCGTTAGTTCCTTCTTCACAAACATAAATGTGTTCTAAAGAGGCACGACGAGCCTTTTTCTGTCCAAGATGGTCTGGGCCCTCCTCCTCCTGTATCTACATAGTGTGCATACGGGGCCTGAGGCTAGTCATGTGGTTCTGTCCTCCGTAACTGTATCTATCAGTGTTTCTTACCCCTTCATGCCCACATTCTTCTAAATTACAAAAAAGTAAAACTCAAATTTACCAAAACGCTAGTGGTCAAGGATTAAAAAAGGTCATATATATAAAATATGCTTATATAATAAAATCATCTAATGGTAGCCAAATACAATGTAAAATTACGCTCTGGGCCTCAAGGGGTTAAATACTGCTTCACCTTTCATGCGCTATCACCTCCTGTAGTCCATTCCATGCATCTATACCTTTACGGGCCAAAATTATGCTCTTATTTATTAGGATATCTTCTCTAATTGTTTTCCGTGTGGCCCTCAAATCTGCAGCCATATTATTGTCCTCCAGAGAAGGTATTCTTTTAAACTGATAATATGTTTATTAATGTACTGTAACTATGGCTCCTCTCCTTATTCGTTTTCAAAGCGTTAGAGAATCAATCTCCTAATCCTTTCCTTGTAGGTAGATCTTTTAATTCGGGCACCATCTTATGTTGCCTATCCTTTGTGTCGTTCAAAATTCGTAAATTATCTATATTATGTGAGGGAACCGACTCAGTGGGGGCCAGTATTCTAGTTTAGTTTGATCTTGCTGTTGTGGACTGCCTTTCTTCTCATATCATTGTCCGTGAAGTGAAAAGTTACCCATAGCTCCGATCACTCTATATGAATCAGAAATACTTGATTATCCTTGGTTCTGGGGTGATAAATAATCTGAATCTTGCTACATTTTCATTTGTATAGACTTCTTGTTTTTACACACCTCTTCCAACCTGTAGACCCAAACAGCTCTCTTTCGCCTATTCTCTTCTCCAGTACATGGCATTCACTTGCATTCCATTCCAGTTCCCAGCTGCTCATAAATTCACTTAAATCTTTCGCCAGTCTTCACAATCTTGTAGTTTATTATTAAAATTCTCATTAACTTTGAATATGGCAAAAGATTTACTCTCACTATTAATCCATGGCAATTCCACTGTGTTTACTAAGGAACGTCATCAGTTGTAAGACGTTCCCTGATGTACCTGCTGTTCACCTCCCACGTTCCAATTCCTGATCAGACTGCACTGTATCATGTCTCTTCCTTCCAGGGAGTCTACACCGTCTTTAAGTGTTCCTGCAGTCCTTCATTCTCCTCTTATTACATTTCTTTATTTGCTCTTTCTCTCTTTCTTCCATAATAGTGTTTTTGCTACAACACAGGTATGTAAAAAATGCACAAGGAGATGGATGGTGTAGTGTAGGAGGTTGCCAGTAGGTGCTTGCTGTGTAGCGGTTGTCTCCATGTGAGGAAAACAGCGCCAGCCGGTCTGTGCTTAGTGGTCACTGAATTGCTTTTCATATGGCAACTGGGGAAAGAAAACTGTGGTGCCTTGTATGTCACCAGTTCCCCATGTGTCCTGGGGCTTTGGGGTCTCGGGCCTTTGCGACTGTAAGGCATGAGGCAGAGATTTATCATTCCAGCAAGCAGAGCTCAGGAGTATTGCCCTAATTGCTTATCTTTTATGACATTGCAAAGGACACATTATGATGAGGCTGAAGACGGGCAGGAAGGCTAAGGCGGTCATTCCCAGCTTAACCATGTTACCACTGGACTCTATTCGGCCTTGCATCCTCTACCATTGACTCTATTCAAACACCTGCACCCTACTACCAAGTGGTTCTATTCAACACCGCATCCTTACCATGACTCTATTCGGCACTTGCATCCTCTACCATGGACTCTATCAACACCTGAATCCTCGACCATGACTCTATTCAACACCATGCTCCTCTAACCATTGACTCTATTAAACACTGCATCCTCTACCATTGACTCTATTAAACACCGCATCCTCTACCCTTGACTCATTCAACACAATGCATCCTCTACCATTTGACTCCTATCGGCACTTGCATCCCTCTACCATTCAAACTCTATTCAACACCTGCATCCTGATACCAGGACTCTATCAACACCGCATCTCTTACCATTGACTCATTCGGCACTTGCATCCTCTCCATGGACTCTATTCAGCACTCATCCTCTACCATTGACTATATTCAGCACCTGAAATCTCTGCACCATTGGACTCATTCAGCACCTGCATCTCTACCATGACTCTATCAGCACCTGCATCCTCTACCAATGACTGTATTCGCACTTGCACCTCACCATTGACTCTATTCGCACTGCATCCTCTACACACGACTCTATTCAGCACCTGCATCTCTACCACTGACTCTATTCGGCAACTTGCCTCCTACCACTGACTCTATTGCACATGCATCTCGAATGACGTTATCAGCACCTGCATCCTCTACCATTGGACTCTTATCAGCACCTGCATCTCTACCATTGACTTCTATTCAGCACCGGCATCCTCTACTCATTGACCTATTCGGCACTTGATCCTCTCATTGGGACTTATTTGGCACTTGCATCCTCTACCATTGACTCTATCGCACTTGCAATTACCCTAAACTTTGACTTATTCGGCACTTGCATCCCTCTACCATTGACTCATCGGCACTGCATCTCTACCATTGACATCAACACTGCATCCTCTACCAATGATCTATCGGCACTTGCATTCCTCTACCACTGATCTATTCGGCTACTTAGCATCCTCTCCCAGAACACTCAGGGACTTATTCGGCACTGCATCTTCTACCATTGACTCTATTCGGCACTTGCATCCTCGAACAGGACCTCTATCTCGGCACCGATTCCTCTACCATGACTTATCAACAACCGCATCATCTACTCATGACTAGTCCACACCTGCATCCTTACTGCAATTGACTCTATTTGGCACTTGCATCTTACACTGACTCTATCGGCACTGTCATCCTTCCTACCATTGACTCTATTCGGCACTGCATCCTCTACCATGACTCTATTCAGCCCTGCATCCTCTACCATGACTCTATTCAACACCGCGCCTCACAAGTTTACTCTATTTGGCACTGCATTCCTCTACCATGACTCTATGTTGGCACCGTCATCTCTACCATTGAATCTATTCGGCAATTGCATCCTATACCATTGACGTATTGGGCATTGCATCCTCTACCATTGGACTTAGTCAACAACTGCACCTTACCATGGACTCTATGCAACACCTTGCATCCTCTACCATTGAATCTATTTTCAACACCTGCGATCCCTACTACCATTTGACTCTATCGGCACTTCGCCTCCTCTACCACTGACCTATTCGGCACTTGCATCACTCTACAATTAAGACCCGGACAATTCTACCAGACATTTCATACCCGGACAATTCATAACCCGACAATTCATACCCAGGGCAATCTATACCCCGGACAATCCATACCATGGTCAAATCATACCCGGACAATTCATACACGGAAAAATTCCTACTCATGCTAATGCATACCCGGACAATCATACCCCGGAATTCATACCAGACAATTCATACCATGGCCTGATTCATACCCTGACAATTCATACCGGGACAATCATACCCACGGACAATTCATACCATGGTCAATTCAGACCCCGGACAATTCATACCAGACATTCATACCCGGACAATTCATACCCCGGGCAATTCAGATTAGACATTCATACCACCCGTACAATTCATACCAGACCAATTCATTACACTCGGGACAATTCATACCCCCCGGACAATCATACACGGACAATTTCTACCAGACAATCATACCCGGACAATTCATACCCTGGACAATTCATACCAGACAATCTACCCCGGACAATTATACTAGATAATCATACCCCGGACAATCATAACCCCGGACAATTCATACCCGACAATCTACCCGGAAATCTTACCCCGGACAATCATTACCCCGGGGACAATTCTACCCAGACAATCATACCCGGACAATTCTTACCCGGACCATTTACATACCCCGGACAATTCTTACCCGACAATTTCATACAGACAATCTATCCCCGGTCAATTTTCCCCGGACAATTCATGCCCCGGACAATTCTTACCCGGACAATTCATACAGACAATCATTACCACAGGACAATATCTTTACCCCCGGACAATTCTTACCAGACAATTCATACCCCGGGACAATTCTTACCCCGGACAATTCATACCATACAATCATTACCCGGACAATTTTACCCGGACAATTCATACCGGACAATTCTTACCCGGACAATTCATACCAGACAATTCATTACCCCGGACAATTTCTTACCCCGGATAATTAATACCAGACAATTCATACCACGGAACAATTTTACCGCGACCCATTCATACCAGACAATCATTAACCCGGGACAATTCTTACCCCGGACAATTCATACCCCGGGACAAATTCTACCCCGGACAAATTCATACCCCGGACAATTCATTACCCAGACAAATTCAGAACCAGACATTCATACCCCGGACAATTCTACCGGACAATTATACAAGACAATATACGGACAATTCTTACCCACCGGACAATTCGTACCCCGGGACAATTCTTACCCTCCGACCAATTAAGACCCCGACTAATCAACCCCAGATAATTCATACAGACAATTCATATACCCCGTACAATTCATACCCGGACAATTTCATACCTGGACAATTTCATTACCAGACAATTCATACCCCGGGGACATTCTTACTAGATAATTCATAACCCCGGGACACTTCATACCCCGGACAATTCTTACCCGGACCAATTATTACCAGACAATTCATACCCCGGACAATTCTTATCCCGGACAATTCATACCACGGAAATTCTACCCCGGACCATCTTACCAGACAATTCATTACCCCGGACCAATCTTCCCCGGACAATGCATACCCGGACAAATCATCCCAGACAATTAATTATCCAGGGACAATCATACCCCGGACAAGTCTTACCCGGAACAATTGCCCTATACCAGACAATTCATACCGGACAATTCAGACCAGACAAAGTCATACCAGGACAAGTCTTACCCCCGGACAATCATACCAGACAATTCTTACGCGGACAATTCATACCCCGGACAATTCAACCAGACAATTCCTACCCCGGATAATTAACACCAGAGAATTCATAAACGGACAATTAATTCCAGGACAATTCATACCCCGGTCAATTCATAATCTAGACAATTAATACCCCGGACAATTCATACAGGAACAATTTCAATACCCCGGACAATTCATACCACGGACAATCATACCCCGGACCATTCCATTACCCCGGGACAACTTAACTAAACAATTCATACCCGGGAACAATTATACCTGGACAATCATACCCCAGGCAATTCATACACAGACAATTCAACAGACAATTTATACCCCGGTCAACTTCATACCCTGGACAATTATACCGTGGACAATTCATACACCGGACAATCATACCCCAGTCAATTATACACCAGGACAAATCATACCCTGACAATTATACCCGGGTCAATTCATAAACAAAACAATTCATAACCAGACAATTCATACCCCGGTCAATCATTACCAGACATTCATACCCCGGACAATCATAACCCGTTAATTCATACCTAGACAATCCAATACCCAGAGGATCAATTCATACTGGACAATTCATACCCCGGTCAATTCAACCAGACAAGTCATACCCCGGACATATTCATACCAGGACAATTCATGCCCCGGTCAATTCATCCCCCGGACAATTCATACCAGTAATCATACCAGATCAATTAATACCCCGGTCAATTCATACCAACAAGTCATACCACGGTCATTCATACAAGACAAATTCATTCGCCCGGACAAGTAATACTCAGCCAATCATACCCCAGACAATTGCATACCAGACATTCATACAAGACAATTCATACCCCAGACAATTAATACCAGATCATCATACCAGAAATAATCATACCAGGACAATTCATACCATATCATACACGATTAATCCATTGGCAATGCATTTGTTGTTATAAGAACGTCATCAGTGTAGACTGTTCCATTGATGTTACCCTGGCTTGTCACATTCCTCAGTTCAATTCCTGATAGTCATGCCCCTGTTCTCCATGTCTGCTTCCTTCCAGGTAGTCATTTACATCCATCTTTTAAGTGTTCCTTTCAGTCCTTCATTCTCCTCTTTATACATTCTGTATTTGCTTCTTTCCTCTTTCTTCCTATAAAGTGTTTTGGCATACCAACACAGTATGTAAAAAATGCACAAGGAGAGGATGGTGTAGTGTATGGAGGTGCTCGTAGGTGCTTTGCTTGTGTAGCGTGTCTCCATGGGAAAACAGCGCAGCCGGGCTTTGCGTAGTGGTCAATGAATGGATTTCCATATGGCAACTGGGGAAAGTAAACTGTTTTTTCTTGTGCATTGTTATGTCACAGTCCCCATGTGTCTGGTGCTCTGGGGTCTTGGGCCTTTGCGAATCGTAAGGCATGGAGGCGGAGGATTATCATTCAGCAAAGCAGAGCTCCGAGATATTGGTCCCTATTTCTATTTTATTGTGACATGCAAAGGACAACATACTGAGAGGCTGGGAGAAAGGAAGGAAAGCAGGCGGTATCCCAGATTAAACAGGTTATCACGGACTCTATTCGGCACTTGCACTCTACCATGACTCTATTCGGCACTTGCAACTCTACCATGGGACTCTATTCGGCACACTTGCATCCTATACCATGACTCTCCTTCGGCACTTGCTCTTCACCATTGATCATTTCGGCACCGCATCCTCTACAATTGCCTCTATTCGCACTTGCTTATCCTCTACCATGACTCTATTCGGCACTTGCATACTCTACCATTGCCTCTATTCGGCCACTTGCATCCTCTACCCATGACTCTATTTCAACACTGGAATCCTCTACCATGACTTTATTCGGCACCTGCATTCCTTACAGTGACTCATTCGGCAATTGCATCCTCTACCATTGATCTATTGGCACTTGAAATCCTCTACCATTGACTCGATTCTAACAACCTTGCATCCTTACCATTGGACTCTATTCAACAACCTGCGACCTCTACCATTGAATTCTATTCAACAACCTGCATCCTTACAGACTCTATTCGGCCCTTTGGCATACTCTACATTGACTCTATTCGGCACTTGCATCCTTACCATTGACTCTATTCAACACTTGATCCTATAGCATGGACTCTATTCGGCACTGCATCTCTACCATTGACTATATTCGAACACTTGCATCCTCTACATTGACGCTATTCGGCACTTGCATCCTCTACCATGACTCCTATTCGTGCACCTGCATCCTGTACCATTGACTCTATCGGCACTTGCATCCCTTACCATTACTCTATTCGGCACCTGCATCTCTACCATGATTCTATTCAGGCACTGCATCCTCTACCATGACTCTAATCGGCACTTAGCATCCTTACCATTGAACTCTATACAACACTTGGCATCCTCTACCATGAATCTATTCAAAACACTTGTATCCTCTACCATGGACTCTATCAAAACACTTGTGCATCCTCTACCATGACTTCTATTCGGCACTTGCATCCTCTACATTGACTCCATTCAAACTTGCATCCTCTACCATTGACTCATCGGCACTGCATCCTACATTGACTCTATTTGGCACTTGAATCTTTGCAGGAGCCCTGGCAAGGTGAGAAGGCTGGCCGTGTGGCCATATGTTACTTCACTGGTGGTGACCTGGGATGAACCAGGCGACGACCATCCCAAGGTGAAAGCGGAAACCGTCAGGGTGAAGGTATGCAGAGGAACGTCAAACACAACACAAGGTCGCTGTGGTGCCGGCTAATGAAAGGACAGAAAACGATATCCCCAGGGGGAATGTTTAAGCCAGGCACTAAGTTACATTATAAGGTAAGTGTCGTATGGTTTATTTATCTTGTAGCATTATAAAAAAAAACATTATTGTGTGTGTCTTTCTCCATGACATAATCACATTTTTTCAGTATTGATATTAACCCTTGAGGCCCAGCAAGAACGTAATTTACATTGTAATTTCCTCCATAATAATTATGAATATTAGCAATAATTAATAGATATGAACTGCTTAGTATCCTCGGTCCACTAAGTAATTTGCTAATGTAAGTTAATTTGTGTATTGTTATGGATAACAGCAGACAATTTTAAATAGCAATGAAAGATCTGGCATGAAGGGGTTAAATCCTTCGGTGAAATTGGTCTCTGCAGGCACTCTATTGTTCGGCTGTTCCTCTTTTATTTAATCATCAATTACTCAATATTGTCGGTGTGATAACCCACATCAATATCAGTGTACGTCACCGTATCAGTGCTTTATCCCTGGCCCTGTACTCCATGCGGAATTCCAGGTACCTTTCTTTTAGCTTCTTCCATCCATCAGCTTCGTACTTAGTTACTAGTTTACGTAGTAGGAATTTGCCTCACAGGGCGCAGTAAGGGGGCCTACGCCGTGGCCAGCGAGGCTCCGCTCTATGGTGGTGTGGTTGTTACGCCAAAAGAGTGCTTCCGGTGAGGGTAGCCTGGTGTTGGGGGCCGTCAGGCACTGATTGCACCAACCATTTGTCAGCTGATGCTTGAAGGAGTCGGTGGATACTCCAGTCAACTCCTTGTGGGCCTTTGGCACAGCATGAACAAACGAGCCCTATTGTGTAAATGAGTATGGACTACTGTTGCTACTCTTCGGGTGGTGGCTTGTGTTCTCCGGATAATAGGACAGGCTATGACCTTTCCTTGGATTTGATGGTTTACTTGCAGGCCCTACGTCAGGTACCAGTGTCCAGGGTATTCCACACATAGATTACTTAGGACATCTCACGTCTTCTCTGCAGGGAGTACAGTCTAAGGTGGCGTAGATGCTACCAGTAATCCATATGCTGGGAGTCCCAGATTTACTGGTGAAGGACCTCTGAAGAGCTTCCAATCTACAATGTACCCCGTCTTGTACGGCCGACCAGAGCTAGCAGCAATACTACAGTCTGGGGAGGACGAGGGCCTTCCATAGTGTTAACTATGCAGATCTCTCCGGTGTGAAAGTCCCGAGGATCCACCCGGTCAATTTCTTGGCAGTGTTTGATATGTTGAGTATGTGCGTGAGAGGTACTATTCAGCACGCATGGTGATACCCAAGTCACCGCACGTGGTTGTGCGGGGTGATGGTTGCGGTGCTGGGCCTGCTAGGTGGTGTATCCCTTGATATTATGTAGAGGGCGATACTTCATTAATTCCAAACTTGTCGCTGTTCATTTGACATGTGTGGTATCAGCACAGTCTAGGAGGTGATTTAAGTCTCATCCTGCAACGGCGCTAATCCTCTCTTGTTGCTATCCCCTCTTTACCTGTGTCTCGGCAAAAGAGGTAGCCGGGAGTGCCGGAGTCCCCTGTCAATGTCCCCGATCATGATCAGGAACACAGAGGTCACAGCATTGACCCCTGTCAGGAAACTCCACTTACCAAGTCACTCGGGTCTGAGAGGGTGCCCTTGTAATGATACCTTTGTGTCTTGCTGTCAAGAAAGTGGGACAAAAAAAAAATATCAACAATCATGTGGATCCAAATTTGTCTTGTAACTTTTTATTTCCTCTTTTATAGGTTATCTTTTTCGTTCAATTAAGCAATAACTGCTTGTATCAGGCCCTCTCTTCTTCTATCATGTCCTTTCCTAAGCCCATCCGTTATATACTCTTTGATGTTCTTTGAATTCCAGTTTCCGGTAGCAATTTAGTATTTGCCGCTGTGATTCTCATACATTCCAAATGGGTCTCTGGGCAGCTCTAAATGCCCCCAGGCTTTGTATCATTGATCCCCGCAAGGCCATTGCCTTCATTGAGGACATGGATCAGTTCTTTAACACTAGTTACCTCTTCCTTTTCCCTTGTGCTTCTTACCAGGTTATGTTTTTCTTTCCTTCCACGAACAATTGCTGATTTCTTTTTGTCAACCCTATATCTTATTACTTTTGTCTGTCTTTCCTTTACAGTATATTTATTGCCTTGTGTGTGTATGTGTATGTGTACCTGTTCTTTCCTTTTCAGTATATTTATTGCCTTGTCTGTGTATATTTACCAGGTTGTAGTTACCTATCTATGGCATGCAGGGCCTGAGGAATGCTCATGTGCTCCTGTCTCCACATCTGGTTTTTTTCATTTGTGAGTGTGTGTGTGTGTGCACCTTTATGAGTGTGCGCCTCACTTATTTCCTGTAACTTTCAGGTTGAGGCTAAAAACGAAAAGGAGGCAAAGTATGGAGAGGCGGCCACCGCCACCACCACCACCACCGTAGGAGGTAAGCTGCCCCTCCTTACTGTATATTGTACATCCACTTAGGAGAGTACAAAACTATGGTCAAGGGGGCGTGATTTTAAGGGTGACAGGCCAGCTCATACCGCGGACAGTTCATACCATGCTAATTCATACCCCGGACAATTCATAACATGCAAATTCATACCCCGGACAATTCATACCCCGGACACTTCATACCATGGTCAATTCATACCATGGTCAATTCATACCACGGTCAATTCATACCCCGGACAATTCATACCAGACAATTCATACCATGGTCAATTCATACCATGGTCAATTCATACCATGGTCAATTCATTCCATGGTCAATTCATTCCACGGTCAATTCATATCCCGGACAATTTATACCAGACAATTCATACCATGCTAGTTCATACCCCGGACAATTCATACCCAGGACAATTCATACCCCGGCCAATTCAAACCATGGTCAATTCATACCCCGGGCAATTCATACCCCGGCCAATTCATATCCCAAACAGTTCATACCAGACAATTCATACCATGCTATTTCATTCCCCGGACAATTCATACCCAGGGCAATTCATACCATGGTCAATTCATACCCCGGACAATTCATACCCCGGACAATTCATACCAGACAATTCATACCCCGGACAATTCATACCCCGGACAATTCATACTATGGTCAATTCATCCCCGGACAATTCATACCCCGGACAATTCATACCAGACAATTCATACCCCGGACAATTAATTCCATACTAATTCATACCCCGGACAATTTATACCCAGGACAATTCATACCCCGGACAATTCATACCATGGTCAATTCATACCCCGGAAAATTCATACCAGACAATTCATACCAACCAAATCATATCCCGGACAATTCATACCCAGGACAATTCATACCATGGTCAATTCATACCCAGGACAATTCATACCCCGGACAATTCATACCCCGGACAATTCATACTAAACAATTCATACCCTGGACAATTCATACCCTGGACAATTCATACCCCAGGCAATTCATACCAGACAATTCATACCAGACAATTTATACCCCGGTCAATTCATACCCTGGACAATTCATACCCTGGACAATTCATACCCCGGACAATTCATACCCCAGTCAATTCATACACCAGACAAATCATACCCTGGACAATTCATACCCGGGTCAATTCATACACAAGACAATTCATACCAGACAATTCATACCCCGGTCAATTCATACCAGACCTTTCATACCCCGGACAATTCATACCCGGGTCAATTCATACCAGACAATTCATACCCAGGACAATTCATACTGGACAATTCATACCCCGGTCAATTCATACCAGACAATTCATACCCCGACAATTCATACCAGACAATTCATGCCCGGTCAATTCATACCCCGGACAATTCATACCCCAGTTAATTCATACCAGACAATTCATACCCCGGTCAATTCATACCAGACAATTCATACCCCGGTCAATTCATACCAGACAATTCATCGCCCGGACAATTCATACCAGACAATTCATACCCCAGACAATTCATACCAGACATTTCATACAAGACAATTCATACCCCAGACAATTCATACCAGACATTTCATACCAGACAATTCATACCAGACAATTCATACCCTATTCATACACTATTAATCCATTTGGCAATTCACTTGTGTTTACTAAGAACGTCATCAGTTGTAAGACTGTTCCCTGATGTACCCTGCTTGTCACATCCCTCCGTTCCAATTCCTGGTCTCCTGCCACTGTTCTCATGTCTCTTTCTTCCAGGGAGTCTTACATCCATCTTTTAAGTGTTCCCTTCAGTCCTTCATTCTCCTCTTTATTACATTTCTTTATTTGCTCTTTCTCTCTTTCTTCCATAATAGTGTTTTTGCTACAACACAGGTATGTAAAAATGCACAAGGAGATGGATGGTGTAGTGTAGTGGAGGTGCCAGTAGGTGCTTGGGGAAAACAGCGCAGCCGGTCTTTGCTTAGTGGTCACTGAATGGATTTCATATGGCAACTGGGGAAAGTAAACTGTGGTGCCTTGTATGTCACAGTCCCCCATGTGTCCTGGTGCTCTGGGGTCTTGGCCTTTGCGACTCGTAAGGCATGGAGGCGGAGATTATCATTCCAGCAAAGCAGAGCTCAGAGTATTGCCCTCATCTTATCTTATGTGACATTGCAAAGGACACATACTGAGAGGCTGGAGAAGGACAGGAAAGCAAGGCGGTTATCCCAGCTTAACATGTTATCACTGACTCTATTCGGCACTTGCATCCTCTACCATTGACTCTATTCGGCACTTGCAACCTCTACCATTGACTCTATTCGGCACTTGCATCCTCTACCATTGACTCTCTTCGGCACTTGCATCCTCTACCATTGACTCTATTCGGCACCTGCATCCTCTACCATTGACTCTATTCGGCACTTGCATCCTCTACCATTGACTCTATTCGGCACTTGCATCCTCTACCATTGACTCTATTCGGCACTTGCATCCTCTACCATTGACTCTATTCAACACTTGCATCCTCTACCATTGACTCTATTCGGCACCTGCATCCTCTACCATTGACTCTATTCGGCAATTGCATCCTCTACCATTGACTCTATTTGGCACTTGCATCCTCTACCATTGACTCTATTCAACAACTGCATCCTCTACCATTGACTCTATTCAACACCTGCATCCTCTACCATTGAATCTATTCAACACCTGCATCCTCTACCATTGACTCTATTCGGCACTTGCATCCTCTACCATTGACTCTATTCGGCACTTGCATCCTCTACCATTGACTCTATTCAACACTTGCATCCTCTACCATTGACTCTATTCGGCACCTGCATCCTCTACCATTGACTCTATTCGACACTTGCATCCTCTACCATTGACTCTATTCGGCACTTGCATCCTCTACCATTGACTCTATTCGGCACCTGCATCCTCTACCATTGACTCTATTCGGCACTTGCATCCTCTACCATTGACTCTATTCGGCACTTGCATCCTCTACCATTGACTCTATTCAACACTTGCATCCTCTACCATTGACTCTATTCAACACTTGCATCCTCTACCATTGACTCTATTCAACACTTGCATCCTCTACCATTGACTCTATTCGGCACTTGCATCCTCTACCATTGACTCTATTCAACACTTGCATCCTCTACCATTGACTCTATTCGGCACTTGCATCCTCTACCATTGACTCTATTTGGCACTTGCATCTTGCAGAGCCCGGCAAGGTGAGGAAGCTGGCCGTGGTGGCCAATGTTACTTCCCTGGTGGTGACCTGGGATGAACCAGGCGACGACCCTCCCAAGGGAAAGCTGGAATCCTTCAGGGTGAAGTGTAGTGCAGAGGGAACGTCAACACAACACAAGGTCGCTGTGGTGCCGGCTAATGAAAGACAGAAAATTATATCAGATCTTAAGCCAGACACTAAGTACATTATCACGGTAAGTGTGTATGTGTTTATTTATCTTGTAGCATTTATAAAAAAAAAACTTATTTTTGTGTGTGTTCTTTTCTCCATGTATCATAATCACCATTTTCTCAGTATTGATATTAACCCCTTGAGGCCCAGAACGTAATTTACATTGTAATTTTCCTACCATTACATAATTTTATTGACTATTAGCAATAATTAATAGATATGAACTGCTTAGTATCCTCGTCCACTAAGTAATTTGGTATATTAAGTTAATTTTTGTAATTTTATGGATAACAGCAGACAATTTTAAATAGCAATGAAAAGATCTGGGCATGAAGGGCTTAATATCCTCGGTGAATTTGGTCTCTGTCAGGCACTCTATGTTCGGCTGTTCCTCTTTATTTAATCCATCAATATCAATATTGTTGTGATAACCCCATCACTATCTGTGTACGTCACCTGTATCAGTGCTTTATCCCTGCCTTGTACTCCATGCTGAATTCCAGGTACCTTTCTTTTAGATTCTTCCATCCATCAGCTTCTTACTTAGTTTACTTAGTTTACTTAGTAGAATTTCGCCTCCCAGGGCGCAGCTAAGGTGGGCCTCCGCTGTGGCCAGGCAGCTCCGCTTCTCTGGTGGTGTGGTGGTAC
Organism: Chionoecetes opilio; assembly: GCA_016584305.1. NCBI lineage: Eukaryota > Metazoa > Arthropoda > Malacostraca > Decapoda > Majidae > Chionoecetes > Chionoecetes opilio. The sequence goes on from JACEEZ010007749.1 coordinate 34,770, forward strand.
GCCAAAGAGTTGCTTCCGGTGCTGGGGTAGCCTGGTGTTGGGGGCTCGTCAGGCACTGATGCCAACCATTTGTCCAGCTGATGCTTGAAGGAGTCAGTGGATACTCCAGTCAGCTCCTTGTTGGCCTTTGGCACAGCATTGAACAAACGAGCCCTATTTCTTGTAAATGAGTTATGTACTACTGTTGCTACTCTTTGGGTGGTGGCTTGTGTTCTCCTGATATAGCACAGTCGACCTTTCCTTGGATGATGGTTTACTTGCAGGCCTACGTCAGGTACCAGTGTCTCTAGTGTCTTCCACACATAGATTACTAGGTACCTCTCACGTCTTCTCTGCAGGGAGTACAGTCTAAGTTGGCGTAGACGCTCCCAGTAATCCATATGCTGGGAGTCCCAGATTTTACTGGTGAAGGACCTCTGTAGAGCTTCCAATTCTACAATGTCCCCTGTCTTGTACGGCGACCAGAGCTGGCAGCAATACTCCAGTCTGGGGAGGACGAGGGCCTTCCATAGTGTTAACATGCAGATCCTCTCCCTGGTGTGAAAGGTCCCGAGGATCCACCCGGTCAATTTCTTGGCAGTGTTTGATATGTTGATTATGTGCTGTGAGAAGGTACTATCAGCACTCATAGTGATACCCAAGTCACGCACGTGGTGTGCTGGGGTGATGGTTTGCTGATGGGCCTGCTAGGTAGTGTCTCCCTTGATATTATGTAGAGGGCCGTACTTCATTAATTCAAACTTGTCGCTGTTCATTGACATGTTGTTGGTATCAGCCCAGTCTAGGAGGTGATTTAAGTCATCCTGCAACCGGGCCACATCCTCTTCTGTTGCTATTCCCCTCTTTACCCTTGTGTCTCGGCAAAGAGGGCCTAACCGTTCCCTTGATAGTCCGAGAGAT
>JACEEZ010007750.1:0-10000 GCA_016584305.1 Chionoecetes opilio
ATTCCTCGCCACCACAAACCCCCTCCCCCCATAATTTCCCCTTTCACCAACCATGTTTTTTCCTCCACCTTGATTCTCTCTTCTCTCCCTTCTCTCTCTCTCTCTCCTTTTCCTCTCTTCTCCCTCTCTCTTTTCCTCTCTCTCTTCTCTCTCCCCCCTTCCCCCCCCTCTCTCTTCTCCCCCTCTCTCTCTTTTCCCCTCTCTCTCTCTCTCTCTCTCTCTCCTTCCTCTCCCTCTCTCTCTCTCTCTCTCTCTTCTCTCTCTCTCTCTCTCCTCTCTCTCCTCTCTCTTTTTCCTCCTCTCTCCTCTCTCTCTCTCTCTTCTCTCTTCTTCTCTTCTTTCCTCTCCTCCTCTCTCTCTCTTCCCCTCATTCTTTTTCTTCTCCTTTACCCGTCGGGGGGAAAAGGGTTGGTTTAAGCCCCTAGTCCAGTGGGCCCCCCTTTTATTCTACGGTTGGTCCAATTTGTCGAGTGGTTTTTATATCAATCCCTTTTTGGTCTTAAAATTTTCTTGTTGAAATCTTTCTTTCTTATCTTTCTCTCTCTCCTTCCTCTCTCCCCCCTCCCGTCTCCCCTCCTCTCCTCTCTCTCCCCTCCTCTTTTCTCTCTCTCTTTTCCCCCTCCTCTCTCTTCCTCTCTCTCTCTCTCTCACGGTCTACAGAGTGAGAAAAAGCTTATAAATATTTGCTTTGCCTGGGAAATTGCAATTGGATATAGAATTTGAGGAAACTAATTATTCTAATTTTTTTTCATTTTATTTCCTTCTTGGCATACAAAATTAAAAACTAAAAAATTAACCCCATAAAAATTGTATTATACCAGATATTTTTCATCAACGGACGGAAGGTACGGTAAAGTTTTCTATTTTTGTTCCATTTTTAACTGTTTGTTTGTTTCAAAAAGGACGTGGAATCTCCTCAAAATGTTGCCTTAGGGTTGCCCCCTCGTCTGAGCAAAGAGAGGACAAAGGCGCGTCATTATTCTATTTTTTTCTTCCCTTTTCCCTTTTTTTTATAGTTATATTTATAGTTTGCTATTGATAATATTGGATAGAGGTTTTTCGTTGTCTCCCGTATCTGTCTCTCTCTCTCTCTCTCTCTCTCTCTCTCCTCCCCCCTCTCTCTCTTCTCTCTCTCCTTTTCCCCTTTTCTCTCTCCTTTTTCCCCTCTCTCTCTCTCTCTCTCCTCCACCCCCTCTCCTCTCTCTCTCTCTCTCTTTTTTTTTCTTTTTTTTTTTTAAACTGATAGTACATTTGGTGTTTTTAGACTAAAGCTCTAGGTTTTACATGAGCTATCTATAGCTACTATAATATAAAAAGAATTTTTATTTTAAAAAATAAATTAAATTTTGGCCCTCAAACCCCTGTTTACCCCCCGCTTAAAGTCTTGTACGAGGCGTGGGGGTGGAGGTCTTTGGTGAACAATGGTTCCACAGCGGCCGACGGGGTAAGAAGGAAATAGGGGGTGCTCTGTCCTGGGGAAAGGGGGCCCGTCCTTGCTCCTGTCTGTGTGGGGGGGCACGGGGGGAGTGAAGGGGGAGCGGGGGCCTGGGGGGCTTTTTGGCTCCGGTGGGGGGTGTGGAGATTTATGCCCTTTTCATGACACATAAAACCCGCCCAAACCCTGCGCTTCTGGAGGGTTTGGGAAAATTTTTAGGCGCGTGGTGGGGACGTTATTGCTCCCGTCGCTGGCTCTTCTCTGGCCGGTCCAGTGTGGCCAAGTAAGGGCGGGGGAGGAAACCATGCTAGGGGGAGTTTCCTTGGGGGACGTACCAAACCTTGTACAAACCTAAACCCCCTTGCATCTAAAAAGGTGGGAGATGCGCCGGACACGCTGAGTCCCAGCCGAGATTTTAGCTACTCTCCTGGCATCTGGTGAAGGTCACCCCCCGGCCAAACTCCACCCCAAAGGGAGGGGAAGGATCCTGAAGGGGGAGTGATCTCCCTCAAGCCGAAAATGCCGGTGCAGGCGGGTTGGTGATGTCTTCCCTGGGGGAGATAAGCAGAGCCTGGGTTTTGTCAGGGGCCGGGCTCCTGCCATCCTACTCCAGGTGACGATTTTGTCCAATGTCGGGTTTGATGGGGAAACCCTTTCCTGCCAGTCACGTCTGTCGCAGGGAAAGGAAAGGGGTGCGTCATCCCGTGGGCCGGGGCCTCGGGAATGACTGGAAAATGTCTTAAAATAGACATTCCACAAAAGAGGCCCGAGACATGCCCTGCGGGACGCTGGCGTGGATGGGTTTGCTGGCGGGAAGTGTGGCCGTTGATCCCCACCCTAAGGTCCTTTTCTTGGGGTAGCCCCTGGTACTGCAGTGGGGCCCCGCGCACCCCCGGGGGCTCCTCACTTGGCACAGACCGGGGGTCCCACACCCTGTAAAAGGGCTCCGGGGCGATGTCCAAGCCACGAAAAAGGTTCCTTTTCCTATCCAGCGGTGGTTCCGGGAAGCAGACTAAAGGGAGGAGCAGGTCTGCACTGACCTTCCCTGCCTGAACCAAACTGCTTGGATTTGAGGAGATGGGGGGGGCGCCCAAAGAAGGTGTTGATCTTGGCGGTGATGAGGGACTCCAGGATTTTCCCACAGTATGAAAAAGGGAAATTGGGGGCGGTAGGTCTTGGGTCCCGTTTGCTCTGTTTTTTTGGATGGCCACCACTCTTGCCCCTTTCCATTGCGTGGCCATTGCCGGGGGAAAAAATGTTGTTGAAGATGAGGGTGAGTGGTGGAGCGACTGGGCCACATCCCTTTATGGGTGAGGGCTGATTTTGGTGGGGGCCCTAGGCCTTTTGGGATCTATTTGCCGAGCTGATGTTCTACTTCCTTATTTTTTAACTGCGAGACTCCCACGAGCCCGGGGTGAGGGTGGTTCTCTGGGGGCTCGCGTGAGGGTCTGGCAACCGACTTTTAAAAAAAAAAGGGCTGCCAACGCTCAGCCTTGCCCTTGTCGGGGACAGCCATGACCCTTTTGGTCTGGTGAGCCCCGGGGAAGGGTGTTGTCAAAAGGGGCCTTGCTCTGCTTTACTCCCACCACCACTCCTTACTGCTCACTGACGGGCCGCTGTACTTGCCTTTTAGCCCTCTCTCCACGTTTTTGGCCTGTTTTGGGACCTGACACATGGTCTTGCAGGTTTTTGTGCCGATTTTTGTTGAGTTGGGAGGGGGGGGACTTGTACCCCCAGCCGGGCCCTGCTCTTGTTGTCAGCGGCTCTCCTACACTGAAAACCAACCGGGCGATCAGGGGGTTTGTTTTTAAAAGGTTTGGCGGGGAAAGGGTTTTTTCGGGGGGGGATAGGGAGGTTGGTGAAGGTCTCCCTTGTGGTTAACGTCGCCGTGGAAAGCCCGTCCACACAATGGATCCAAGTTTTCTTTTAGGCTGTCCCAAACTCCAGGACCCAAAGCCCGTTGCTCGGGCTGCCTCGTCGCGTACTACGGGGTGTGATGGTGGTGAGTACGGCGAGTGGGCCGATATCCCCCCATACCCGGGGGAGGGAGGTGATCACTTCTTCTGGCAAATTGTGCACGGGTCAGGAAGGACCAAGATTGGGTTGGGAATTTACATGGTTGTTAACTTGTAAAACTACTCTTAGCAAATTCTCGAACTGCCTCGCAACCCGATGCGGTTCATGTCCCCTACAAAAATAGAGGGTTCTTTTTGCTGGGGAAATAGGGTGTCAAAGTTTTGGGGTGGGGAAGTGGTAGGGGCTTTCCTCCACTGTGGGCGGTACAGACGCATATAGGGGTGTTTCGGGCGACCCCGTCCCAGTCTGAAAAAATCATCTCAAGGTGCCTACCATTTTTTAACCTCGAGGCCCCACACGAGACCTTCGCGGGAAAAGACGGGGGAGCCCCCGAAGGTGCCGTGGGCACGGTCTCTTTTGGGGCCATCTTGAATATCCCCGGTGTGCCCAAATTTGGGAGGGATAGTAGGTTTTAGGAAGGGCTCGACCCTAGTATGATGTCTGGGTTTTGGGATAATAAAAGTGAGCGGGTCTCCATTTTTGGTTTTTATCCTCTGACATTAGCGGAAAAAAGATCTTTCTCTTGTAAGGTCATGGGTTGGCATAATTTCCGGGGGGTTAGGGGGGGTGGGTTTTTTTGGGTGGGGGGCGGAGTCTATGATGACCCGCTGGGGTTTCCAGGGAAGGGTAATGCTGAGGGGTGTTGGAGGGTTTCAACGAGGCGGGAAATGAAGCTGCCTGCTAGTCAGCTGGGGGCAGAGCTATCGTCCTCTTTTGGGCCAAAAGGGGCGCAGCTTTCTATGGTGTGACCCTCACGGTACATGGTCCACCAATTTTAACCAGTGGCAGGGATTGTCGGGGTTTACCATTTTTGTTGCATATGCAAAATTCCTTGGTGGGGATTCCCGGGGGCGGGCAGGGGGGGGACCTAAAAAACGGGTTTCAAGGACGGCGCGATGTAATTGTTCAGGCGGCGCTTGTGACCCGGGGTCCGGGGAAGAGGGAGACTTTGTCGGGGGCAGGTTTTGGGGCTTCTGTCTATGCCTGTGCCTTGTTTTTTGAGTGGGGGGGTGACTGATTGTTTGGGGGTTTTTTCCCTTTATCGCCTTTATTTTGTCCCCTCGTTTCGGGGGAGCGGTGCAGGGGGGCGTGTGGTAGGGTGGGAGGTCGTGGAGGTGGATTTTTGGGGTCCTCACTAGTGGGAGTGTTTTTTAACGGCGTCCTGGGTTGGTGTAGGCATAGGCTTGGTGTTTGCGACGTATGGTTGTCGGGGAGGTTGACGTTTGCCGGTGTAGCAGTGTTGATGGGGGTGTTGGGTGGGTCCCCTTTGGGGGGTTGGGGGGGGGCACTTCAGTGGTGGCAGCTCTGATCTTGAAGGAAGGGGATAGGGTCGGGGAGTCTATTTTTTGTGCCCTTTGGGCTGGCTGGTGGAGCTTCTTTGCAGCTGGCGCGGCTTGCCTGGTCCCCCATCTGGGACTCGTTGGGGGCACGATGTTTTGCTCCAGTCCTTGTCAATGCTTCCTGGGGGCGGAGCGGGGGAAAACTAATGACAGATAGTTGTTGAGGCTGGTCTGGTGGGGGCAATGTTGTCAATAAAGTTGAGAATAGTCCCGGGGCGTAAACGTTTTCTCAGAAATATTTTTTTGAGGTCTGGTCCGGGGGAGCCGGGGATAATTTGTATCCCCCTTTTTTTCTTTTCTTAGTTGCGTCAATCTAAACCAAATCTCTAGTCTCTAACGGGAAAGCTCCTCTTCTTCTAAAGGGGTAAGGGGGGAACAAAGTCGCGGGGTGGTTATTTTGAGTGTTCACGTAGCAACACGTGGGAAAAGCCCAGGTTTTTGTCTCGGCGCCGACGTCCTCGCAGTTGAAGTTGGGGTTGGGTTTGGTTGGGTGTTGGTGGTGGGCATTAAAAGGGGACACGTTTGGGAACAGATAATCAATTTACTTTTTTGCTTTTTACTGCGGTCTTCCCCCTACGCTACCACTTCCCCGGGTTTTCATAACCTAAAAAAAACCTTTGGGGCTGCAATATTGAGGGGTGCGTGTCATCGCGATGGTGTGGGCACAACTTTTTTTGCAACGGCAAAAACAAACCTCTCTCTCTCTTCTTTTCCCCCTCTTCTCTTCCTCTCTTTCATCTTTTCCTCTCCATCTCCTCTCCCCCCCTTCTCGTCTCCTCCCCCTCTCTTCTCTCTCTCTCCCCTCCCTCCTCCTCCCCTCCCCTCTTCTCTCCCCTCTCCCCCTCTCTCTCTTCTCTCCCCTTTTTCTCTCTTTTCTCTCTCCTCTCCTCCCCCTCTCTCCTCTCTCCTCCCCCCTCTCCTCCTCTCTTCTTCTCTTCTCTCCTCTCTCTTCTCTCTCTCTCTCTCTCTCTCTTAAAGAAATAAGACTAATAAAAAAAGTAGAAATAATGATTTAAATAATAAAAAATAATAAATACAAAAACTATGCAAAAAAAAAAAAAATTATAAATGTTTTTAATAGGGATATTCAAAAAATTGCCCGACTTCATTTAGTAAAAAGGGAAAAATCTATTTCAGTAGTTTTCTAATAGCTAATAAATTTAATGTATTTTCTGCAATGTTGCCAACAATTTACACAGTTTTAGAGGAACTCCCCATATTATTTGATAGTTTTTTTTTTCCCCAAACCCACCTTGTTTTCATTTTATTTTCGGCCTACAACACCCCATGAAAACAAATTTAATTTATAATCTTAAGGTTACAGCCCCAGGGCATGATGATGAAAATGAAAGGTTAAAAAGCCGCAAAAAAAAATTTTTCCATTTCCCGGAGTATATAAACAACAAATAATTTACAGAAGGGTGCTTTCCAGACATTCTGAAACTGCAAAAGTGTTCCAGTTTATAAAAGTGATAGTTTTTAATTTTTTTCAAATTGAGACCTATTTTTTCTTCCCGCCATAAAATAAATCTTTGAAAAAAATTATTTCAAAGAGATTAATGAAATTTTTTAAAAGAAAACTTCTTTTAACAATGATCATATGGGTTTTTGACCTAAATTTTCAATAAACTCGCGTCCCACCTTTGGGGCCAAAAAATATATATGCAAAAATAGTAAAATGTATCATTAACTATTTTTTGTGATTTTTTCTAAAACTTTTGATACTATTAATCACTCCATTTTTTAAAGAAACTAATGGTTTACGATATTCGTGGACCATCCTTCAGATGGTTTGAAATTTATCTCAGCGGTAGGACCAGAATACAATCTTTAATAGTAGTGCATTGTCGTATAAAAGTCTTACTTGTGGTGTGCCGCAAGGATCTGTCCTAGGACCATTATTATTTTTAATTTACATCAATGACATAACTCTATGTACCAAAAATCTAAATTTTTACTTTTTGCTGATGACTACTAACCATTTTTCTACAGGGAAGGGATTTAAATGATCTAAGAAATACAATAAACACTGAATTGGTACATGTTGCTAATTGGTTAAAATGTAACAAGTTAACATTAAACATCAATAAGACTCACTGTATGCTGTCACATTCACACATGACACACACACAATGCAACAATATAAAAATTTATAATCGCATTATCAAGGAGGTAAAAGAAGCTAAATTCCTTGGAATTGTTATTGATAGCAGGCTGAGATGGAAAACACACATAGAGAATGTAATAAATAATATTTCAAAAATATCAGGTGTGATATATAGAATACGAATCCATTGTAATATTGAATGTTTAGGACATATTTATTTATCATTAGCATATCCATATTTATTGTACTGTTCAGCTATCTGGGGTGGGGCATATAAAAAATATATTGATCAACTATTTGTAAATCAAAAGAAATTAGTTCGCATAATGTCTTATAGTAATCGGTATGACCACACAAGTCCAATCTTTCGTGATTTCAAACTTCTAAAATTACATGATATTATCGACTATCAGACTATAATTTCTGTTTATAAGGCTTTGAATAAATATAGAATTGACAGTGGTTTTCAGACCACAACTAATAGCATACAAACCAGACAAACAAATAATCTCAAACTTCCATTGTGCAAACCTCCCATGCTCACAAAGTGTTTCTCACGCGGGGAACTAAAACTGTGGAACAAACTTCCAGATGATTAAGGAATAAAGAATTAAATCTATTTAAACTGCAATAAAAGAAAAGTTGAAAAATAACTTTTAAAATGAATTTATTATTATTATAATTGTGACCTTTATATAATACATGTGATAATTAACCATTGCTCTTGTTATCAGTACTATAATGTATGAGTACTGTTTGGTATATGAATGCTTGTTTGTGTATATTCTTGAATATACTTGTTTGATTAATTTAATTTAATTGAAGAAATTAAGTTAGTATATTTAGTAGGCAATATTTAATTTAATAATTAATTTTTGTTTTTTCAAATGTAAATTAGCATTAGGCCGCTAATTTACTAATATGTAACTACACGCTACATCTGCAGACCTCTTATTTTAGCATAAAGTCCATAAAGAGTTTACGACTCAATGGACAAAGGCGTTAACATTTTCTCTACATGTATAATAACTTGTATAACATTAAGGCCAATATCTCTCTCTTCTCTCTCTCTCTCTCTCTCGTCTCTCTCTCTCTCTCTCGTTCTCTCTCTCTCCCTCTCTCTCTCTCTCTCTCTCTCCTCGTCCTCTCTCTCCTTCTCCTCTCTCTCTCCCTCTCCCTCTCCCTCTTCTCTCCTCTTCTCTCCTCTCTCTCTCTCTCTCTCCTCTCCTCTCTCTCTCTCTCTCTCTCTCTCCTCTCTCTCTCTCCTCGTCTCTCTCTCTCTCTCTTCTCTCTCTCTCTCTCTCTCTCTTCTCCTCTCGTCCTTTCCCGCGTTCATCACCATATGTTTCCTGCTATTTACCCTGCTTTAATTCATCGTTAATTCCCTTGCGCTTTGGGACACCATTTGTCTCACTCTGTGTCCCTTTTGTTCTCCGCCCAGCCTCGTTTCGCCCCCCGGACTCCGACGTGGATCGTCTCGCGCCATTGAATGCATGTTTTTTTTTCTCTCTTTTTTTTCCTTTATAAAAGTCCTTTCCCGGTGATTCCTGCCGCGTCTCATTGTCTCGCCCTTTTCCGTAAAGTACCCTCATTCTGCTCTTTTTTCTCTTTCTCCTGCACACTTCGTCAAATTCACGTTCATAGTCTCGTTTTAAAAAAACCAAATAAAAAAGCCTCTTTCGCCCCCTTATGGGATACGTGCAAAGCTCATTAAAAACCCTCCCGTTTGGGGGCCGTTTTTGTCCAGGGTTTATAGACCCCGCAAGCCGCCCCCCGGGGGGACTTTTTTGCCTACTCCTGCGGGGCTATGGTGGGCCTTTGGGCCCCCCACCTGTGTTTGGGGGGCCTTCGGCCCACCAAACATGGACTCTCCAGATAGCCCCTTCTAACTTTCCTGAAATCATGATGTAGAAATGTATGTATTCCCCCCACCCATTCACTCACCCATTACCCATCACCCCCCCCCCATTCACTCACCCATTACCCATCACCCCCCACCCATTCACTCCCCATTACCCATCACCCCCCACCCATTCACTCACCCTTACCCATCACCCCCCACCCTTCACTTACCCATTACCCATCACCAACACACCCATTCACTCACCCATTACCCTTCCCCCCCCCCCCATTCACTCACCCATTACCCATCACCCCCCACCCATTCACTCACCCTTACCCATCACCACACACCCATTCACTCACCCATTACCCATCACCCCCCACCCATTCCCTCACCCATCACCCATCACCCCCACCCATCACCCCCCACCCATTCACCCCCACCCATCACCCACACCCTTACCCATCACCCCACCCATTCACTCACCCATTACCCATCACCCCCCACCCATTCACTCACCCATTACCCATCACCCTACAATCAAGGCTTCCTCATTCTCGCAACCCACTTTTGTTTTTACAATTCTCGCTAATAGGCTGCTAAAAAAAAAAAAAAAAAAAAAAGTGATCGGATCATCTCATAAGTGGGCTTATGACCTTCCCCTGGTCAACCTGGTTCCAAAAATGTGCCATATAGGTGTTTTGCGCCACGGGGGGGGGAAACCCATACCACACACACACACAGACAGACAGACAGACAGACCACTTTCGCTTATATTATTATAGACAAGACATATATAGTTCTGTTGATCCTGGTTTAGGCATTCACGCCAGGCAGCGGGAGCTTGTCTCGTCGCGCGCATGCTTTATGTTTTTAAAGGAATCGTCCCTCTTGATGATAATTATTTTCCCGGCTGTTTTTGTGCCTTTTTGATGGTTTGGGGAAATCCCCGCCAGCATTTCCATTCCCCCACTACTGGAGCCACAGGAACGCCGCAGCTCCCTGGATACTTTATAACATGTTCCAGGTCTTTTTTCCAGCCACAAGCGTCGCCACAAACGCGCTCATTTCCTTCCAACCGACAACATAATAAAAAAAAACTACTACAGTGCGTCTCGGAAATCATTATCGTACAGAACATTTACAACGTCTCCCACATATTAAATTTTGCCCAGCGGGGAAAAAACAATTAATCTTCC
>JACEEZ010007750.1:15000-55000 GCA_016584305.1 Chionoecetes opilio
CTTGTTTATCCCTTACATATGTATCTTCATTAATGAGTCTCCTTCACCACTGTGATGCACATGTTGAATCATCATCATCATCATCATCATCATCATCATCATCATCACTTTAAATATTGCTACTGACAATATGTAACGCATTCAAATTTCAATGATGGGAAAAATAGAACGTGTAATGAAATAAGAGCATGTACGTACATACAGTTATATAGAACAGCATATATAGTTAACAATATTACGTCGCTCCCTCGCTCCTAAACTGTGTTAGCGGGGATGTAGTTTGCAGGCATTTGTTACTCCATATGAGTCTCTGTAGGATTGGCTGTTCTCGTTTACTAATTACTAACATTTCGAAAATGAGAAAAAGAAAATTCGCCTTTTAACAAATAAACAATAGAAAAGCCACACCGTGAGTCTTTGCGTTATAGGTGCCCGTAACACCAGAACACTCAACCCTTGTTTTCATCATTACCTTTCAGTGAAACACGTATCCCAGCATGCAGTTTTGTTTCTTCAGCATTTAAGTGAACATGGAAATCCCACACGGCATGGCGTTGTTATCACTTGAAATAATTGGTCATATCTGCATGCAGTAGTAATAGGAAACATATCTCCATGCAGTAGTAACAGGAAACATATCTCCATGCAGTAGTAACAGGAAACATATAACCATGCAGTAGTAACAGGAAACATATCTCCATGCAGTAGTAACAGGAAACTATAACCATGCAGTATTAACAGGAAACATATAACCATGCCACACAAGTAGTAACAGGAACATAAATCTCCAGGCTGTAGTAACATGGAAACATATCTCCATGCCGTAGAACAGGGGAAACATATCTCCCATGCAGTGTAACAGGAAACATATAACCATGCAGTAGTAACAGAAACATTACTCCATGCAGTAGTACCAGGAAACATATCGCCATGGCAGTAGTAACAGGAAACCAGTATCCATGCAGTAGGAAACAGGAAACATATCCTCCATGCTGTAGTAACAGGAAAACATGTATCCCATGCATTAGTAACATAACATGTATCAGATGCAGTCGTAACAGGAAACATATTCTCCAAGCATAGTAACCGAAAACATGTATCCATGCAGTAGTAACAGGCAACATATCTCCATGCAGTTAGTAACAGGAAACATATCTCCAAGCAGTAGTTAACAGAAACATGTAATCCATGGCAGTAGTAACAGGAAACATTCTCCATGCAGTAGTAACAGGAAACATATCTCCATCGTAGTAAAGGAACATGTATCCATGCAGTAGGTAACAGGAAACATATTCTCCATGCAGTATTAACAGGACTATATCCATCGTAGTAACAGGAAACATATCTCCGCCATGCAGTAGTAACAGGAAACCATTCCATGCAGTAAGTAACAGAAACATGTAGCCATGCAGTGAGTAACAGGAAACTATCTCCATGCAGTAGTAACAGGAACATATCTCATGCAGTAGTAACAGGAAAACATTCTCCATGCAAGTAAGTAACAGGACATATCTCATGCAGTAGTAAAAGGAACCATGTATCCATGCAGTAGTAACAGGAACAGATCTCCATGACTGTAGTAACAGGAACATATATCCATGCAGTAGTAACAAAGGAAACATATCTCCATGCAGTAGTAACAGGACACATATCTCCATGCAGTCGTAAAGCAGAACATGTAATCCGTGCAGTAGTCACAGGAAACATATATCCATGCTGTAGTAACAGGACACATGTATCCATGCAGTAGTAACAGGGAAACATATCTCCCATACTGTAGTAACAGAAACTATTTCCATGCAGTAGTAAAACAGGAAACATGTATCCATGCAGTAGTAACAGGAACATATTCCATGCAGTAGAACAGAAACGATAATCCATGCAGTAGTAACAAGGAAACATATCTCCATGCAGTAGTAACAAGGAAACATATATCCATGCAGTATGTAACGGAACATGTATCCCGCAGTATTAACAGGAAACATATCTCCATGCAGTAGTAACAGGAAACATGTATCTCATGCAGAGTAACAGGAAACATATCTCCATGCAGTAGTGACTGAAACATATAACCATGCAGTAGTAACAGAACATATATCCATGCAGTAGTAACAGGAAACATATCTCCATGCAGTATAACAGGAAACATATCTCCCATGCGTAGTAACAGGAAACTATATCCTATGCAGTAGTACAGGAACATGTAGTCCATGTAGTAGTCACAGGAAACATATAACCATGCAGTAGTAACAAGAAACATGTATCCATGCACTAGTAACAGGAAACATATCTCCATGCTCTAGTTACAGGCAAACATATCCCTGCAGTAGTAACAGGAAACATATCTCCATGCAGTAGTAACAGGAAACATATCTCCGATGCAGTGTGAGTAACAGGAAACATATAACGCATGCCATAGTACAGGAAACATACTCCATGCAGTAGTACGGAAACTATCTCCATGCAGTAGTACCAGAAACATGTATCCATGCAGTAGTAACAGAGACACATATCTCCAGGCTGTAGTAAACAGGAACAGGGTTATCCCCATGCAGTAGTACAGGGAAACATGTATTCCATGCAGTAGTAACAGGAAACATATCTCCAAGCAGTAAGTACGGAACATGTATCCATGCAGTAGTAACAGGAAACATATCCTCCTGGCAGTAGTAACAGGAAACATATCTCCCAGCAGTAGTAACAGGAAACATGTATCCCATGCAGTAAGTAACAGGAAACATGTTCCATGGCAGTAGTAACAGGAAACATATCTCCAGCAGTATAACAAGGAAACCTGTATCCATGCAGTGTAACAGGAAACATAATCTCCATGCGTAGTTAATAAACAGGAAACATAATATCCCATGCAGTTTACAGGAAACATATCTCCATGCGTAGTACAGGAAACATATCTCAATGCAGTAGTAACAGGAAACATGTATCCATGCAGTAGTAACAGGAACATATCTCATGCAGTAGTAACAGGAACATATCTCCATGCAGTAGTACCAGGAAACCATATCCTCCATGCAGTATAACAGAAACATCATCTCCATGCAGTTAGTAACAGGAAACATGTATCCATGCAGTAGTAACAGGAAACATATCTCCATACTGTAGTACAGGAAACATATTCCATGCAGTAGTAACAGGAAACATATCTCCATGCAGTAGTAACAGGAAACATATCTCCATGCAGTTAGTAACAGGAAACATGTATCCATGCAGTAGTAACAGGAACATATTCCATGCTGTAGTACGGAAACTGTATCCATGCAGTAGTACAGGAAACATATTCTCCATACTGTAGTAACAGTAACCTATTTCCATGGCGTAGTAACAGGACCATGTATCCTGCAGTAGTAACAGGAAACATATATCCCATGCAGTAGTACAGGAAACATATATCCATGCAGTAGTCAGGAACATATCTCCTGCAGTAGTAACAGGAAACATATATCCATGAGTAGTAACAGGAAACATGTATCCATGCAGTAGTAACAGGAACATATTCGCCATGCATGTTAACAGGAACATGTATCCATGCAAGTATAACAGGAAACATCTCTCCAGCAGTTAGTAACAGGAAACATATAACCATGCAGTAGTACAGGAACATATATCCAGAGTAATACAGAAACATATCTCCCTGCGTAGTAACAGGAGACATATCTCATGGCGTAAACAGGACACTATATCCATGCACTCTACGTAAACAGTAAACATGTATCCAATGTAGTAGTACCAGGAAACATATAACCATGCAGTAGTAACCGTAACAAGTAATCCATGCAGTAGTTAACAGGAACATTCTCCATGCTCTAGTTACAGGAAACATATCTCCATGCAGTAGTAATACGGAAACTTACTCTCCATGCAGTTAGTACAGGAAACATATATCATGCGTAGTAACAGGAAACATGTATCCATGCAGTAGTAACGAGGAAACGATCTCCATGCGTAGTAACAGGAACAATCTCCATGCGTAAGTAACAGGAAAAATATCTCCATGCAGTAGATAACAGGAAACATTCTCCATGCAGTAGTAACAGGGAAACATATCTCCATGCTGTAGTAACAGGAAACTATCTCCATGCTAGTAGTAACAGGAAACATATAACCATGGCAGTAGTAACAGGAAACATAATCTCCATGCAGTATAACATGAAACATGTATCCATGCAGTGTAACAGGTAAACATATCTGCCATGCAGTAGTTAACGGAACATATAACCATGCAGTAGTAACAGAAACATAGATCTCCATGCAGTAGTAACAGGAACATATAACCATGCAGTAGTAACAGGAAACTATCTCCATGCAGTAGTAACAGTAAACAGCTATCCATGCCAGTAGTAACAGGAAACATGTATCCATGCAGTAAGTAACAGGAACATTAATCCTCCATGCAGTAGTAACGGAAAACATATAACCATGCAGTAGTAAAAGGAAACATATCTCCATGCAGTATACAGGAAACATCGTATCCAGGGCAGTTAGTAACAGGAAACATATCTCCATGCAGTAGTAACAGGAAACATATAACATGCAGTAGTAACCAGGAAACATATCTCCATGCAGTAGTAAACAGGAAACATGTATCCATGCAGTGGTAACAGGAAACATATCTTCCATGCAGTAGTAACAGGACAACTATAACCTGCAGTAGTAACAGAAAACATATCTCCATGCAGTAGTACAGGAAACATGTATCCAGTGCTGTAGTAACAGGAAAACATATCCTCCATGCATATTAACAGGAAACTATCTTCCATGCAGTATAACAGGAAACATATCTCATGCAGTAGTGACAGGAACATATCTCCATGCAGTAGTAACGGAAACATATCTCCATGCAGTAGTACAGGAAACATATCTCCAGCAGTAGTACAGGAAACATATCTTCATGGGCAGTAGTAACAGGAACATGTATCCATGCAGTAAGTAACAGGAAACATATCTCCAATGCAGTAGTAACGGAAACATATCTCCATGCAGTATAACAGGAAACATATCTCCATTGCAGTAGTACAGGAAACATGTATCCATCTGTAGTAACAGGAACATATCTCCTGGTAGTAACAGGAAACATATCTCCATGCAGTAGTAACGGAAACATAGTCCATGCAGTAGTAACAGGAAACATGTTCCATGCAGTAGTACCAGGAAACTATCTCATGAAGTAGTAACAGAAAACATGTATCCATGCAGTATAACAGGAAACATATCTCCATGCAGTAGTAACAGGCAACATATAACCATGCAGTAGTACCAGGAACATATATCCATGCAGTAGTAACAGGAAACATATCTCATGCAGTAGTAACGAAACATATCTCCATGCAGTAGTAACAGGAAACTATATATCCATGCAGTGTAACAGGAAACATGTAAGCCAGTAGTAGTAACAGGAACATATCACCATGGCAGTAGTAACAGGAACATTATCCATGCTTAGTACAGGAACATATCTCCATGCTCTAGTTACAGGAAACATATCTCCATGCAGTAAGTAACAGAAACATATCTCCATTGCAGTAAGTAACAGGAAACATATCTCCATGCAGTTTAAACAGGAAACATATAACCATGCAGTATAACAGGAAACATTCTTCCATGCCGTAGTAAAGCAAACATATCTCCATGCAGTAGTAACAGAAACTGTAATCCATGCAGTAAGAACTAGGAAACATATCTCCCTCTGTAGTAACCGGAACATGTATCCAATGCAGTAGTAACAGAACCATGTATCCATGCAGTAGTTAACAGGAAACATCCTTCCAAGCAGTAGTAACAGGAACATGTATCCATGCAGTAGTAACAGGAAACATATCTCCATGGCAGTAGTAACAGGAAACATATCTCAAGCCAGTAGTAACCAGGAAAACATGTATCCATGCAGTAGTAACAGGAAACATGTATCCATACAAGTGTAACAGGAAACAGATCTCCATGGCAGTAGTACAGGAAACATGTATCCCTGTCAGTAGTACCAGGAAACATATCACTCACATGCAGTATAACCGGAAAACATATATCCATGCAGTAAGTAACAGGAAACATAGCTCCATGCAGTAGTAAACAGGAAACATATCTCCATGCAGTAGTACAGGAAACATGTATCCATGCAGATAGTAACAGGAACCTATCTCCATGCAGTATAACAGGAAACATATCTCCATGCAGTAGTAAACAGAAACCATACTTCCATGTCAGTAGTAACGAGGAAAACATATCTCCCTGCAGTAGTAACAGGAAACATGTATCCATGCAGTATAACATGAAACTATCTCCATACTGTAGTAACCGGAACTATATCCATGCAGTGTAGACGGAAACTATCTCCCATGCAGTAGTACAGGAAACAACCTCCATGCAGTAGTAACAGAAACATGTATCCATGCAGTTAACAGGAAACATATATATCCATGCTGTAGTAACAGGAAACATGTATCCATTGCAGTAGTACCCGGAAACATATCTCCATACTGTAGTAAAAGGAAACATATTTCCATGCAGCTATAACAGGAAACAGTATCCATGCAGTACGTTAACAGGAAACATATATCCATGCAGTAGTAACAGGAACTATATCCATGCGTATAACGAAACATATCTCCTTGCAGAGTTAACAGAAACATATATCTCATGCAGTAGTAACAGGAAACATGTATTCCCATGCAGTAGTAACAGGAAAACATATCTCCATGCAGTAGTAACAGGAACATGTATCCATGCAGTTAGTACAGGAAACATATCTCCATGCAGTAGTACAGAAACATTAACCATGCATTAGTAACAGAAACATATATCCATGTCAGTAGTAACAGGAAACATCTCTCATGCAGTAAGTAACAGAAAACATATCTCGCATGCATTAAGTAACGGAAACATATATCCATGCAGTAGTAACCAGGAAACATGTATCCATGTAGTATTAAACAGGAAACCATATAACCATGCATAGTACAGGAAACATGTACCATGCGTAGTACCAGGAAACATATCTCCATGCTCTAGTTTACACGGAAACATATCTCCATGCAGTAGTAACAAGGAAACATATCTCCATGCGTAGTAACAGAAACTATATCCATGCATGCAGTAGTTGATAACAGGAAACATGTATCCCATTCAGTAGTAACAGGAAAACATATCGCCATGCAGTAGTAACAGGAAACATATCTCCATGCAGTATACAGGAAACATATCTCCATGCAGTAGTACAGAACATATCTCCATGCAGTAGTAAACGGGAAACATATCTCCATGCTGTAGTAACAGGAAACATTCTCCATGCAGGTAGTACAGAAACTATAACCATGCAGTAGTAACGGAAAACATATCTCCTGCAGTAGTACAGGAAACATGTTATCCTTGCGTAGTACAGGAAACATATCTCCATGCCAGTAGTAACAGGAAACATATAACCATGCAGTAGTAACAGGAAACATATCTCCATGCAGTAGTAACAGGAAACATATACCTGGCATAGTAACCATGAAAACATATTCTCCATGCAGTATTAACAGAAACATATATCCATGCAGTGTAACAGGAACATGTATCCTGTCAGTAGTAACAGGAACATCGCTCCATGCAGTAGTAACAAAACATATAACCATGCAGTATACAGAAACATTCTCCATGCAGTAGTAACAGGACACATGTATCCATCAAGTAGTAACAGGAAACATTATCTCCATTCAGTAGTAAACAGAAACATATAACCATGCAGTAGTAACAGGAAACAATCTCCATGCAGTAGTAACCGGACACTGTTATCCATGCAGTAGTAACAGGAAACTCTCCTCCATGCAGTAGTAACATGAAACATATAACCAATGGCAGTATTACAGGAACATATCTCCTGCAGTAGTACAGGAACAGGTATCCTGCTGTAGTAACGGAAACATATCTCCTGCAGGTACAGGAAACATAATCTCCATGGCAGTAGTAACAGTAAACTATCTCCATGCAGTAGTACAGGAAACATATCTCCATGCAGTATTAACAGGAAACATTATCTCCATGCAGTAGTAACAGGAAACACTCCATGCAGTAGTAACAGGAAACATATCTCCCATGCAGTAGTACAGGAAACATGTATCCATGGTAGTAGTAACAGGAAACATATCTCCATGTCAGTAGTAAAACAGGAAACATATCTCCCGCATGTAGTAAACAGGAAACATATCTCATGCGTATTAACAGAAACAATGTATCCATGGCTTAGTAAACAAGAAACATATCTCCATGCCAGTAGTAACAGGAAACATTCTCATGCAGTTAGTAACAGAAACATATATCCTGCAGAGTAACAGGAAACATATCTCCATGCAGTAGTAACAGGGAAACATTCTCCATGCAGTAGTAACAGAAACATATCTTCCATGCTGTAGTAACAGGAAACATTCTCCATGCAGTATAACAGGAAACATATCTCCATGCATATAACAGGAAACATTATCCATGTCAGTAGTAATCAGGAAACATGTATCCTCGCAGTAGTAACAGGAACCATATATCATGCAGCATTACAGGAAACATATATCCATGGCAGTCGTAACAGGAAACATATCTCCATGCAGTAGTAACAGGAAACATGTATCCCGCAGTATAACAGGAAACATGTCTTCATACTGTAAGTAACAGGAAACATATCTCCATGCAGTAGTAACAGGGAAACATATATCCATGCAAGTAGTACAGGAAAAAATATATCCATGCAGTAGTAACAGGAAACATATCTACATACTGTAGTAACAGGAAACATATCCCATGCAGTATAACAGGAAACATGTATCCATGCAGTAGTAACAGGAACATATCTCCATGCAGTAGTAACCGAAACATGTATCCATGCTGTAGTAACAGGAAACATATCTCCATGCAGTATAACAGGAAACATCCTCCATGCAGTAGTAACAGGAAACATATCTCCAATGCAGTTAAGTAACAGGAAACATGTACCATGCAGTAGTATACAGGAAACATATATCCATGCAGGTAGTAACAGGAAACATCTCTCCATGCAGTAGTAAACGAAACATATCTCCATGCGTAGTAACATGAAACATGGTATCCCATGGCTGTATAACAGGAAACATATCTCCATCTGTAGTCCAGTAAACATTATCCATGCGTAGTAACAGGAAACATGTCTGCATGCAGTAGTAACATGAAACAATATCCATGCAATTTCGTAACGGAAACAGGTCTGCATACTGTAGTAACAGAAACATATCTCCATGCAGTAGTACAGGAAACATATATGCATAGCTGTAGTAACAGATACTATTATTCTAACCAGGGCCGTGAGGCGTGGTTGGGGTCGCCTGTTGCCGCTCAGCTTTCTATAATGACCACGAGGCTTGAAGGAGCGACGCGGTCCATGCCATTATTCAATCATCCGAAAAATAGTGCGCGTATTCCATTACCAAATAATGCTCGTCCCCTTGAGGCTATCATTGAGGCCACCGCTGTATCAAATTCCGACCTAAATATTTTGGCTATTTTTGTACTAAATGATATAAAAGCAGCGATAATCGTGTGTGCTGTGTGTGTGTGTGTGTGTATGCGTATGTGTGTATTTGTTTCTTTGCTTTAGGGTGTGTGTGTCTTTTTGTATATACTATGGCCATCAATACAAATATTATATAGTTATCAGGAAGTCTCGGGGTCAGAACAAATAAGCCACAATGCCCTGATGGAGACAGGTGGACATCACGTCTATTGGGCCACAAGAGGATAGGGAACCAAGGCAGTAGAACAATTTCGGCCCCATTTGTAGCCTCTCTCTCTCTCTCTCTCTCTCTCTCTCTCGCTCGCTCGCTCGCTCGCTGGCTGGCTGGCTGGCTGGCTGGCTGGCTGGCTGGCTGGCTCGCTGGCTCGCTGGCTCGCTGGCTCGCTGGCTCGCTCTCTAGACAAGGGAAAAAAGGGTGCAAGTCTTCTGGTTCTATGTCAATTGATAAAGAGTTTGTTTGATCATCAAGACGCCAAATACATCTGAGCTCCTTCGGTCCTTGAGACAAGTGGATGGCGCGTCAAGTGGGACACAAGATGACAGGGAACGACGGCAGACGAGTGGTTTCTGTTTCATTCTTTTTCCGTATAAACAAAACAAAACAAAAAACAAAACAAAAAACCAAAAACAAAAATGTTATTTTGTTTATACGGAAAAGAATGAAACAGAAACCACTCGTCTGCCGTCGTTCCCTGTCATCTTGTGTCCCACTTGACGTGCCATCCACTTGTCTCAAGGACCAAAGGAGCTCAGGTGTATTTGGCGTCTTGATGATCAAACAACCTTTTTACCAATTGACATAGAACCAGAAGACTTGCACCCTTTTTCCCTTGACATGTAGAGAGAGAGAGAGAGAGAGAGAGAGAGAGAGAGAGAGAGAGAGAGAGAGAGAGAGAGAGAGAGAGAGAGAGAGAGAGAGAGAGAGAGAGAGAGAGAGAGAGAGAGAGAGAGAGAGAGAGAGAGAGAGAGAGAGAGAGAGAGAGAGAGAGAGAGAGAGAGAGAGAGAGAGAGAGAGAGAGAGAGAGAGAGAGGAGAGAGAGAGAGAGAGAGAGAGAGAGAGAGAGAGAGAGAGAGAGAGAGAGAGAGAGAGAGAGAGAGAGAGAGAGAGAGAGAGAGAGAGAGAGAGAGAGAGAGAGAGAGAGAGGAGAGAGAGAGAGAGAGAGAGAGAGAGAGAGAGAGAGAGAGAGAGAGAGAGAGAGAGAGAGAGAGAGAGAGAGAGAGAGAGAGAGAGAGAGAGAGAGAGAGAGAGAGAGAGAGAGAGAGAATATTGCACGTACTGTGTAAACATAGAATAGACCTCCTTTGCCCTGTCTGTTTCATTGTTGAAAATCTTACGAGTGGGAGGCTGAGGACAGGAAACACTCCACGAGGACACACGCCAGGCCGAGCACACCCACAACACTCGCCTCGCTCACTGTGATGTTGTGTATAGCAAGGCCAAGGGAATAGGGATCTTAATTAATTATCTTGATCTTGGTGTATAGCAGAATGCATCTCCAGACTCGCCTCCGTCACCTACGAGTATCACCGCAACACTTATACGTTATACGGTATGCCTGACCAGTTAGATATCTTTCCGTGACGCGAGTCGTATGAGACCTACCGGGCTGGCACTGACGAAGGTGCACCTGGACTTTCCGCAATGCACAGGGCCACAAGGCTTCCCGCCTGACACCCAAGGCACGGTGGGTTACCATTATATTCACACGCAGCGACAGGTACACGAACCACAACCTAATGGGTTTAGATGCAACTCCAGCGAATGCGTGCGTCTAATTGCCATATCTCACGTGTCTCAGGCCAGCCGTGGCTCCAAAACATTGGCCAGGAGCAAAGCGGTGTGCGTGTAGCAGCTTCATGCCTTGTGGGAGCGGTGAGGGAGTTGAGTCAGTAGACAAAAAAATTATAGTAGTTGTTTGTGATCGTGTTCGTCAAGCGTTCAGTGCACCGCACGCTAACACACTTAATGGTGGCTCTGCCTCTGATGTGGTAATGTAACTAATCCGTAGCATGTATTCGCGTGTCTTGTGTATCATTGGATCTCTGTCAACGGGCTACTGTTGTTCTGTGTGGTGCGAATAGTTATGTGCCTGTGTGTTGCAATGTTCACTTTTCATTTGTTGAAGAAAATCGTTTAGTATTGTAAATGTTGCAACTCATCTTTATACTTTTCAGAGCAATGTTTGCCCACGAATCGAACTCGTTGCCGGAAATGAGTTATGTCGCCGTAATATGAGGAGCTAATGCAAACTTGATTATAGACCTTATTGGCAGATCCATTTTACCTCTTTCAATTTTCTTCATTATTTCCTCACTTTTCATTGGATTTTTCAGATTTTACTTTATCCGACGGACCCGGTGCATTTGTCTGAATATCTCCTTCGCAGCGAACAAACACCGGGGCGTCTCGGCACATGTCTCCCAATGACCCATGTCCTCACACACCTGACGCCCATGGCATGCAGGCGGCTGACTGGCTGGCAGGTGTGGCACAGCACTGAGCCCGTCATGGCGTCACCTGCAAGTGTGGTGCTCTACGTAGTACATCACCGCACATGGAAAACACGCGTCCGAGTAGACTTTTCGGGTGTTGTTATCGCCTTTCATGTTCTGACTTCATGAAGACCCCGCCCTCACCGCTGCCACACAGCACGGTGGCCTGTGACCACCTCGATGCAGATGCAGTCATTAGCAAGGAAGAACCAGGCAGACCCTCAATCCAACCTAGTGGTCGTGGCGGCGACGCTCCGCCGGGTGGATTAATCCTATCCCGATATCTTAGCAAAACGTGAAATAATCATCTACTTAAGTTGGCTCTTTCTACGCGTCATGGACACACACTATCAAGTTCAGATTCGGTTACAAAAAATTGAAGAATTTGAACACTTCATGTTTGGGAATTGTGTCAAATGCAGTATCAGTATTACATTCACATAATGGAAACTGTATTATACACGTACATACATATACGTAAAACACACACACACACACACACACACACACACACACACACACACACACACACACACACACACACACACACACACACACACACACACACACACACACACACACACACACACACACACACACACACACACACACATATAGATAGATAGATAGATAGATAGATAGATAGATAGATAGATAGATAGATAGATAGATAGATAGACAGATAGATGGATATTTTATTGACCACAACACAAATGTTTGAAATCATAATAACTGCAATATATGGTCCAACAAATAAAGTTATCAATTATTGATAAGTTTAAGGTAAAACTGAATTATAAGCTTTTCATGCTAAGTAGTTCATACATTGCATTTGGGCACACAAAAAAAACTAATATAACAAATAAAACACAAAATCCTTGAAATAGAATCAAAAGTAGAAGCTTTGTTTATGTATACTTTGCATTTAACTCATGAGACCAATAACGCAACACATGAAACACATGACACATATATATGCAACATAAAAGAAGTAAAATATATGAAACACATAACACAAACCCATGAAACACATAAAACATTAAACATATGAAACTCATTGCACAAATACATCACACAAAACACAAACATTTAAAACACATGACAAACATTAAACACAAACACGTAACAAACACATAAAACACAAAATATATGACAAGCACTTGAAACACATAAAAACAAAACAAAAAAACACGAAGTACATGACACATACAACACATTTAAACACACTCTCTCTCTCTCTCTCTCTCTCTCTCTCTCTCTCTCTCTCTCTCTCTCTCTCTCTCTCTCTCTCTCTCTCTCTCTCTCTCTCTCTCTCTCTCTCTCTCTCTCTCTCTCTCTCTCTCTCTCTCTCTCTCTCTCTCTCTCTCTCTCTCTCTCTCTCTCTCTCTCTCTCTCTAAAATGTGGCGGCTTTCTGTGGCGGAAACCTCATTTGGAGGATGTCTGTTGGCAGTGATGCGGTTTTATATTTGTACAGAGATAGGTGGGTAGACACACAGATAGACGGATAGGTTACACTCATAGAGATAAACTCTATTGTTACACTGGTACAGACATAAAAGAACACTGATACTTCGGTGCTGATCTGTGGATAGTCCTCATTTGCAGACATCATCATCATCATCATCATCATCAATCATACACACTACGGAGTAGCTGGGGTACTCCGTTGTGTAGTGGTTAGCACGCTCGGTTCACAACTGATAAGTTCCGGGTTCGATCCTCGGGCGGAGCGGAGACAGATGGACTGTTTCCTTAAAACCCAAGCCCCTGTCCACCCAGCAGTGAATGGGTACCGGGTGTTAGCCGGGGGTTTGTTATCCGGCCAACACAAAGCACTAAGGCTGAATGATAAATAGGTAGATATGGAGACGGGGCCATGCGAGTGTAACTCAGGCCCTGTAAAATACAACTAGATGAATACACAACCTTAGTGCAAAATAAGACCTTCTCAATCTCCTCATGAGTCTCAGCACTGTACCAATTTTCTGTACCACTTTTTTTTTTGTTGTTGCTCTAAATCAAAATGTTCTTCAACAGCCTGCGATGCCGTAGTTATTTCTGACCATTGACTTGGTATCGTATGCAATAACGTGAAATATTTCGTGAAATTTTTGTTTATTCAGTTGTGCATCTAGTCCTTTAACGTCATTAACATATTTTTTACGTTTTACGATTACCATTGTACAAATCTGTATACATTTGTCTATTTTTATTCACGTCGTTATAGTTGTGACAATGTCTAACACATCTATAATAATATAAGCGAAAGTGTGTCTGTGTGTGTGTCTGTGTGTCTGTGTGTGTGTCCGCGATAGGTGCCGCCCCCCGTAGCACAATCCCATCATATGGCACAGTTTTGGAACCAAATCGACCACGGGCACATTATAAGCCCACATATGAAATGATCCGATCATTTTTTTTTCTTTTTTTTAGCAGCCTATTACCGAGAATTGTGAAGAAAAAAATGTGGGTTGCGAGAATTGAGGAAACCTTGATGTAGGGTAGGGTGGTCCACCAAAAATATTTTTCTACTTTTATTCCTCCACAAGGTATTTTTTGTCCATTACCCATAGGTTACAAGCCTATGAAATTGCATGACGATAAAACTTAATTTAGAGGTCGACCCATCATCTCGCTTTCTATCATAGGATTTAATCCGGAAAATATCACATAACCGAATTGGAGCACTTCCCGATATCACAGACCCAAATGGTGTTGATTTCTGAATACTCCGGGGTTGTTACCCCATAGACACATTTTATCAACTAAAAACTGATATACAGCTGTCTGAATGCTGATTTTCATTATTTGGTTTTCATACCGTAAATTAGGGGTAGGCCATACTCTGGTTAGGGTACTTCTAATAGAAATAAAACAAAATGGTTTGCATGTTTGAACTCAGAAGGGTCGATTTACACATAGAAATGCTTTCATATTTCATTTATTTATTAAAACCTGCAAAATATGACAGAAAATTTCAATTTCCCTATTTTCCTATAGAAAAACTATTTTTTTGGCAATATTTTGTGAATTGTCAATAAATCTGTGTCGATGAAACCACTTTTATGTGTAAATCGACCCTTCTGAGCTCAAAAATGCGAACCATTCTGCTTTATCTCTACCAGAAGTACCCTAACCAGGGTATGGCCTACCCCTAAAATTTATTGTGTAAACCAAATAATGAAATTCAGCATTCAGACAGCTATATATCAGTTTTTAGTTGATAAAATGTGGTCTATGGGGTTGTAAACCCCGGAGAATTCAGAAATCAACACCATTTGGGTCTGTGATGTCGGGAAGTGCTCCAATTCGGGTATGTGATATTTTCCGGGTTAAATCCTATGATAGAAAGCGAGATGATGGGACGACCTCTAAATATCATTGTATCGCCCATGACATTTTGCCACCAAGGAGAAGAATGCAACACGAAAAAAAGCAGCGGTGTGGAGAAAGGACCAGTGCACTTTGAAATTTTACCCCCTCTTCTTGGACCACCCTAATGTAGGGTGATGGGTAATGGGTGAGTGAATGGGTGGGGTTTATGGGTATGGTGAGTGAATGGGTGGGGTGATGGGTAATGGGTGTGGGGTGATGGGCGAGGGGAATGGTGGGGGTGATGGGTGATGGGTGAGGGAATAGGTGGGGGTGATGGGTAATGGGTGAGTGAATGGGTGTGTGGTGATGGGTAATGGGTGAGTGAATGGGTGGGGGGTGATGGGTAATGGGTGAGTGAATGGGTGGGGGGTGATAGGTAAGGCGTTAATACATACATTTCTACATCCATGATTTCAGGAAAGTTAGAAGGGTCTATCTGGAGAGTCTGTGTTTGGTGGGCCGAAGGCCCACCAATAGCCCTCCGCAGGAGCTAGCCAAAAAGTCCGCCCGGAGGGCGGCTTTGCGGCTAGTCCCTAATAAGAAACAACCAGTGCCAAGCGCCAATATGAGAATACGCCCATCGAGAAACCACTTGTACCAGCCAATGGCAAAATATAAGAGATAACAAGGCACAAAATACACCTCATTCGTCCTCTACTCTTCGTCCGGAGCCAGTTTTCGTCCTTGCGTCGTCCCTTCAGCGTCCTGGGCGGGGCAGGCGGGGCGCCGGTGGCCTCAGGTGGTGTGGGTGATGCATCGCCATGGGACCTAACTTGTTTGTGTTTGTTTGCACGACAGAGACCAAACGAACACCAAAACCTGTGCTTGAATACCCTCGCATCCCTGCCAATCCTCAATCATTCGTCCACGAAAACACGCATTGAACCCGAAGCTAATAACCAAAATAGAGGAAGTAGATGAATTCGAGCCATTCCACCCTTAGCCCTTCCTACTAGTAGCCTTTCCTACCCTTAGCCTTTCCTACCCTTAGCCTTTCCTACTCTTAGCCTTTCCTACCCTTAGCCTTTCCTCTATACAAGGTGGAAAAGGGTGGAGGATAGAAACAGACCTGTACACTCTTCACTAACCTTCTGCCACACTTCTCCTCTGGCAAGGGTCCGCGCTACACAAATTGAGGCGCCACGCTCACTCACCCGGATGAAACACGAGTAATATTGTTCCTTCCTTGCTCATCCTCTATGTCCTGCTCTCTCTCTCTCTCTCTCTCTCTCTCTCTCTCGTCTCTCTCTCTCTCTCTCCTCTCTCTCTCTCTCTCTCTCTTTTCTCTCTCNGATCCGAAAAGTGGGGAAGACCCCTGGAGATTATCCTTCGAGATTAACGAGCCAGTGGAGAAGTACCAGAGAATGCAGTACCCACAATACGCACACAAGATCTGGCATAAGTACTCAATGTTTGATTTTGAACTGGTCAATTAATAATCGAGTGAGTTAACTAGATTGGAACATCGCTGGTTCCGTGAGAAAAGATGAGTCAGTATAGCTTAGCGGGGAGGAAGTGTCCTACTTGGAAAAAATATCAAACAGAGCAATAAGGTAATTTAAGCAGTGTGACGAACTGGAAAATGCCTCTACACCAGGCCTTCGTGTAGTGAGTTTTTAAAGGCACAGCTATCCACACGCTCAATCATGTAGCACACGTAAGTAATAACCCACCAACATAGACACAGTGAACTCTCACAACAAAAGAAAATACCTGGGGTGAAACACAGAAAAATATGAATATCACTGAAGTGAGATTAAGAAATAACAACCGTAAAGGTTATTACATCCCGGACAGGCCCCCAACTGTTACGAGCGAGACAGTGAGTTGTCTAGAGGAATGAGTAGCGAGACTGAAACGCCCGAAACCATAACAAAAAGGTGATGGAAAGAAGTAGATAACAATAACAATTTAATAATATCTAATAAATCACCTTGTAGCAAGGAGTAAGATGATCTTGCTTTTGAAGCACACACAGAGATGACTAAAGATAATGCTTATATAATCTAAATGACCAATATGTACATAACACAAGATAATTAACCCTAGAGAAAAACACAAAAAGAATACTAAGATAAGTTTCACCACCAGGTAGTAAAGCAATAATAATGATGTGAGTTGACTTGAGTAGAGTCACCAGTGCTAATGTTGACTGGGTACTTACTTAAAGGCACAAGAATGGTGTTACTGCTATGTTCCCCGAGAGAGTAGTAACGCTTCAGCTATATACAGATGACTGACTAACAAAAGAAAACGAGGTTTATAAATGCCCTCGTATTTGCCCGGGGCTGCTTCACTCAGCTTTGAGTCGAGACACACCGGCGAGATCCCGGAGTAGTTCCGGTGCCTTCCTTCGTGTTGATTGAGGAAGGGTAGTTAGTGGTACTCCAGGCAGTGTGTGTGTGTGTGTGTGTGTGTGTGTGTGTGTGTGTGTGTGTGTGTGTGTGTGTGTGTGTGTGTGTGTGTGTGTGTGTCACACAGGATGAGGATAAGGGCGAAGCTTATGAAATAATATATATATATATATATTATATATATATATATATATATATATATATATATTATATATATATTATATATATATATATATGTGTGTGTTTTACGCAGTCTCATTGAAGTCAAGCAAAATGGAATATTGTCGTGACAGTAACATCAAAATATGAGGTACTGTGGAACAGTTACAATTGTTCTGGACATATTTCATAATTTTCGTGTTTCAGGTTTCTGGCTGAAAAATTTGGTATTTGTTAATTGCTAAAGGCACTACTATAGAAAGGCCATACATTTTTATTTCATCTGACAACACTGTTATGCTGTGCAAGACCCATTAAAGGCTCAGCAGTCCTTTTTTAGCCATCGCAAAATGTTCAATATTTTCAGTATTATGCCACCAAGTTTTGTAGTGAAGCCTTCTCTGTAACAACGACATAATTACTCCCACTCGTAACCCGGAGCAAAACTCGCCCAATAACTCTTGTTAAATACTTTGGCACACATAAACTTTTCTGGAGCAAGTCCACAAAAATTTCCTTTTGCTTCACATTATCTATTTTGGCGATGATTCATGCTGCACACTACCAAGGACTTGACCCGACACATCCACCGGTTATGGATGAGTCCTTGTCTAACGGTTTTCCCGCTGACGACTTACACAACAGCCCATGCATGAATTAGTTAAGACTAGAAAATGGTTAAATAACAACACATCTAGTAAAATATCTTAGTAGTATTAATAGTGGAAGTATAGTAGTATTGATACTTTGTTGTTGTGACTTTTGTTGTTGTTATTGATGTTGTATTTACTGAAACTACCATCGCTTATATTGGTGTCATTGTTATTGTTGTTGATGATGCTAAGCTGAATCAAAGCCACTACGTATTAAGCATGAATACACAATTTTCGTTCTTCTTCAGTAAGCTTGATTTGCTATTATTCAAATCAATCAATTTTACCTTGAATTTTATGCATCTTTATATTGGATGTGCTACTATATACTGCAATATACTGCTACTATATACTGCTATATAAAACCAACTGTTACTTTCTACATTTTCTTTCTCGCATTAATGTACGATCAGGAATTTTGTTTTCTGACCATAATATAATAACGCATGACCTTTATAATGTTTGGAAAGGTTTAACTGTTTAGTTATTTATGTTTCCTCCTCTTCACTCTCTTTCCTATCATGATCATTTTAGCAGATTAACAAAAAAGATTTGTAAGTGTTTGTTTTAGTCACGCTGACATATTTTCTAGCAGAATAAAACTTATTGTGGTCAGGAGGTGTGGAGTCCAGCAATGAATACCTGTACATGAGAAATATATATTATCCTTAGTAATTCGTTAAAACTTAAGATTTGATGCTTATGAGGGCTAGATTAAATATTTTTTCATCTATTCATGAGTGGTAATGATAATCACATACTACAACAATAACAGAATACTTAATATGTATTCATCCACCATTACAACACTGACAGGATGTTCGTGTGTTTGTGCCACGAGACTGGTTGTGTTATTCACGTCAGTCATCTCTATGATAAGTCAATACAAAGGTAGTATGGCATGTTTCAGTATCGGTAGTAATTATGGCTATCTGTGTGCAGGTAACAGTCCGTATGATGAAAATAACTCTATGGTTCTTCAGTGGCGGGCTTCAATAGTTTGGTGTTCAAGAAAGATAATACTTTAATAAATTAATTACTAAGTTATTAAGAAATGCTTCATACGAGTGCCTTAATGGCTTGCTTGAAGAGTCTATAGACAATGGAGACGTTTTCTCATACACTTAAGTTTTAATACCTACGCACTAGATATATTTCTGTGTTTGCAATCAGCGCCACCCACACAACGCGTAAATTAAACACCATTTTTAGTAGAGGATATTTACGTATGACAATATTTGCACATCCATATCGCTTGACAATAACTCATTATGCAAACACATCCCTGCCTCTCCCACGCCCTGACGGACACACGATGCCGACGGACAGGGCGACACCTTTATGTCCACACGCCCACGCCGTGACCCTTTGTTATCCACAGACAGGTACACCCTTGCTCTACACGAAAATATAAACATAGAGAAAGATATGATAAACAATAGATGTAAAGAAAGATATACCTGATTAATTCCTCCGGTTAGATCTTACTCAGAAGCCGTAATGTCGCTTGTATGTACAAATTTGTGGATAAACATTTCGCAAACTTTTGTTCTCTCTCTTTTATCCAATACTTAAATGGAATGATTATTTAAAAATAATAATACTGTAGGGGTCGCTTAGGTGGTGAAATGGGAGAGAGAGAGGGAAGAGAGAGAGAGAGAGAGAGAAGAAAAGAAGAGGAGAGAAGAGAGAGAGGAGAGAGGAGAAAGGGGAAGAGAGAGAGAGGGGAAAAAAGAGAAAAAGAGAGAGGAGAGGAGGAGGAGGAAGGAGGAGGGGAAGAGGAGGAGAGGAGGGGGAAAGAGGAGAAAGAGGAAGAGAGAGAAGAGAGAAGAGAGAGAGAGAGAGAGAGAGGGGAGAGAGAGAAGAGAGAGAGAGAAGAGAGAGAAGAGGGGAGAGGAAAAAAAAGGAGAGAGCGACAGAGGGAGAGAGAGTGGAGAGAGAGAAATCAACTGATAAGTCAACGTAAAAAGAATTACTATAGAAATCTAGCAGCTACATTTAGATAACTACCATTTCCCCCCAACCACTCCCACCACACCCTCCCCACCATCCCCACCATATCACTCCCACGCCCCACTGACCCTGAAAAAATTAAAAATCACCACCACCACCACCACCACTAAAACCAGAAAGCACGTGGCCCATCCTCCCCCACCAAACACCACACACACCACACACACCACACACACGCACACGCACACGACCCACACACCCCCATAACACACTAGGTAGGTAGTATTGTTTATTTGTTAGTCTGGCTTTTTTGTTTTTTCGCCTCCTCAGCTTTAGAAGAATTTCCTTTTTTTTTTTTCTTTCCCCTTTTTTTTTTTTATTCATTTTTTTCTAGCGTATTACTACTCCCCATCAATACAAATTCCAAAAAACATAAAACATTAAAAAAAAGGGATGTAAAAAAAAACCAAACCAAACACAAAAAAAAGGGCCCTTTTTTAATTTTTTTTCACAAACAAACACAACACCCCGCCAAGGCCCAAAAAACCACTTAAAACACGGTGGTGTTGGGTTCGGGGTGGTCTGCTTTTGGGGGTTGCTCTGCTGGGCTCCTTTTTCTTCCTTCTTTTCCTGCTCGTCGTCGGGGTGCCTTCTCTGCTGGTGGTGCTGTTTTTGGGGGGTTTCTCGGGGCGGCGTGGGGGTGCTTTTGGTCCCTTTCTTCTTCTGGTTCTCGGCGGGGCCCCCTGGGGGTTTCTGCGGGTCTTCCGTGGTTCCGTGCTGCGTGCTGCGTGCGGCGGCGTGCGTGGGCGTGCTGCGTGCGTGCGTGCGTGGTGGTGCGGCGTGCGTGCGTCGTGGCGTGCGTGCGTGCGTGGTGCGTCGTGCGTGCGTGCGTGCGGCGTGGGGCGTGCGTGCGTGCGTGCGTCGTGCGGCGTGCGTGCGTGCTGCGTGCGTGCGTGCGTGCGTGCGTCCCCTGGTTTTTGTCACCCCCCGGACTCCCCACCCCCCTCCCCCCCCAGACAAGAAAAAAGTTTTAGAAATAACCTTACAAAGTGACTCCCCGCTTATGCGTTCCTTTTTTTCCTGTGCAGTGTAAAAAAACCTTTGATAAAATTTTTTACTTTCTAAAATTTTAAAGAATTCAGAGTGAAATATTTGCCCAGCCCTTGTGTATGCATATACGTATATTTTTTCCCTTTTCTTTTCTGGATATCTTGCGCACTTGGCAAAGAAAAAAAAAATCTAAAAAAATAGATGTACGTAGTTTGCAATGTTATAATTTCTCATTACACAAGGCTATGCTGAAAATATATATTATTTTGACAACAACCAACACGTCACATCACATCACAGGTTTATATACACAAAAAATGTCGTAAACTTATTTTTAATAAAAAGGGTTAGTTTAAAACAAATGTATAAGAAAAAATACATTATCCAACTACTCTATACTTTTCCCCAACAATATAATTAGTGTGGCGAATACGAGTAAAGAGTCGAACAATCATTGCATTACCACATCTGCTTATTTATTTTCTAGTTTTTCAAACACGAAGCCGAGTCAGCGGTGCGCCAAGAAGTGTTTGGCTCCTCGCGAAGCAAACTTATTTATCCTCCAAGCAGCAGCAAAGCGGCGCTCAGCCCACGTAGCTCATTTTCCCACAGAATCTCTCACTTTTATTTCTCCCGGCAGGGTCTCGCCTGGCTCCTCCCTGCCGCCATCCTGACTGAGGTGGAGGATTATGCCACATCCTCCCACCGCCGCCACACCACACACACAAAAGAACTATTGGTCGTTGCAATTTCCCGAAAACCAATTTTCAGTTACTCTTCATTCCCAAAGAATAGCTCCGGGCCGCCACGGTGGAAATATCAGCAATGCGCGGGCTATTACCCTCGTTATTGGAACCACGGGATTCCATTTACACCTCGCGCCACCTCATGAATTGCTGATAACAAATTTTTATCACAAAGGACAAAAAATACAAGAATTTTTAAATATAAAATGTAAATTCTGGTCTTTCTTATAATTTCTCGATAAAGTATAAGACCGTTTAAAAAACGCGGTGAAATAAAGTGAAGGCCACGGCGCTGCGATCAGTAAGTCTGTGGCGGGCCAGGCGAGGTCTCCTCAGTGATACTGTTCCATGCTCATCATCGGCACAACGAGGCCTCGGAGTCCCGGTGAAAAAAGGTGTCGGCTCGATCACACTCAAGCCAATTTCCGAGCAAATAAAATGACGTAACAATGGCAGGATGTGGAATTGCTTCATGTGTGGATAGTTTGATTAAGAATCGATCACCAAATATGCAACGATCCCCCCCCAAGGTGCCCTCGAACCCTTCATTCTGCCGCCGGACCTCCACTCCACACTGGAGCAGGATGACACAGGCAAGGAGGACTTGTCTCCCTCGCGCCCTCACATGGGAGTGACGTGCGCAACAGGTGCACTTACAGCTTCTTCTGACGTGTTCTGACGGCAAGTAGCAAAGAAAATTTACAAGGTAACACAATATCGGAAGTAAGGCAGCATAATTTGTCAACAGCCGCAGTGTATGCTCTGTAAGCAGTATTTTTCTTTAACAGTAATAACTTTCCAAAACGTTTCTTCTTCACTCACAAATTTTTCAAACACGTAACGAACATGTCACGACGCACAGGCAGCAAGGGACTCACCTCTCCATCTCAGGTCGCCCTTCGGCCTCGCTGCGGGGCTTAAGGCTACAACACAGGATAATATGTCGACTCTAATCCTATTACGTATATACCATGAATAACAAACAGCAAATGGATGTATATTTTCAACTTAAATATGGCGCGGTATTATTACAACCATAATTACCATCATCATTAAGTCCGGTCAAAACCTTTTCATCAGTCAATGTCAACCATATTCTGCCTTTAACCATTAGTCTCAATCCCACCACCTCCTGCCCGGGCGATGCTCTGCTGTGTTTACTGTGACTAATGTGCAGTCAGTCAGTCCATTGATCGGTTGCTACTACTCTGCCAGCTCTTGTTCTGCCAGTCCTCTTTGCTTCTGTTTTGTTCCAAAGTCTACAGTTTTTGTCTTCCGTAGCTCTAAAGTATGATTGTTTTTTGTTTTTTGGCATCTTGTCAGGTTTGTTCANAGAGAGGAGAGAGAGAGGAGAGAGAGAGAGAGAGAGAGAGAGAGAGAGAGAGAGAGAGAGGAGAGAGAGAGAAAGAGAGAGAGCGACAGAGAGAGAGAGAGAGTGAGAGAGAGAGAAATCAACTGATGAAGTCATACGTACAAAGAATATACTATAGAAAATCATAGCAGCTACATTTAGCATACACTACCATTTCCCCCCACCACTACCACCACTACCACTACCACCATCCCCACCACTATCACTACCACGCACCACTGACCCTGTAAAATTAAATAATCACCACCACCACCACCACCACCTAGCAACCAGAAAGCACGCTGGTCCACTCCTCCACCACCATAACACACACACACACACACACACACACACACACACGCACACGCACACGCACACACACACACCCATACACACACTGAGGTAGGTAGTAATTGTTTATCTTGTTAGTCTGGCTTTTTGTTTGTTCGCCTCCTCATGCTTTAGAAGAACTTTCCTTTTTTTTTATTCTTTCCCCTTTTTCTTTTTTTATTCATTTTTATCTCATAGCGATATGTACGTACGTGTGCAACAATACACTATACATAATGTCTATAGAAGTTAGATGCATAGAAACATTAAAAAAAGGGATGTAAGACATACGGAAGGAGACAAGGAGCCGTAAGAGTGTCGACAATTAAAAAATGGTGACCTTATTTTAATTTCTTTATTCACATATATTTCTTAGTATTCTACGAGATCGTGATCCCTCCTGTATTCCTTGATCGAGGTTCCATTAAAAACCAGTGGGCTTAAAATCACGTGCGTGCGTGCGTGCGTGCGTGCGTGCGTGCGTGCGTGCGTGCGTGCGTGCGTGCGTGCGTGCGTGCGTGCGTGCGTGCGTGCGTGCGTGCTGCGTGGCGTGCGTGCGTGCGGCGTGCGTGCGTGCGTGCTGCGTGCGTGCGTGCGTCGTGCGTGCGTGCTGTGCGTGCGTGCGTGCGTGCGTGCGTGCGTGCGTGCGTGCGTGTGCGTGCGTGCGTGCGTGCGTGCGTGCGTGCGTTGCGCTGCGTGCGTGCGTGCGTGCGTGCGTGCGTGGTGCGTGCGTGCGTGCGTGCGTGCGTGCGTGCGTGCGTGCGTGCGTGCGTGCGTGCGTGCGTGCGTGCGTGCGTGCGTGCGTGCGTGCGTGCGTGCGTGCGTGCGTGCGTGCGTGCGTGCGTGCGTGCGTGCGTGCGTGCGTGCGTGCGTGCGTGCGTGCGTGCGTGCGTGCGTGGTGCGTGCGTGCGTGCGTGCGTGCGTGCGTGCGTGCGTGCGTGCGTGCGTGCGTGCGTGCGTGCGTGCGTGCGTGCGTGCGTGCGTGCGTCACCCATGGTCTTGTCCACGCGAGCCGGACTCGCACGCCATGCTCACCGCCATGAGCAAGAAAGAAGTTTTACGTAATAACCTTACTAAGTGACTCCCCTGCTTATGCTGCTTCCTTTTTTCCTGGTGCAGTGTAATAAAACCTTGATAAAATTTTTACATTTCTATAATATTGAAGAATTCAGAGTGAAATATTTGCCCAGGCCGTTGTGTATGCATATACGTATATTTTTTCCCCTTTTCTCTTCTCTGGATATGCTTGCTGCACTTGGCAAAGAAAAAAAAATCTTAAAAAGTAGATGTACGTAGTTTGCAATGTTATAATTACTCATTACACAAGGCTATGCTGAAAATATATATTATTTTGACAACAACCAACACGTCACATCACATCACAGGTTTATATACACAAAAAATGTCGTAAACTTATTTTTAATAAAAAGGGTTAGTTTAAAACAAATGTATAAGAAAAAATACATTATCCAACTACTCTATACATTTCCCAACAATATAATTAGTGTGGCGAATACGAGTAAAGAGTCGAACAAATCATTGCATTACCACATCTGCTTATTTATTTTCTAGTTTTCAAACACGAAGCCGAGTCAGCGGTGCGCCAAGAAGTGTTTGGCTCCTCGCGAAGCAAACTTATTTATCCTCCAAGCAGCAGCAAGCGGCGCTCAGCCCACGTAGCTCATTTTCCCACAGAATCTCTCACTTTTATTTCCTCCCGGCAGGGTCTCGCCTGGCTCCTCCCTGCCGCCATCCTGACTGAGGTGGAGGATTATGCCACATCCTCCCACCGCCGCCACACCACACACACAAAAGAACTATTGGTCGTTGCAATTTCCCGAAAACCAATTTTCAGTTACTCTTCATTCCCAAAGAATAGCTCCGGGCCGCCACGGTGGAAATATCAGCAATGCGCGGGCTATTACCCTCGTTATTGGAACCACGGGATTCCATTTACACCTCGGCGCCACCTCATGAATTGCTGATAACAAATTTTTATCACAAAGGACAAAAAATACAAGAATTTTTAAATATAAAATGTAAATTCTGGTCTTTCTTATAATTTCTCGATAAAGTATAAGACCGTTTAAAAACGCGGTGAAATAAAGTGAAGGCCACGGCGCTGCGATCAGTAAGTCTGTGGCGGGCCAGGCGAGGTCTCCTCAGTGATACTGTTCACTGCTCATCATCGGCACAACGAGGCCTCGGAGTCCCGGTGAAAAAAGGTGTCGGCTCGATCACACTCAAGCCAATTTCCGAGCAAATAAAATGACGTAACCAATGGCAGGATGTGGAATTGCTTCATGTGTGGATAGTTTGATTAAGAATCGATCACCAAATATGCAACGATCCCCCCCCAAGGTGCCCTCGACCCTTCATTCTGCCGCCGGACCTCCACTCCACACTGGAGCAGGATGACACAGGCAAGGAGGACTTGTCTCCCTCGCGCCCTCAC
The DNA here is from genome assembly GCA_016584305.1 of Chionoecetes opilio. Taxonomy (NCBI): domain Eukaryota; kingdom Metazoa; phylum Arthropoda; class Malacostraca; order Decapoda; family Majidae; genus Chionoecetes; species Chionoecetes opilio. Next base: position 41,447 of record JACEEZ010007750.1, read on the forward strand.
ATGGGAGTGACGTGCGCAACAGGTGCACTTACAGCTTCTTCTGACGTGTTCTGACGGCAAGTAGCAAAGAAATTTACAAGGTAACACAATATCGGAAGTAAGGCAGCATAATTTGTCAACAGCCGCAGTGTATGGCTCTGTAAGCAGTATTTTTCTTTAACAGTAATAACTTTCCAAAACGTTTCTTCTTCCACTCACAAATTTTTCAAACACGTAACGAACATGTCACGACGCACAGGCAGCAAGGGACTCACCTCTCCATCTCATGTCGCCCTTCGGCCTCGCTGCGGGGCTTAAGGCTACAACACAGGATAATATGTCGACTCTAATCCTATTACGTATATACCATGAATAACAAACAGCAAATGGATGTAATTTTTCAACTTAAATAATGGCGCGGTATTATTACAACCATAATTACCATCATCATTAAGTCCGGTCAAAACCTTTTCATCAGTCAATGTCAACCATATTCTGCCTTTAACCATTAGTCTCAATCCCACCACCTCCTGCCCGGCGATGCTCTGCTGTGTTTACTGTGACTAATGTGCAGTCAGTCAGTCCATTGATCGGTCTGCTATCTACTCTGCCAGCTCTGTGTTCTGCCAAGCTCCATCTTTGCTTCTGTTTTGTTCCAACGATGTCTACAGTTTTGGTCTTTTCCGTAGCTCTAAAGTAGTAGATATGTTTTTTGTTTTTTTTGGCAATCTTGTCAGGTTTTACATCATGGGTATTCATTGGTTTTTTTCTTTTGACAATTTCTACTTTATAATTATCAATGGTATTGTTTTGTAAGAGAATATCATTAATTTCTTGTTATTTAGATGTGTTTTTCCCAATGAAAGACAGTCAGCATTCTTATCATGTTATAAGATTCCTGTAAGTAAGATTGAAGCGACTGAATTTCATATGTCAAAGCATTTTTCACCTATTTTTATTGCTTTAGTATCCAAAATGATCTTTCAGAACATATTACCAAGACAAGCTGTAAATAGTTTCATTAATACTGTACCTCGTTACCCAAGTCCCGTTCATTTTAGCAGTCTGTCAAAGTAATCTGTGTATTATTTCGTCCTTCACGTAGATCCATCACTGGAGTTTCAAGAAATACTTGTTTATGGAATGAGTTCAAACCAATTCATTGTTCTGTTAAATACAAGTGTACACGTCTACATGTTGTTAAAAATAACCTGAACACAAAGTTTTCATTATCTCTTCTATGATTTTCTCAATTAGGCGTTATTAATATGCAATGATCGATGGGTGGTAAAGGGCATTTTATCTGTTCTCTTTTGTTTAGTTTTCGTCTGAGCTCTTACCCACTCTGTTATTGACGGCCTTGAAGAACAACTTGTATATTCCAGTGTCTATTTAACATTCTGGGACTGGAGTAGTAAAGCTTTTTCATTCTCTCTGATGCATCAATATTACTGTTGTACTGCGTCACGATTCGAGGTATTAGAGGTAGAGGCTAAATGGGCTAATCTGCTGCCAACCTGCATCTCTGTATCTAAAAATAATCTATCAATATGCCATCCTCTCTTGGGGCATTTTTTTGCATTATACTTTTAGAAGTAAACACTACTTTGTTTTATTATATAGTTACTGTGTTCGCTGAAATAAATGTGTGTGATTGTAATGTCAGAGAAGCACCATTCCTTGCTGTGTGTATCTTTTTATCCGTCTCCACACACTAACCTTGCGTTTATAAGCTTCACTATTTTCATGTTTCATGAGAATTTGTTATTACTATAATATCACTTTTTCTCACACTTTTTTAAACTCTTTCCTTTGATTATGGTTTTTTCAATCGTATCTCGTTTCTTTCTTTCCTCTTTAATCCATCTCGTGTCGATAAGTTTATTTGATTTCACCTCGCACTTCATTTTCTAAAATTATCCCGCTCCTTCAATTTATGAGGCCAAACGATTTGTTTAGAATATTTACGATCTTTAGTATTACCTTTCCTCGGCTCTCTCTCTGCAGCTTGAATAATGGTTTCCAATTTTCCAGATACAAGAGTCAGTTACCTGAATATATGTAATTCTTATTGACAACGATATCTTTTTTCTTTTCTTTTATAGAGTAAGGAGCTGTATTATGTCTTCGAAATTTATATGTGATTGGATTTTCTAAAGAACATACCTGCTGCTTTCTATTTTTAACCAAAAAGTTATTATTGCAGTAAATACACACTCACATAATATATAAAGTACATTTATCACATATTATAGTATCAAAGTCTGATACTATAATAAGAGATATTTCGTTATTCATTGATCCATATCGACTCATACAAACAAATGCATGTAAGGTCTTCGCCTCAGTAAATGAGGCGAATGCCTGGTCGAACTTTTTCCGTCTTTGTCTATCTACTTCCACCTTTCCTTCTTGCTGGAAGTTGCTCACATCCAACCTGTTCCTAAGAAGGGTGACCGTTCTAATCCTTCAAACTACCGTCCTATAGCTTTGACTTCCTGCCTTTCTAAAGTTTTTGAATCTATACTTAATAAGAAGATTCTTAAGCATCTATCTGCTCACAATCTTCTATCTGATCGTCAGTACGGTTTCTGTAAAGGGCGATCTACTGGCGATCTTCTAGCTTTCCTAACTGAATCTTGGTCATCCTCCTTTAGGGGTTTCGGTGAAGCTTTTGCTGTTGCCCTTGACATATCAAAAACTTTTGATAGAGTCTGGCACAATTCTTTAATATCCAAACTACCCTCATTCGGTTTATATCCTTCTCTCTGTACCTTCATCTTAAGTTTCCTTTCAAACCGTTCTATTGCAGCTACTGTAGACGGACATTGTTCTTCTCCTAAATCTATCAATAGTGGTGTTCCCCAGGGTTCTGTCCTATCACCCACTCACTTTCTATAATTCATTAATGATCTTCTAAGTCTAACTCAAAGCCCTATCCACTCCTACGCTGATGATTCTACCCTGCATTTTTCAACGTCGTTTATTAGACGTCCAACTCAACAGGAACTAAGTGATTCACGGAGAGATGCCACCGAGCGCCTAACTTCTGATCTTTCTATAATTTCTGATTGGGGCAAAGCAAACCTTGTTTTGTTCAATGCCTCAAAAACCCAATTTCTTCACCTATCTACTCGACAAAACCTACCAGATAACTATCCCCTCTTCTTCAATGACACTCAACTGTCTCCTTCTTCTACAATGAACATTCTAGGACTATCCTTTACTAAAAATCTGAACTGGAAATCTCACATCTCATCTCTTGCTAAAACAGTTTTTAAGAAGTTTATTAGCGTACTGGTTATATATAATATGTCCTGTTAATCTATACAAAGACAGGATGTCCGAGTGTCTGAGTGTCTTGTACCGGCGCCTGTCGTGCTGAGTTACTGCCACCTTTTGATGACATTATGCTTACCCAAGCAGCCACGCCATCCCATCATGATGACGTGGATAACTTGGTCTTGGGAACCACAACGTAAACACCTCGCACACTGGCTCACCGTAACAACAGCTTCCGGGCAGTTTTCCTCATATGCGGCAGACGCAGTGGAGGAGGGGAGACAGAACACAGAGAACGAGAGGAGACGCGTTAGCCTTGCCCTCCTACTCACTCACACCTTCCTGTGTGTCTGTGTGTACCCCACACCTGGGGGTGTGGAGTACCTTGTCACAACATTAACTGTTCTGGCTTTGTCTATTAGACACTAGTTTCATTGGCCGTTACTTAACGAACTGCGTGACATTATTAATGTATAAATCTCACAGTGTCCAGATATGTATATATATCTTGTAATTATTGTTCTGGTACTTTATATTAACAAGCCTTATAAAACAACCGCTCGACCACTTATATTCAACTACCATCTGAAGTGTCTGGCTAGGACGGTATACGCCTACCCATCAACTCTACACTTCTCAGGCAATCAACCCCTACTGTGTCACCAACAGATGTAAGTATTCTTACTTGGGTTGACCCCAGTTACCTGTAACATCACACAGATAAGGGTAACATAATTGCTGGCAAGCGTTGGGATATGTTAATAGCTGTGACATCCGTTACCCGTAACATAAAGGTTACTTAAAAGGCTAACATAAATGATGAACAGATTGGGATATGAACAACCAATAGTATAAAACAGTACCGTAAAATAAAGTACAATTAATACACGTGAGCGATATATTGTGGAAACACATTGAGTCCGTGAACGTAAGCAGAGAGAGACAGAGAGAGACACAAATTTGTTTAAGCTGCGTCAGACAAACACTGGCCTTGCGTGATTTTTTCGCGATTCAGCATCTCCTCTTAAAGATCTCCCCGTTCATATCATTACTCAAACCACAACAAACAGAGTTATCAATTAATAACTCCCCAGTATAGAGAATCCAGCCTACATTGACTCAGAGATTCAGCGACGAGAACAGGAGGACAAGATTCTTTTGCATTAATTGCTCTGGGACTGCAGATTTTTTTCAAGAGGACAAGAACGAGGACGAAGACGCGTGGAAGAAGAGGTTATCAAGAGGACGAGGACAAGACGTACAAGTTTTTATCATGGCACAGACGGGAGGGCAAGATTTGAATTGTTATAATGAAGATAGGACGAGAGGGACAACTAGCCGACTCTTTAATTTCCAATACTTCCAATTCAGCAAACTCCTTGTCAACAGCCAGCCAGCAGCCACTCAGTCAGCCAACACACAACGCCTCTCAGCCAGCCAGCCAGTCAGCCAGACAGCCAGCGTGACAGCCCGTCAGTTGTGCGTCAACACACAACGCCTCCCAGCTGTGGAGAAACCCCCCCTGATTCAGCAGTACGGAAGGAGTTGCCTTGCTGAATTCACACGATGTTAGTGAGTATACAACATCTAGCTGACCTTACAAGAGACATACTTTAAAAACGCCACTCGTTTCCATAAATAACACTTAGTGGTGAGATATGTATTTTCACATTTGTTTTTGCTTAAATAGCCATGTGAAAGAATTTCAAGTAATTAATTTGTCAGTTATTTTTCTACAGATGTTTTAAATATGCTTACCGCTAATATTTCAATTTTTTTGGTAATTCTTGATAATTTGTTAGTTTCCCTTATCTGTAATACTAGCCGCAAAGCCGCCCTCCGGGCGGACTTTTTGGCTAGCTCCTGCGGAGGGCTATTGGTGGGCCTTCGGCCCACCAAACACAGACTCTCCAGATAGCCCCTTCTAACTTTCCTGAAATCATGGATGTAGAAATGTATGTATTAACGCCAACCCATTCACATCACCCCCAACCCATTCACTCACCCATTACCCATCACTTCCCACCCATTCACTCACCCATTACCCATCACCCCCCACCCATTCACTCACCCATTACCCATCACCACACACCCATTACCCATCACCCCCCATCTATTCCCTCACCCATCACCCATCACCCCCTACCCATTCACTCACCCATTACCCATCACCCCACCCATTCACTCACCCATTACCCATCACCCTACATCAAGGTTTCCTCAATTCTCGCAACCCACTTTTTTTCCACAATTATCGCTAATAGGCTGCTAAAAAAAAAGAAGAAAAAGTGATCGGATCATCTCATAAGTGGGCTTAAAACCTTCCCCTGGTCAACCTGATTCCAAAAATGTGGTATATGATGGGATTCCGCCACGGGGGGCGGAACCTATACCACACACACACATACACACACACACACTCACACACACACACACACACACACACACACACATACACACACACACAGACACACATACACACACACACACTTTCGCTTATATTATTATAGATATATATTCAATTCTCCTTCTTGAATTGCCTTAAAAGCCAGGAGATGGGAGATAATAGTTAACTTAATTAAAGTTCTACTTATGAATTTATTGACTCTTAAAGAAAAGTTAGAATGTTAGTGAATTATTTGCTAGTATATATAGTATAGCAGATGTACTCCTAGTCTCTGAGGAAGCAGGAAATGACAGTACAGGGAAGTTAACCTTTTGTTTAAGGAATTAACTCTTGAATTGAGGGATAACTGTAATCACCTCCGAGTACCTCCGTTTGTAACATAAAATAACCTTGCTGCACCTCAGATAATCTCCTCTACTAACTCGAAGTCTAATTCTAACACATCCGTTGCAGGTAGTATTTTTTTTGCCCCTGCCGAAGACTCTTCCTCAGGCCACTAGTGCTATTTCGCCAAGTTTATCTGCCAGGAAATATTTTTGTCTATGTAAGGATATTATAACACCAAAACTATTAATTTAGCAGCCAAGTGCTACAGGCACTCGTGTCAAAAGAGATTAATTATTGCCATTGGCACTCTTTATGCACATTTTATTGTTTAGAATACTATTCTAGCTGAAGGCAGCTCTTATCACTTCTTAGAGAATGATTAAATAAATACATTACTCTCTGATATGCAATGAAATAACATACATGCATATCTTAACGTGAAAATTTATACTACAGACCCGGAGTCTATATTTTTATTAGCTAAGAAGCTGTACTCCGTAAATAATAGGTTCATAAATAACAAAATAAAATAAATAAATAAAATTAATAAACTCTTAAAAGCAGCAAATGCCAATGTCAAGGGAAGTTACTGCCATTTTTTTTTTTTCTTTCACTCCCAGCACAACATTTTTGATTGAGTTATAATACTATATGAGCTGAAATCAGTTCCTATCACTTTCAGGTGGTATGCAAATAATATATATGCATATCTTAATGTTGTGATAATTTTTAGTACCGACCCGGAGTCAGATTTTATTAGCATTACAAGCCGTATCTACTCCTTAAGTTTAAAGAAGCAGGTCTTAAAATATAAATAATAAATATATACTGCCAGTGCTATTACTCACGTGCTCAAAGCCCTGCTGTGTTTTATCTTCACTCCACACTTCCAGTGTTATTAAGTGACTACGCGGCAGAGTTTTGGCAAACGCACTTCTTAATATTTGCAGGGATATTAACACATTACTAACAGACTTTGAGTTCATTTTTTTTCTAATAACTCATGTTTAGATTCTGTTGTAAAGTATTTTACCAGTTTATTGATGACCTTAAGTGCACTGTCCTTATTATATCATTACTCCTGTTATACCAAACATTCCTCTTTGCTATGTTGTCATGTAAACCCTCACCTTGTATAGGTATTTGTAAGGATTGGCAACACTGAGAATCGGTAGAGATACACAACCATGTAGCACCAGTTAGGTATACATGTCTTTATACAATGCGAGGACGCATTGTTATAAGGGGAGAGCGATATTAGCGTACTGGTTATATATAATATGTCCTGTTAATCTATACAAAGACAGGATGTCCGAGTGTCTGAGTGTCTTGTACCAGCGCCTGTCGTGCTGAGATACTGCCACCTTTTGATGACATTATGCTGACCCAAGCAGCCACGCCATCCCATCATGATGACGTGGATAACCTGGTCTTGGGAACCACAACGTAAACACCTCGCTCACTGGCTCACCGGAACAACAGCTTCCGGGCAGTTTTCCTCATATGCGGCAGACGCAGTGGAGGAGGGGAGACAGAACACAGAGAACGAGAGGAGACGCGTTAGCCTTGCGCTCCTACTCACTCACACCTTCCTGTGTGTCTGTGTGTACCCCACACCTGGGGGTGTGGAGTACCTTGTCACAACATTAACTGTTCTGGCTCTGTCTATTAGACACTAGTTTCATAGGCCGTTACTTAACGAACTGCGTGACATTATTAATGTATAAATCTCACAGTGTCCAGATATGTATATATATCTTGTAATTACTGTTCTGGTACTTTATATTAACAAGCCTTATAAAACAACCGCTCGACCACTTATATTCAACTACCATCTGAAGTGTCTGGCTAGGACGGTATACGCCTACACCATCAACTCTACACTTCTCAGGCAATCAACCCCTACTGTGTCACCAACAAGTTGTAAGTATTCTTACTTGGGTTGACCCCAGTTACCTGTAACATCACACAGATAAGGGTAACAAGTTAGGTGTCCTGTGGCGTCTGCGTCCTTTTTTTTCTCCCTCCCAATTGCTTGGGGGCGTAGTCACATCTCCTACAAACCTACAATAGTTGGAGTACTGCCACATATCCTACACATAGGCTGTCATATTTCCTACAGCAAAACCAGTATCCACCACACTTCCTACACAAACCCTCCTACAAATTTAGCAGTTTTGAGAGTAGCTACATATTTCCTACAAGGATACAGCGTATCTCCTACACGCCTCTGTACTCGGCGCTTCTGGCTCACTACACTCCTGACGACCTTGACCAGTCAACAAATACTTAGCCTGTTATATGTCCTTTCTGCGCAGTATTATGGAGCAACCAAAACAGAGAGACAAGTATCGTTCACATTCAGACATGAGTCGAGTTTAGGTTTTTCTCCATTCGTCGGGACAGACGGCATTTCAGAGCCTTAATTGTGTCAGCAGCAGATAATAACGACCCTACAACATGTCCCACTTGTCGTACTGCCATTAATGACAAGCTTAAGGTTTTCATTTAAAAAGTTCCATTTTAATGTTTTAATGTTTCATTATATAATACGTATGTTTTAGTGAGAAATAAAAAGTGCAATTTTAATGTTTTAATGTTTCATTGTATTTACGTATGTTTTAGTGAGATATAAAAAGTGCCATTTTAATGTTTTAATGTTTCATTGTATATACGTATGTTTTATCGAAAAATAAAAAGTGCCATTTTAATTAATGTGCTTTACAGATGCACATATTTACATACTGTCATAGCTTCTACACATAGGCGGTCATATTTCCTACACAAAAACAAGTGTCAAGCATATCTCCTACACCTACTGTGTATAGGAGATACGCTGTATCTCTGTAGGAAATATGTCACTACTCTAAAATCTGCTAGATTTGTAGGAGATGTGCTGTGTAGTATACATGGTGTAGGAAATGTGGCGCGCCCCCATTGCTTGCTCTCTACAGGGGCCTTATCCGCCCATGTATGGAGTATGTCTCACATGTTTGGGGAGGATCCACTCATACAGCTCTCCTAAACTGGGTTGAGTCAAAAGCTTTTCGTCTCATCAACTCCCCTCCTCTGACTGACTATCTTCAATCTTTGAATCACCGACGCAGTGTTGCTTCACTTGCTCTCTTCTACCGTTATTTTCATGCTCACTGCTCTTCTGAACTTGCTAACTGCATGCCTCTCCCCCTCCCGCGGCCTCGCTGCACAAGACTTTCTACTCATTCTCATCCCTATTCTGTCCAACTTCCTAATGCAAGAGTTAATCAGTATCTTTACTCTTTCATCCCTTTCACTGGTAATCTCTAGAACTCTCTTCCTGTTTCTATTTTTCCACTTTCCTATGACTTAAATCTTTTCAAAAGAAGAGTAACAAGACACCTCCCGAACTAAATTGGCTCACCCCTCTTTTTTATTTTATTCTCTTACTGTCTTCTTTATAGGGACTGGCAACTAAGCGGGCTTTGTGTTACCCTTTTTTGTTGTGCCCTTGGCCAGTCCTTTGTGATGTAAAAAAAAAAAAAAAAATACTGCTCAGTTTTCTTGTCATGTTCTCGTCCTAATAATGCCTCTCTTTTTCCCCCTCTCACTCGTCACAATTCTACCTTCTTATATCTAGCCATTTTCTTTTTCTGAACATTCTTCCTCTTATTCAGTTTCAGTGTTTTCTCCTTTGTGTTGCCTTGTGATACTTAATGTTCCTGACTCACGCATCATGCCATCCACATTGAGTCCTTCCCCAGCCCTCTCTCAGCCTGTTACATATCCTCGTAATCACTCAGGAAGTACGATTCTGATTCTCCTTTCGTAAGTATTTTCGCACTTATAATTTTTGGTTCTTACTCCCATGAAGTCAACGGTGTTTTTTTTATGAACTCTGATTATTGTCACAGAATTACATAAGCGAAGAATTCCACTGAAAAATCGTAAGGGATCGTAAGAGTTTTATGGGGATTCAAGGCGACTCACACCATAAAGGGCGACTGAGGTGTAGCTCCTGACAACCCCCCTCAGACCCCCCCCGCTACCCTTTTGCAGTGAGCCTGTCTGAGCCAAAAGTTGAGATCAAAAGAGCAGCTTATGATACGAAACAAAAGTTGGCAAAAGTGAAGAACCTACTACGAGTGACTTTGTTTAAGTTGTTGGCGTGATATATTACATAGAGAAAATGACAGAAAAGAATGGAGAGTTTGGTAGTTTGAGAGCTGGGTAAAGAAGGGTTGGGTAAAGGCTGTTTGTGAGGCAGCGAGGGTAAGGTGGATGACTATGTAAGGGTGACAGGGACTTCACTTTACTAGAAGATCCTACTGTCTTTTGTGCATGTTGTGTTAAAGATTTTTTTCATAATAAGTACATAGCAGGGTGTTTTGAAGATGAAATACGAGGCCCTCCTTAATATATCGTGTGCTATAGTGGTCATCTGCTGCTGGGGCTGTGGATGCCGCTAACGCAAACCCTGAACACAATGATAACCAGAGATGCCTAAAAGTAATATGTCTCGTCTATTCGTCCTGTATGTCTCGTCTATACTGCAAATGCATTACACTTTCTCCATTTTCAAGTGTTCAGGATGACACATTGTTTATAGTTCATCATTGTCGCTTGTACTCCTTATCCTCGCATCTTATTTATCCCTCATTCCATTTTTTGTCATCAGTACGTTGCTGTTGTTTCTAATGTATGAAGTTTTGACAATAGTTTTACTTGATGTGCATTCTGGGAAATTATCTGGATGTGTTTAGTTCAACTCGCGGCCTAGAACATTTTGGATACAGCCAAGTTCTGGTGGACTTTGGAAACAGGCATCGCTTTGAGCCACGGCGGAAGGAAGTGGTGATGTGGATGGTAGTTGTGGACAGAGGCGGATGGTGGTGGTAGGAAGGAAAGGATGGATGGATGGTGGTGGTGGTTGGAAAAATAAAAGCCGTGTGGTGGTGGTGGATGGATGGGTGGAGGATTGGTTGGTGGTGATGGAGTGGGTAGCTGAAAAACATAATCATGTTGTTTTGGTGTTGGTGAATTAGCTGGAGGAAAAAAAAGACACTAGCATGATTATGGTTGTCAGGTATTACCGTGAACATAGTCATTGCAGGGTAATAAACTGCTTTTCTAGTAAAATTTATTCAGCCCCAAAAAAAGAAAACAAAAAGAACCATAAAATAATCTATATTAATAAAAGCGAAAGTGTGTGTGTGTGTGTGTATGTCTGTGTGTGTGTGTGTGTGTGTGTGTGTGTGTGTGTGGTATAGGTTCCGCCCCCCGTGGCGGAATCCCATCATATACCACATTTTTGGAACCAGGTTGACCAGGGGAAGATTTTAAGCCCACTTATGAGATGTTCCGATCTTTTTTTTTTTCTTTTTTTTAGCAGCCTATTAGCGATAATTGTGAAAAAAGTGGGTTGCGAGAATTGAGGAAGCCTTAATGTAGGGTGATGGGTAATGGGTGAGTGAATGGGTGGGGTGATGGGTAATGGGTGTGGGGTGATGGGTGAGTGAATGGGTGGGGGGTGATGGGTGATGGGTGAGGGAATAGATGGGGGGTGATGGGTAATGGGTGAGTGAATGGGTGTGTGGTGATGGGTAATGGGTGAGTGAATGGGTGGGGGGTGATGGGTAATGGGTGAGTGAATGGGTCGGGGGTGATGGGTAATGGGTGAGTGAATGGGTTGGGGGTGATGTGAATGGGTTGGCGTTAATACATACATTTCTACATCCATGATTTCAGGAAAGTTAGAAGGGGCTATCTGGAGAGTCTGTGTTTGGTGGGCCGAAGGTCCACCAAACACAGGTGGTGGGCCAAAGGCCCACCAATAGCCCTCCGCAGGAGCTAGCCAAAAAGGCTGCCCGGAGGGCGGCTTTGCGGCTAGTCTATAATAATATAAGCGAAAGTGTGTCTGTCTGTCTGTCTGTCTGTCTGTCTGTCTGTGTGTGTGTGTGTGTGGTATAGGTTCCGCCCCCCGTGGCGCAATCACCTCATATGGCACATTTTTGGAACCGGGTTGACCAGGGGAAGGTCATAAGCCCACTTATGAGATGATTCGATCACTTTTTTTTTCTTTTTTTTTTAGCAGCCTATTAGCAATAATTGTGAAAAAAAAAGTGGGTTGCGAGAATTGAGGAAACCTTGATGTAGGGTGATGGGTAATGGGTGAGTGAATGGGTGGGTGATGGGTAATGGGTGTGGGGTGATGGGTGAGTGAATGGGTGGGGGTGATGGGTTGGGGGTGATGGGTGATGGGTGAGGGAATAGGTGGGGAGTGATGGGTAATGGTAAATATAAGCGAAAGTGTGTCTGTCTGTCTGTCTGTCTGTGTGTGTGCGTGTGTGTGTGTGTGTGTGTCTGGTATAGGTTCCGCCCCCTGTGGCGCAATCACCTCATATGGAACATTTTTGGAACCGGGTTGATCAGGGGAAGGTTTTAAGCCCATTTATGAGATGATCCGATCACTTTTTTTTTTTTTTTTTTAGCAGCCTATTAGCGATAATTGTGAAAAAAAGTGGGTTGCGAGAATTGAGGAAACCTTGATGTAGGGTGATGGTAATGGGTGAGTGAATGGGTGGGGTGATGGGTAATGGGTGTGGGGTGATGGGTGAGTGAATGGGTGGGGGGTGATGGGTTGGGGGTGATGGGTGATGGGTGAGGGAATAGGTGGGGGTGATGGGTAATGGTAAATATAAGCGAAGTGTGTCTGTCTGTCTGTGTGTTGTGGTGTGTGTGGTGTGTGTGTGTGTGTGTGTCTGGTATAGGTTCCGCCCCCCGTGGCGCAATCACCTCATATGAACATTTTTGGAACCGGGTTGACCAGGGAAGGTTTTAAGCCCAATTATGAGATGATCCGATCACTTTTTTTTTTTTTTTTAGCAGCCTATTAGCGATAATTGTGAAAAAAAGTGGGTTGCGAGAATTGAGGAACCTTGATGTAGGGTGATGGTAATGGGTGAGTGAATGGGTGGGGATGATGGGTAATGGGTGTGGGGTGATGGGTGAGTGAAAGGGTGGGGGGTGATGGGTTGGGGGTGATGGGTGATGGGTGAGGGAATAGGTGGGGGGTGATGGGTAATGGGTGAGTGAATGGGTGTGTGGTGATGGGTAATGGGTGAGTGAATGGGTGGGGGGTGATGGGTAATGGGTGAGTGAATGGGTGGGGGGTGATGGGTAATGGGTGAGTGAATGGGTGGGGGTAATACATACATTTCTACATCCATGATTTCAGGAAAGTTAGAAGGGGCTATCTGGAGAGTCCGTGTTTGGTGGGCCGAAGGCCCACCAAACACAGGTGGTGGGCCGAAGGCCCACCACCAATAGCCCTCCGCAGGAGCTAGCCAAAAAGTCCGCCCGGAGGGCGGCTTTGCGGCTAGTATAATATAAATTCTAGTGTCATTAGTGGAATATAATGAAATAGTGCTCCACATAAACCTTCATTATAGTGAGAGCATTTTAACATTATCCATGTCGATTTTCCTGCCCGGTAAACCATGTTGCCTTTCGTCGCGGTCAGAAAACATTATTAAGCCCAGGGAGTGAATCCAACCTTAAGTTGGACTGAAATAAGAGAGAGC
>JACEEZ010007750.1:62500-80000 GCA_016584305.1 Chionoecetes opilio
TCAGGAGTACGAAGATGAACACAGACATGACCAGGAAGAGGAAGTGACCGAGAAGGAAGAAGAATCAGCGGTGGAAGGCCTTCGCCTGGCTTGGCTATTTCAGCAGGTGCAGCGGCGGAAATATGAGCTGTTGGAGCGTCACTCTGGTAACCAGCTTCAAGACCTCATGTTGCTCATGTGCTGGGAGGTCGAGCATGGCTTGGGAAGCCACGCCGGGTAGGTCCTGCGGCGCCACCCCGTGTACCACAGCGTGATGGTGCGGCCGTGGCAGGAGTACGAAGATGAACGCAGACAAGACCAGGAAGAGGAACTGACCGAGAAGGAAGAAGAATCAGCGAGACAAACAAAGAGAATCACGGGGAGCGACGACGACGAGGAGCTGGACACGAGGGTGTGTGAGGCCATGGAAAGGCTGATGAGCGAGGCCCAGGAAGAGTCAGATGAAGGTGTGGAGACATACAAGGAGCAGTCTGAGGGGGAAGGCCAGAGGCTGGAGTGGCTGCTGTGGCAGGTGGTGTAGCAGGCCGATGATCTGGTGCAGCGGCACTCCCCGCACCAGCTGCAGGAGTTCCTGGAGTTAGTGTGTTGGGAGGCGCAGCACGGACGCGGCACCACCGCAGGGCCTGACGTGCAGCACCACCCGGTGTACCGCAGCCTGGGGCACAAGCTGCGTCTGGGGGGCGTTGAGTTCGGCATCGAGATCATGCAGCTGCTGCAGGAGTACGAGGCCGAGATGAATGAAGGAGAGAGTTTGAGTCAAGACTGTGAAGATATTGAGTCTGCTTTGGTTTAGCTCGAGGCCATCGAAGGGCCCCGCCTGGCGTGGCTGCTGCAGCAGATACAGCGGCGGGAAGACGAACTCTTGAAGCGTCACTCTGGTGACCAGCTTCAAGACTTCCTGTCGCTCATGTGCTGGGAGGTCGAACACGGCTTGGGAAGCCACGCCGGGCAGGCGCTGCGGCGCCACCCCGTGTACCGCAGCGTGATGGTGCGGCCGTGGCAGGAGTACGAAGATGAACGCCGACAAGACCAGGAAGAGGAAGTGACCGAGAAGGAAGAGGAATCAGCGAGACAAACAAAGAGAATCACGGAGAACGACGACGACGAGGAGCTGGACACGAGGGTGTTTGAGGCCATTGAAAGGCTGATGAGCGAGGCCCAGGAAGAGTCAGATGAAGGTGTGGAGACATGCGAGGAGCAGTCTGAGGAGGAAGGCCAGAGGCCGGAGTGGCTGCTGTGGCAGGTGGTGCAGCAGGCCGATGATCTGGTGCAGCGGCACTCCCCGCACCAGCTGCAGGAGTTCCTGGAGCTAGTGTATTGGGAGGCGCAGCACGGACACGGCACCACCGCAGGGCCTGACGTGTAGCACCACCCGGTGTACCGCAGCCTGGGGCACAAGCTGCGTCTGGGGGGCGTTGAGTTCGGCAGTGAGAGCAGGCAGCTGCTGCAGGAGTGCGAGGCCGAGACGAATGAAGGAGAGGTTTGAGTCAAGATTGTGAAGATATTGAGTCTGCTTTGATTTAGCCCGAGGCAATCGAAGGCCCCCGACTGGCGTGGCTGCTGCAGCAGATACAGCGGCGGGAAGACGAACTCTTGAAGCGTTACTCGGATGACCAGCTTCAAGACTTCCTATCGCTCATGTGCTGGGAGGTCGAACACGGCTTGGGAAGCCACGCCGGGCAGGCTCTGCGGCGCTACCCCGTGTACCGCAGCTTGATGGTGCGGCAGTGACAGGAGTATGAAGATGAACGCAGACATGACCAGGAAGAAGAAGTAACCGAGAAGGAAGAGGAATCAGCGGTGGAAGAGCCCAGTGTGGCGTGGCTGCTGCAGCAGGTGCTGGCGCTGGCCCGTGACCTTGTGCAGCAGCATTCCGGGCACCAGCTGCAGGAGTTCATGGAACGGGTGTTCCCTGAGCTGGTGTGCTGGGAGTCCCAGCACGGTCACAGCACCACCATCGGGCCTGACCTGCGGTGCCACCCCGTGTGCCGCGGTCTGGGTGCTGGGGCGCGTCGTGGCGCGGCCCCGGCGAGGGGGCGGCCAGGTCAACAATGAGGGGTGTGGCAACACAAGTGAATGACTCTTAATTAATATTAGATAATTTAAAAATAGAAGATAAAAACCATGAATAATATATATATATATAATATATAAAATATATATATATATATATATATATATATATATATATATATATATTATATATATATATATATAATATATATATATAATATATATATATATATATATATATTATATATAGTGTGTCATCGTCAGCAGGTGACATTAAGAGCCAGCATCAGCATCAGGCCGCATACTAATAGGCTGCGTTGCTACGTCATCGGGTGTTCGTCTGTTCCAGTATGACGACCATTTTGTGTTCCTACTACGAGCACAAGGCTTATTAGCGCCATAAAAGTGTGCGGCACAGCTTTGTTTCTTCACTACGGTGCACACACTGAAATATTACGTTTGTCACATGCGAGAGACAGGAATGACATCTTTCCTGCGCTGCAAAGGAAGGCAAGGAAATAAATCAGTGAAATGAAATGTCGAGTCTTACGTTCACGACACAAACGCGGCCTCAAGGAAAGTCAACAGGTGTTTCATTTATTGTCTTTGACTGTGCAAAGCTAATGACACGTAACTTTTCACTTGATTAAAATAACGAAATGAAAAAGAAATTTGACAGTTATACATATATTAATACTATCTAAATATAGCATTATATATATATATATATATATATATATATATATATATATATATATATATATATATATATATATATATATATATATTATATATATATTAGACTAAAAGGGCACACACACACACACACACACACACACTCACTCACTCACTCACTCACTCACACACTCATACACTCTCACACTCACACTCACACTCACACTCACACTCCACTCACACTCTCTCTCTCTCTCTCTCTCTCTCTCTCTCTCTCTCTCTCTCTCTCTCTCTCTCTCTCTCTCTTCTCTCTCTCTCTCTCTCTCTCTCTCTCTCTCTCCTCTCTCTCTCTCTCTCTCTCTCTCTCTCTCTCTCTCTCTCCTCTCTCCTCTTCTCTCTCTCTCTCTCTCTCTCTCTCTCTCTCTCTCAAACACACTACTTCCACCCATGTATATGTGGCAGTATTCTCACACAAACACTTTCCCTCCCTTCACACTCGCAGTTGCACTTTCCGCCCCTCTAGGATTGCATTCATCTTCCTAAGTACCCTTCTTATCCACCATTGTGCTAATGACCCACGTTTTTCATCATTTGTTTTAGCGTTTTAGAGCAGCTCCTCTTGCCTCTTGTATTCACATTACCTCTAATCTGTCTGTCTGTCTCATATACTCTCTCTCTCTCTCTCTCTCTCTCTCTCTCTCTCTCTCTCTCTCTCTCTCTTCTCTCTCTCTCTCTCTCTCTCTCCTCTCTCTCGTCTCTCTCTCTCTCTCTCTCTCTCTCCTCTCTCTCTCTCTCTCTCTCTCTCTCTCCTCATTCCTAATTAGTATTTGCCATATGATAGAGAGAGAGAGAGAGAGAGAGAGAGAGAGAGAGAGAGAGAGAGAGAGAGAGAGAGAGAGAGAGAGAGAGAGAGAGAGAGAGAGAGAGAGAGAGAGAGAGAGAGAGATTTATTGGCCATGTAGTTTTGTACATATGAACATATTACATATAATGATAAAGCCAGGTCCAATAAGCCGAAGCTTTTATAAGACCTGAAAGCTATTATACATAATAACATAGCAAGGGACTGGTCAGGCCATTTTGAAAATATAACACTTTATGGATGATAATATGGAAGTTAACAATAGTAAACCAATCATTTTAAATGCATAAAAAAAAAAAAAATCTTAATAACCATAAAAAAAAAAAAACACTATATGACATTTATGGTTGTAAAGAGTTTATAAATTTTCATTGTATTTGTCAAGCATGCTTTTTATCAAGTTACGTTTGAAAGATTTTAAGTTTTCATCAGTAATAAAATGTTCTGGTAAGTTGTTCCAGCTTTTTGTTCCTCTTGACAAGGTACTCTGTTGTGCATGTGATGTCCTGCACAATGGTATACGTAAATCATGTGGTCTTCGGGTTACATTGTAGGGTATTGCTCTACAGCCAAGAGAGAGAGAGAGAGAGAGAGAGAGAGAGAGAGAGAGAGAGAGAGAGAGAGAGAGAGAGAGAGAGAGAGAGAGAGTGAGAGAGAATCATTACTAGGACGGAATTTGGCAACAAGTTGAGTGAAGATACATTTTTGGGAGAGTAACACGCTTTTTGAAAAAATGCTTATGACTGTGTGTGTGTGTGTGTGTGTGTGTGTGTGTGTGTGTGTGTGTGTGTGTGTGTGTGTGTGTGTGTGTGTGTGTAAGCGACAGTGATGGTGATGAAACTACTGCAGTGGCGGCGGGGAATATACAGAGGTTGTGAGCAATTGGTGGTGGTGGTGATGGAGATGGTGATACTAGTGGTGGGGGTGAAGATGGTGGCCATGGTGGTAGTGGTGGCGATGGTGGTAGTGGTGGCGATGGTGGTAGTGTTGGCGATGGTGGTGGCGATGGTGGTGGTGGTGGTGGTGGTGGCGATGGTGGTAGTGGTGGCGATGGTGGTTGTGGTGGCGATGGTGGTAGTGGTGGCGATGGTGGTAGTGGTGGCGATGGTGGTAGTGGTGGCGATGGTGGTAGTGGTGGTGGTGGCGATGGTGGTAGTGGTGACGATGGTGGTAGTGGTGGCAATGGTGGTAGTGGTAGCGATGGTGGTACTTGTTGCGATGGTGGTAGTGGTGGCGATGGTGGTAGTGGTGGCGATGGTGGTATGGTGGTGGTGGCGATGGTGGTTGTGATGTAGTGGCGATGGTGGTTGTGATGTAGTGGCGATGGTGGTTGTGATGTAGTGGCGATGGTGGTTGTGATGTAGTGGCGATGGTGGTAGTAGTGGTGGTGACGATGGTGGGAGTGGTGGCGAGGGTGGTAGTGGTGGCGATGGTGGTAGTGGTGGTGGTGGCGATGGTGGTAGTGGTGGCGATGGTGGTAGTGGTGGTGGTGGCGATGGTGGTAGTGGTGGCGATGGTGGTAGTGGTGGCGATGGTGGTAGTGGTGGTGGTGGCGATGGTGGTAGTGGTGGCGATGGTGGTAGTGGTGGCGATGGTGGTAGTGGTGGCGATGGTGGTATTGGTGGCGATGGTGGTATTGATGGCGATGGTGGTAGTGGTGGTGATGATGGTAGTGGTGGCAATGGTGGTGGTGGTGGTGGTAAAGATGGTGGTGGTGGTGGCGATGGTGGTGGTAGTGTTGGCGATGGTGGTGGTAGTGTTGGCGATGGTGGTGGTAGTGTTGGCGGTGGTGGTGATGGTGGTAGTGGTGGCGATGGTGGTGGTGGTGATGGTGATGGTGATGGTGATGGTGATGGTGGTGGTGGTGATGGTGGTGGTGGTGATGGTGGTGGTGGTGGTGGTAAAGATGGTGGTAGTGTTGACGATGGTGGTGGTAGTGTTGGCGATGGTGGTGGTAGTGTTGGCGGTGGTGGCGGTAGTGTTGGCGGTGGTGGTGGTGGTGATGGTGGTGGTGGTGGTGGTGGTGGCAATGGGGGTGGTAGTGGTAGTGGTGGTGGCAATGGGGGTGGTAGTGGTGGTGGTGGTAGCAATGGGGGTGGTAGTGGTGGTGGTGGTGGCAATGGGGGTGGTAGTGGTGGTGGCAATGGGGGTGGTAGTGGTGGTGGTGGTGGCAATGGGGGTGGTAGTGGTGGTGGTGGTGGCAATGGGGGTGGCAGTGGTGGTGGTGGTGGCAATGGAGGTGGTAGTGGTGGTGGTGGTGGCAATGGGGGTGGTAGTGGTGGTGGAGGTGGCAATGGGGGTGGTATTGCTGGTGGTGGTGGCAATGGGGGTGGTAGTGGTGGTGGCTTATCTACCACGTTATCGCACTCCTGATGTGACGCGGCATTCACACCCAGTTGCTGTTTTCGTAACAAGATATCTGTGTCCACTAACGGTATACTAACCAGCATACAATAAGTAAAAAAAAATAAACCTAACAAATGAAAAAACTACTGAAACATACAAGGGCAGGGTGAGTGTGACAACGATGTCAACTGGCTACCATTTTTTTCTAACTTTACCCATTAACATCAATGTTGCTAGGCTTTATAGACCGCGCCACCATCAATCTTCCGCCAATGCTGGAGCCTTTAATTGACCCATCGCCCCCCCACCCCCCAACCACACGGTGACCCACACATGAAGGAGTCTCAGGGTTGTCAGCACCGTGGCGGCGCCGTGACAACCCGCCAGGGGGAGTTGAGGCGAATGTTCACTGCCCTCGCAGGCGTCTTCATAACAATGCCACGCCCTGCACGCAGCCCCGCGCCACTCACTCAACATTATCTACTTACAGATGATCTACACATGGAGGCATCTCGACACTCTCATCTGAGATAATAATCAGTTGAGTAATCATAAGACAATGGTTTTTTTTGTTTTTATTTTGACAAGGTAGCATTTTCAATAATATTTCAATGGATGTGATATCAAAAATGTTGCTTGGCCAAGAAAACAAGTAGCAAATGTAGATAAACCAGTAGGACGCCTTAGTCGGCGAAGGACGAGCGAGCCCATAGAAACCCGATAGCAAGGAAATTTGTCTGCTGTCATCTAAACTCCATTTACCTTTGCCTGTTTACACTGAAACTGTAGGGATTGAATGGGGCTATCAGATAGCGAAGACCGCTTGTCAATCGGAAGCGGGATTCCAAAGATATAAGCTCTTGAAAAGCGTGATGGTCGGTCGGGTCGGATCGGCCGCTTGGTCGGTCGGGTCGGGTCGGCCGCTTATCCCGGAAAAATCCCGGTCCAGTGAGGACTCACGAGCGCTTCGCGCTCGCTCGTATTTATTATTATTATTATTTTATTTATTTTTTATTTATTTTTTACATTTTATTTTTTACATTTACCTTTGCCTTTTACGCTGAAACTATAGGGATTGAATAGGGCGGGGCTATCAGATGACGAAGACCGCTTGTCAATCGGAAGCGGGATTCCAAAGATATAAGCTCCTGAAAAAGCGTACGGTCGGTCGGGTCGGGTCGGGATGGTCGCTTATCCCGGAAAAATCCGGGTGAGTGAGGACTCACGAGCGCTTCGCACTCGCTCGTAACTATATATAAAATAAACTGCATATACAATATCCCAAGGAAAACATGACATACAAGATGGTTGGCTCCTCACGGTAAGAAGTAGCTCAGTGGGCCTTCCATACCTCACTTCCGGCCTGTTTCCTGCCTTCACCCGGCCTGCCCGAAGCTTGCAGGTAGCCATGATTTCTTAACACACCATCACACAAACGGTAACACTATAGCTGGATACGCGAACGCTCTAATTGCGTTACAGAACAAACAAATAGAGGTAAACGGTAGAGCACTCGTCCCGCGCACCGCCGCCACTACCACCGACGCCAAGCCTCCAGCCTCCTGTCTCCCTCCCGCTGAAGTTCACGATGCAAGTACCAAACGACTCACAAAGGCTCGACACTTTAGTTTCATTTTACGTTTTTCTCCTTGATTCTTGTACTGTGACCTGCTTAACTTGTGTATATCGTGAGCTTTTAGTTTTGATTTAATGACTGTAAACGTGTCAGATATATAAATAGCTCGATTGTTGAAAGAATTAAGATCACAATCACTTGAGTAATTAGCAATGCGTCAAGTGTTTCGAGGTGTCTCGGAGGTTTATGAAAAGAGAGAGAGAGAGAGAGAGAGAGAGAGAGAGAGAGAGAGAGAGAGAGAGAGAGAGAGAGAGAGAGAGAGAGAGAGAGAGAGAGAGAGAGAGAGAGAGAGAGAGAGAGAGAGAAGAGAGAGAGAGAGAGAGAGAGAGAGAGAGAGAGAGAGAGAGAGAGAGAGAGCGATAAAAAAAAAGATGCGAGAAAAGTCTTCTAGTTTACATTCAACGAAGCAATTTTTCTTTATTAATGAGACATCTTTCCTTGACATGCATCCCCCTCCTGCTTGAGAAAAAAAGTGGTGGGGGGGAAACCAATACTTCATAAGGTAAAGTTTTGCAATAGCTGTCTCAATCCATAGGTCTTGGTTATGGTCCCCGAACAACAAAGTGAGGGAGTGTCTCTGCTGTGTCAGAGCAACGCATGGCGACCATTAACGTTGTTGATGCAGGTACGCCTCTGATCACTGTATAGCACGAATGTATACTTTATCTTTCATTGTGTGCATGTACAAGTAAACAGTGGTTCAGAGATATATGCTGAGCCTTGAAAGCCATATCGGATATCACGGTGTCCTCTCAAGATCTCCTAATACTTGATATAGTATTAACAACACAAAATTGATTAGTTAACCTTCTGACGGATATGTTCAGGAAGCAAAGGTCGTGCGGTTGTCGCTGAATTATAGCTCGCTCTTTTAATTAAAGGCGCTGGAATGAACCCATTTTTCTTTTTTTCGAGTTGGTAGCTGCATTCCTTCGTGGACGCGTGATAGGCTGCAGGTGCGTGCCTGAGTCACCACACTGCCCGTGTTGTGTGTGTGTGTGTGTGTGTGTGTGTGCGTGCGTGTGCGTATGCGTGTGCGTGTGCGTGTGCGTGTGCGTGTGCGTGTGCGTGTGCGTGTGCGTGTGCGTGTGCGTGTGCGTGTGCGTGTGTGTGTGTGTGTGTGTGTGTGTGTGTGTGTGTGAGTGAGGTGGAGCTCACCTGCAAATATAACACCCGCGCCGCTGCCTCGTGCCACCAGAGTAACTCACCAGTCACCACCAGTTGCCGGGATGCCGTGGACGAATACCTCTCAGGCATTGATCGTAAACTCAGCCACCCACTCAGCATATTTGGGACATATTGATCATATCAAAGAGATGATGGCTCACCAAATATTTTCAAGTAAAAAGTTGGAGAGAGAATGTTAGGGTTACTTACATTTCACGTTAACTCTGGCCACGGCCGCCTGTGTCCACGCCGCCAGCAGCAGCCAGGGCGTCAGGCCGCCCAGCCCGGGCAGACCTGGCAGCCCGCACAGTGCTCCCCGCCTGCACGCAGCCGCCAGGGCCGCCATGTCTGTCCTGCACGCCGTGTGAGGCGCCCCACCCCCGGCACGTCACTGCAGGCTGATGCACAACACACCACAACACAACACACACACACCCACACGCCCTCACTCGCCCCTCTTACTGACGCCCGATGTGTTCACGGCAGAAGCTGTCAGGACGCGCCACTAATGTCTCTGTTTCAACACACGAATCTTAGTATTTTTTTCCAGCTTAAGACATCTGAGAGAGTGAGGGAAGAATTGAGGGAGATGTCATGGAAGTGTCCCTTGCCTGGTCAGTCATCCCTTACCTCCCCTCACTCGGTGCGTCTTCCCCCCTTCATCCTTAGCTCTTTGCCTTTTCACAGCTGTCTGGTCCTTCCCTGCCTTCACCACTGCCAGGCCAGCGTCAATAAGGAAAGAGGGAGGGAATGAAAGTCAAATTGTCATCGTCAGGGGGTTGGAATATTCTGCCTTTCTGCATTGTTATGTTAGTCTGTCTGTCTGACCCCCCCTCCCCACCTATCTCTCTCTCTCTCATCCCTCCTCCATATCTTGTTCTCCCTACCCTTTTCCTCTTCACTCCTACTTTATTAAACAATATCTCTCCCTCCCTCACTTTCCCCTCGTTTTCGTCTTCATTTTCCTCCATCTACCTTTCCACCACTTCTTCCCCTTCCATCAATTATCGTCTCCACCTCTCCCCCCTCCTGCCCTGGGGGGGGTGAGAGAGGTGGAGGTGGAGGTGTAATTGGGTGTTATTCCCCCCACCCCCTGGGGGTGGAGGGAATAACACCCAATATGTCTTGCCTCTTAATTTAGTGACAGATTGATGATTTATTGATTCTTTTCAGGAATCACAAAGTGAATATAAACTTGTAAATGTTGTAACCTCCCATTTTACCTCCTCTCCTGCCTTCGTACATCATATACCCCCCCCCCTACACACACACACACACAGCACACGGCAATGGGAAGGATCTGTTAACACCCACACACACACACACACACACACACACACACACACACACACACACACACACACACACACACACACACACACACACACACACACACACACACACACACACACACACACACACACACACACACATACACACACACACAAGCACACACACACATTTTTAGTGTAATCGGTGATGAGTAAGGATGGTGGTGGGTAAGGATGAGGGGTGTTTGCTAGTCTGCGTTGTCATCACATGTAGGTCTTGCTGGTGTCTTAATGGCCTCTGAGCCTCTGATGGATAGACACCCTCTGTGCGGCACCACCTGCGTGTTAATTGTTTACATTACCGAGAAGCGAAACGAACAATGTTGAGTGGTGGGAACCTTGAAGTTGTTGGCCTCAGTGTGTCAGTCATGGCTGGCATTGGGTGGGCGGCGATAGAGTTGAGGGCTGCTAGGTTTTATCCTCTGATTCCATTCCCCTGTGTAGTCCACCCGGGAGGAGTGCCTGGTGGGTGGGCTGTGTGTTGTGTTTCGGTGAGGTCCCACCGGCGTAGTGGTGGCTTGGTGCCCCATCCACTACGCCACACTGCACCAGTCCATCACTATCTGATTGCTACAGCTTTCTTTTTAAAACTTTCATTCTATCCTCTAAAGCAGCATAACTTGGTCTGATTCCCTATATTTGTAAAATTGACTTTGGCGGCGATTGCCACGGTTCCCCTCACTCCCAGACATGAAGATGGCAGTTATACAGGTAAAATAATCACAATTACATAAATTTCTGTAATTATCTTCAATTTTACGTTCAAAGTTGATGAAATCAAATGTGATTGCAATCGCGAATAGTTCTTTCTCACGTCTTACCAACTGGATGTCATTCTAAACTTTGATTGATTCCAATTATGCAGAACAGGAGGGGGGGGGAGTTAATAACACACACACACACACGCGCACACCCATACACGCACGCACGCACGCGCACACGCATACACGCACGCACGCACGCGCACACACACACAAACAAACACATACACACACACACACGTAGTGTGTGTGTGCGTGCGTACGTGTATGTGTGTAATTGTTAACTTCCCTACGGGTACTCCGTAGTGTAGGGGTAGCACGCTCGGTTCATAACCGAGAAGTTTCGGGTTCGATCCTCGGGCGGAGCGGAAACAGATGGGCTGTTTCTTTAATATTTTTATTCGTCTTTTTAATTATTATAAATTATTATATAAATATATGTCCCCTGTCCACCCAGCAGTGAACGGGTACCGGGTGTTAGCCGGGGTTTTGTGACCCGCCTCCCGTGGTGTTGGCTTCGGCCAACACAAAGCACTAGGGATGAATTATAAAAATGTTAATATGGAGACGGGGCCATACCATACGAACGTTGCTCAGGCCCTGTAAAATACAACTAGATGAACACAACTAGTTGAATACACAATGACATATGTATATATATACTTTTTTTCACATGACCAAAAACAACAGTCTAATCGAGTATACCATCACGATTACACGAATACTGTAGTGAGTCTTGGGCCATAATTCCTTTCTTCGTCCTCATAGACACACTATGAATGGGGGGTGGGGGGTGAGGGGTGATATTGTTGGCTATAATCATGCATAAAAATGGTGCCACCGTGAAAGTTGGGAAGTATTTTTTTTTTTTTTTTTTTTTTTTTTTTTTTTCTGTTGCTGAGCTGAATGACTTCTCGTTTTGAATGATCGATGACTTTAAGTGTTGTGATATCGAAGACCACAACAACTCTCCAGAATGATTAGTATGTAAGATCCACATCATTATGCTGTACTGCTGCTGATCCTACGTGCGAATATCAAGATACAAAGAATGTAGGAAAGAAAGTAAAAAGTAAACAAAGTTTCGGAAAAATAATAAACTAATCTAACATTCCTAACTTTTCTCAGTTAATTTTTTCCAAGATACTCTCCGATTACCGAATAGAACAGCTTTAAAGTTTAAACTATAAGCTATATATGAGGTTTCTTTTAGTAATGGCTTGTAAAGCTCTGAACTGCAAAATTAACCGTGGAAAATGTTACAGCGAATGAGTTAATTAAAACAAAACCGTATAGATGGCACTGCCTGAACAAGGCATGTAAGTCATAATTAAAATCATGTTTTGTATAGTTTTTGCTGTTATCACCATTCATCAGTAATCAACCAGCGCGCATCGTGTTAATGAAGGCAACACGTACTCGGCTGCAGAAAACAGACTCGCCACGCACCATTGAAATAGTGTACCTATAAACATTTTAGTTATTGATAATTATACACTAGTACCCCCTGTCTCCCACCCTCCCATCCCCTCCTCTGCTTACTGCACACACACACACACACACACACACACACACACACACACACACACACACACACACACACACACACACACACACACACACACACTTACACACACACACGCACACGCACATGCACACACACATACACACACACACACACGCACACGCACACATATACACACATACACATACACACACACTTACACACACACACACACACACGCACGCACGCACACGCACATGCACACACACACACACACATGGGGTACTCCGTAGTGTAGGGGAAGCACGCTCGGTTCACAACCGAGAAGTCCCGGGTTCGATCCCGGGCGGAGCGGAAACATTTGGGCTGTTTCCTTAAAACCCGAGCCCCTGTCCACCCAGCAGTGAATGGGTACCGGGTGTTAGCCGGGGTTTGTGACCTGCTCTCCGGGGTGCTGGCCTCGGCCAAAACTAAGCACTAAGGATGAATGATAAAAATGTTGATATGGAGACGGGGCCATACAAGCGTTGCTCTGGCCCTGTAAAATACAACAAGATGAGATGAATACACACACACGCACACGTACACATACACACACACACATACACACACACACACATTTCAGTTTTCTGTGTTTTTGCTGCATGTGTGAATCAAGTGAAACATCTTGAATGGATATGAGGATATGCTGTCCAGGATTTTTTTTTTTTACTTCGAGGTTGAAATTGGGAACATACGTATTCAGTCTACAAACTCCCTCTCACACTTTTAAATGCGTATCCCACCTAAGCTTCACTCCCGCACCCCTTCCTTTACTGATTACACCCTCCCTACACCCTCCCTCACAGCCTCGCCTCCACACCCACGCAAGAAACAGTATTCCCTCCGTATTCGTGCACTGGAAGGATAATCTTGTGGTTCCTTTCAGCAGGATGATTATGATGCATGTGTTTTACAGCAGGGTTTTTTATTTTTACGTTGGGGGAGTAGAGAAGATTTGAGGCGGCCATTGGAGCCTAATGAAGGCGTAAGTGAGTTTGCTCCCAGTTAATGGCTGAATAAAGAGGCTCCCAAGTTTGAGCCAAGTTTGGTGAAGGCTGAAGGCAGGGATGTGGTGTCGGCAGGGAATATACCGTGAGGCTGCGTGCTGTGTTTTGATGGCTGGAGAAAAATGTGTGTGTGTGGGGGGAATGTTGGTGTGCGAGCCCGGCTGCCTCCCCACCAAGGACTTGTGTAGGTCAAGGGAGCGTTACGCCTCCTGACTAGACAAGGGTGCGCCCTCCATCATTCACGAGGCGTCCCTCACCCTGGCGCTATAGTCTCGTTGTCTCTGGTAGGGTGTGTCCCGCGAGCCAAGGTAGATAAAGAGAGGTAGCGTCATACGCGACGGAACATAATCTATATCTAATAATAATCTTTATCTTCCTTGCCGCGAGCCTCGTCCTGCACTACTCTGTTTCAGTAGTACTAGTGCATCGGGTGCCCCCGTGGCCCCTCAGCCCCTCTCCCTAGCCCGGAACACAGGCATTGCAAGGCATTTACCTGCAGGCTGCTGTCGTGCAGGCTGCTGTGCATTGAATAGCATCAGCTCACGGCTGACTTAAAGTTTACCAGACATTTTACCGAAAAATTAGATTCAATTAGTATAGTTCTGTGTGTTTGGTGTGCATTATATTGTTTCATGGCGTCACCAGTGTGACTGTTAATGTTTGGTTGGATAGAACCTCCAACCCACGCCAAGAGGGTGTTCAAAGCAGCTCATTGGCAACACGCCCCTGCATCTAGCAGTCAGGGAGAGTTTTTCTTCCTCTTCTCTTTTCCTTACATATACAGGCCAGTTGCAGACGCATACGATATATGACGCATATGAATATACTCACAGCGCTGCCTTAGAGGTAACCTATTGCGGAAGGTAACACTGTTTTATTGAATATGTTCCTGATTACAACGTTAGAATGCACACCAACCACTAGTTCCCGCCTGCCTGTAATGTGCAGTGTTTGCAAATCCTTAACTCATTCAGTGCCTCAAAAGTCCTCACCATGACTTCCATTAGCTGAAAAGGTTGACACGTAATCAGGAATGTCAAGGCTGATGAATGACATTACTGTCAGAAAGATCGCAGTGACAATTAACTAAGCCTAAATTGCAGCTTCAACTATGCATGAACCATTGAAGAGTGTGTGGGGCAGGACGCACTCCCCCTCATCTTTGAATACAGCAGAATAAAGCAGACATCCTTTAACTCTCTGTGAAGTTGTTCTCGCGACCTCTTGGCCTTGGGTTTGAACAATGAGTGTTTCCTACCGGCTGAAGGGCCTATGCTATGTGGTCTTGGGGTGTTCCTTGTGTCCACTGCAACACCAGATTTTATGCCATTTAGGTATAAAGGAAGTCATTAATTTATCGAAAAGATGCAGGTTGAAAAAAAATAGATGGAATATATTTTGTCCTTTCATCATTTTGCTCATCCACATTGTGCGAGTGTATTCAATTCACCGACTTTGATTTTTTGTGTCGAATACGCGGGACGGGATGCGGCAGCCAATGCTCAGGAGTATATATATATTGTGTATGTGTGTGTGTGTGTGTGTCTGTATTCATCTAGTTGTATTCATCTAGTTGTATTTTACAGGGCCAGAGCAATCAATGCTCGTATGGCCCCGTCTCCATATCAACATTTATATCATTCATCCTTAGTGCTTTGTGTTGGTCGAAGCCAGCACCCCGGAGAGCAGGTCACAAACCCCGGCTAACACCCGGTACCCATTCACTGTTGGGTGGACAGGGGCTCGGGTTTTAAGGAAACAACCCATCTGTTTCCGCTCCGCCCGGGGATCGAACCCGGGATTTCTTGGTTGTGAACCGAGCGTGCTTCCCCTACAACCGTGTGTGTGTGTGTGTGTGTGTGTGTGTGCGTGCGTGCGTGTGTGTGTGTGGGTGGGTGGGTGCGTGCGTGTATGTGTGTTGTACGCACTTGCTGAAGAGATCAATTAAACTGTCAGGACTTCACTTTACCGACGTAAATATTGAAGACCAAATTAGTGCCATCAACGAGTGGATGTGTGCGTAAGACTCAATGACTCTGTAACTACTCAACGTTCATCCTTGAGATGTTTGTCCAAGAATCAGAGATATCACATAGAGCTATATTTTATTTGTAAGTATAGCTGAACAGATATTTAATACAAAGATGTTGCCATACAGGTTATACGTCAATTATATAATATCCGTTTAAATACCTCACTGACAGTCAATAGAGTACATCTTTAACACACCTGACGGAACGAGTGTTTGGGCAATGCATTCACACGGCTCATTGGTGGCTCATTGCATGGAAGAAAGAGATATTTTTGGTCATCGCGTAATACATATCATTCCGCATAGCAGATCAGGCCTTGGAAAATAGTCTATCGTGGAATCAAAGTCAGCTGGTGTATAAGCGTGTTGCTCCAGTCTAGTCCTCTGTTGTGTGTATATATCAGTCAGGAAGCGCTCACTGCACTATATTTTATTATTTTTTACATGTTTGAATTTAATGTTGAAAGTAAGTCGCTTCATGCACGGTTAGTCAGGCTGTTGAGGGTTTTCTTGATCTCCTCCCACCCTTGCCGTAAGCGTGTGCTACAGTTGTGTGTTGCGTGAGCCTCGAGCCCTGCGGGAGGTGAAGGCTATGTTGTTGGCGTTGTTCTTAATTGTTTGTTTCATGGCACGGATGGGTAATGGAAATATTATGCATAGTGGTGAGACAAACATCGGCATATGTTTTAGTGAATCTGCAAAAAAGTCACATTGTAGTATTCGTTAATGAGAAGCGGGATATCGTGACGGAAAAATATAACATGGCACTTTTTTGGCACCGGTGTCGCGTGGGCAAGTGTCTGCTTACGAAAAGCAGTCCGTTTACTAACAAAGGCAAATAAAACGGATGTTGAGGGGAATACTTACTAATATTGACTTGATCAACAAAGGCATGTCCAGGTGTCCTACGAAAACAAACCCGTCTTTATTTATCAACAAAAGGAGGGGGGTGGCACGAAGTGGAACACTCGCCGACGTCGGCGAGAATTTCTATCGGCGACAGTTATAGGTATGGTTTTGAGCATATATGATATATGAGGCATTCCATTGGCCAAGTGAGGCATATATGAGGCATTCAAGTGGTTAAGGCCCCATCTCCTGCTCACAGGACATTTCTGTACGAAATTGAATGCCTCATATATCATATATGCTCAAAACCTTACCTATAACTGTCGCCGATAGGAATTCTCGCCGACGTCGGCGAGTGTTCCACTTCGTGCCCCCCCCCCCTTTTGTTAATAAATAAAGACGGGTTTGTTGTCGTAGGACACCTGGACATGCCTTTGTTGATCAAGTCAATTAGAGTAAGTATTCCCCTCAACGACCGTTTTCTTTGCCTTTGTTAGTAATCGGACTGCTTTTCGTAAACAGACACTTGCCCACGCGACACCGGCACAACAAAGTAATGCAGTACAGAGAATGGCGCTTTGTTACAGGCTTATACCTCTGACGGTGACGGAAGAATGAGGAATTCATTATAGATAAATAAACACTACTAAGTTAAGCCTGCAACACACACACACACACACACACACACACACACACACACACACACACACAGAGAGAAAGACACAGACACACACACACACACACACACACACACACACACACACAAGAAGTGTCTGCTATAAAGTGGGAAGAGCCTGGGATAAACACGTTGTTGTAAAGTTTGGTCCCTGAGGCGCATTATCATGTTTTACCCGTGACGAGAGTCTACGCGCTGCCGCGTGAGGGAGGCTGAGCACGGCCAGGGTCAAAGAGATATCACCCTGAGCACGGCCAGGGTCACACTCTTAATTATAGTTAACTAAACACTAGTTAACTATAACAATAATTATAGATACCTAAACACTAAAACCCAAGCACGGCCGCGGCGGGTGTTGGGGTGACGCGCGTAGCCATGTGTGGGCGAGGCCAAAGTAACTAAGATATGTATCTTATCCTATCTTATCTATCCTATCTTAACCATCTTGGTTAATTTTGGCGAGGCGAGTAGGACGCATAGAGTTATGGGCCCCCAAGACCACTCGTTACTGCTCACTCGTAATCCTTTGAACTTGTACGACGAGGCGCGCCATTCACTGTCGTAAAGCTTAGAGATAGTTTCCAGCATGTAGCGAACGT
>JACEEZ010007750.1:85000-100000 GCA_016584305.1 Chionoecetes opilio
GTGTGTGTGTGTGTGTGTGTGTGTGTGTGTGTGTGTGTGTGTGTGTATTGATGTGTCTGTCTCTGTGTCTCTTTACACGACCAGTCAAACACAGGGAGACAGTGCAAAGCCAAACAAACGTATATATGAAAAATAAACAAAATCACACACCCGAGAGAGGAGAAGAAAGATGAAGATGAAGTAAGAATGATGTCCAAGAACTAATATGCATCAGCTCGCCTGTTCTGCATTGGGGCTTCCGGGAACGCGAGGGTGCCGCGGCGTGTGTGTGTTTGTGTGTGTGTTGCCTCCCCGCGGCCTGGAGGGAGGGGGGCGAAGGACGAGGAGTAAGAGGAGGTAAGAGAAGGGAAGGAGAGAAGGAGGAGGAGGCGAAGGATGAGAAGTAAGAGGAGGTAGGAGAAGGGAAGGAGAGGAGAAGGAGGCGAAGGACGAGGAGTAATAGAAGGGAAGGAGAGGAGCAGAAGGAGGAGGAAAGATAACAAGAGGGGGCTATGCAAACATCTCTCTTCATGTTTACCATTACTGCTGGAAATCATGGCGTGTGAAGCTGTGGTTGGTACGAGCCTTTACCTGTAGCGTGGAAGAAGTATGTGTGTGTGAAGTTAAGGAGACGAGGAGATAGTAGGGTGGTAAGGGTTAAGGTAAGACTGTGCGTAATGGAATTGTAGTAGTAGTGGTGGCATAGGGATTGTGTGAGATTGAGGTTGTGGTAATCGAAGAGTAGCAGAAGGAAGTTTAGCTGGGTATACGGATGGGGACAGATGGAAGGGTTACGTTGTGAGGATGGGGTGGTGAGTATGTGCGTTATGAGGATGGCGAGGAGGTGGTGGTGGTGGTGGTTTATAGGTGGATAAAGAGGAAGCAGTGATAGAAACGATGTATTTGTAATGGTGTTTGGTGGTCTGCGTGACTGCATTGTTGGCGAAAACGATGCAGAGTTGATTCTTTCCTTCCCTTCGATTCTTCCATCTTTCCCTGCCTTCCTTCACTTCCTTCCCTGCCTTCCTCCTTCCTTCTCCTCACACAAGAGTTGCTGCCTACACTGTGCGGCAATAACACCAACATCGTCAGAGGGGTTAAGGTGTTGATAAATAATGTGAGAACCTAGAAAGTAATGCATGTTCGTGACACTGTGAGTGTGTTTGTGTGCTTGTGTGTGCATGTGTGTGTGTGTGTGTGTGTGTGTGTGTGTGTGTGTGTGTGTGGTGTGTGTGGACACTGTGTGTGTGTGTGTGTGTGTGTGTGTGTGTGTATGTGTGTGTGTATGTGTGTGTGTGTGTGTGTGTATGTGTATAAGTCATTGTTTCAAGTACAACATTTCATTTTATGTTTACTGGTTGCATATTTTATCTGTCTCCAATATCACACAGGTAAATGCATCACCGGCGCCACGCACTTTGCAGCTAAATAATGTCCTGTGTCGCGGCGTCCCCAGGTGACTCCGCTCCCACGCCCTCCTGCCGCCCTCTTTCCCTCCCTTCCTTGTTTCTTTCCCGCCATGCTTCCAATCTTTCATCCATTGTCTTTTTTTTATGCTTCTTTTTTCAGCCTTCCTTCTTTTTCGACATTTTTTTCTTGTGATCCCAAATGGCTTTCAGAGAGATCGAACACTGTGTACCAGCTACGACTAGGGGGATGTCCCCTGTGGTTTGGTTGGGTTCTATTCAAGTCTCACCCTGCACCGGATTTTGCTGAACACACTTTTTATTTTTCATCACATCACTATATGTACAACCCCCCACCCCCACACACACAGTAGATCTTAAGTATAAGGTAATCAGTTCGTGAATCCTGGTAATAATGTAGTTGGGTAGTAGTTAAAATATGAGGGGAGAGGAGGGGAGAGAGAGGCAGGGGGGAGCGAAGTCAGAGTGGCTCTCATTCTATATGTTGGGGTAGTTTGTGTATGCTGAACATTAACAGGGAGCCTACTGGTGTGTTCTTGAATTGCATGAGATACACTTGAGTGAATAAGTTTGCCTGTATGATCACGTGTGTATTGCTTACTCTGTCTGATCTATCTAGTGAACAATTTTGCCTATAATTATGATCACGTTTGCATTGTTTACTTTGATCTATCTAGTAAATAATTTTGCCTGTATGATCACGTCTGTGTTGTTTACTTTGATCTATCTAGTGAACAATTGTGCCTGTATGATCCCGCCTGCATTGTTTACTCTGATCTATCTATGACATCGGTATTTCAACTTCAACACTGCGACCTTGGTGATATTCAAACCCTTGGATCCCTTCACGTGGACAAGGCCGCACGCTTCAGCCTGAAGCATAATGCACGCTGCAGCATAGAAGCAAGGCGTTCAAAATCAGTCATTACGGCGGCGTTGTCATCAATCAGCCTTATCACTTACGTAATTTCTCCTTATGTGTTTTAGTATTCTCTTAAGCCAGCCACGAGAACTTCCTCCACTCAGAAAGGGAAGGTAAATGCCCTCCAAGAAGGGGTTTTCGTTATTGTGACTACATTCTAACACTTCACCAAGCAAGCACGCTGTAGCCTCTGTACCCACCCCTCCGCCAACCACCCTAAGGCAGCCTCATAAACACCCCCAACACTTCACCAAGCAAGCACACTGTAGCCTCTGTACCCCCCCCCACCACCCTAAGGCTGCCTCATAAACACCCCAACACTTCACCAAGCAAGTACACTGTAGCCTCTGCACCCGCCCCTCCGCCAACCACCCTAAGGCTGCCTCATAAACACCCCAACACTTCACCAAGCAATTACACTGTAGCCTCTGTACACGCCCCTCCGCCAACCACCCTAAGGCTGCCTCATAAACACCCCAACACTTCACCAAGCAGGCACACTGTAGCCTCTGCACCCGCCCCTCCGCCAACCACCCTAAGACTGCCTCATAAACACCCCCAACACTTCACCAAGCAAGCACACTGTAGCCTCTGTACCCCCCCCCCCACCACCCTAAGGCTGCCTCATAACACCCCCAACACTTCACCAAGCAAGCACACTGTAGCCTCTGTACCCCCCCCCCACCACCCTAAGGCTGCCTCATAAACACCCAACACTTCACCAAGCAAGCACACTGTAGCCTCTGTACCCACCCCTCCGCCAACCACCCTAAGGCTGCTTCATAAACACCCCTAAGACTTCACCAAGCAAGCACACTGTAGCCTCTGTACCCACCCCTCCGCCAACCACCCTAAGGCTGCCTCATAAACACCCCAACACTTCACCAAGCAGGCACACTGTAGCCTCTGCACCCGCCCCTCCACCCACCACCCTAAGGCAGCCTCATAAACACCCCAACACTTCACCAAGCAAGTACACTGTAGCCTCTGCACCCGCCCCTCCGCCAACCACACTAATGCTGCCTCATAAACACCCCAACACCCGCATCAAGAGACTTCCCGCTGAAATACTGCAGAAAATAGCCACCTCGCCCAAAGATATACGAACATCAGCAGATTGCTTACGACGCTTTCCTAGAATAATTAATACCGTATGAAGCAACCATTTCCGTATATACAAAGGAATACCTTGTGACGCGCTTCGCTGTCAGGGTTTCTGGGTTGGTCTTACTATCGGGGAGTCGTAAAGCTAAGTAGCCTGTCGATGTATATTCACTAATGATAGCTTTATGAGAGCATCAGGTGGCGCGCCGGGAGTGTGTTGGGGGGGGGGGGTGGAAGGGAAAGAGGGTGTTGGGGTAGAATACACTTAAGGAGGGAGGGTGAGTGAATATTTTTGCTAGTGTAAGCGACAAGACAGGAAGAAAGGAACGACGAAAGTTTCTTGTCATGTGCGTGTGTTGTTGCTGTTGTGGCGGTGGCGGTGGTGGTGGTGGCGGTGGTGGTGCGTGTGGTGGTGGTGGTGGTGCTTTTACGTAGTAGTAGCAGCGTTAGTAGTAGCAGTAGTAGTAGTAGTAGTAGTAGCAGTAGTAGTAGTAGTAGCAGTAGTAGTAGTAGTAGTAGTAGTAGTAGTAGTAGCATCATCAACGTTAACAGAAAAACGATAGGTGTGGCAGTAGTAGTCGCAGTAGCATCAGTAACATAGCTTCATAGCGGGGAGGGAGGGGGTTGGTGCTGCGTTCTGCACCTCCCGCGGCACAGCATGAGCAGCAGGAGGCCATGAGGGAGGTCCAGTGTTATCATGGCCATGGTCAAGTATTGGCATAACTCCCGAGGCGCGTGTCTGAAGTGAACGCCTGGACGCCCTCTCGCAGCATTACCACGCCAATTGAATACGTAATGGAATAACATTGAAGGTTAATTACATACCACTAATACCTTCATATCAACACATTATTATACGTAATATTGGTCCCAATTCCTTTAAGTTGACTGTTACTCGGTACCACCACCACCACCACCACCACCAACGCCACCACCACCACCACCACCACCACCACCACCACCACCACCACCTTTGCCACCACCACCCTGGCCACCATACTTTAGGACAGGACTTTAGATAGGGCGGGAACAATTCTTTTTCAGAGTTGAGAGTATCAGTATATTTGTGTTTACATCGTTCACATATAACGTTAATCCTGCCTTAATAGACGCAATGCTGCTCAAACCAATCAAGGAATATAACAAGCGCCATATATATCAAAATAAGTAAACCAACGAACTATAAAACACGTCCGGGAATGACATACGGCCAGACACAACATGAATTTTTGTCATGTGATATACAGGTGGAACGCAGTGCTAATAATTAATTCAGTCCTACAACAGGTGTGATTATAGAGCCATGGATGCAACAATGAGCAATAAAAAGGCGAGCGGCAATGACGCATGGCAGGGCGTGATAAGGATGAATGTTGTGCAATTTTACCAGAATAGATAAAAAAGATGTGCGATACAGAAATGCGCCTAGGTGATAGATTACTCCGGGAACGCCATGTGTCACCGCCCTTACACCCGCCCAATGAGAAATGCATAATACAGACCTCACAGTGCGACACGTCTTTACCACAGCTGACATGGGCGGAAAATAGACCAAATGAAACCTATCAAAAGAATTAGGTGCAGTGCCTTAACATTATTTAATTACCAATTGAATAAAAGAGTCACATGAGAGATATCGCAATTGTCACAAAGTTAAGGTTAAAAGTAGGCACGAGGGATAAAATCAAAAACGTTCCTAAGCGGCTACCTACCACCATGGACAGGCATTAGCCGCGTCAGGGAACACAGTGCTCATGCCTGTGTCTCCCCTCACCTGTCTCGTATATAATGTTCGGCCCATTCACCTGACAGAGCGGCGGGCAGCATTAGAGGGGAGAGAGAGCGAGAGAGAGAGAGAGAGAGAGAGAGAGAGAGAGAGAGAGAGAGAGAGAGAGAGAGAGAGAGAGAGAGAGAGAGAGAGAGAGAGAGAGAGAGAGAGAGAGAGAGAGAGAGAGAGAGAGAGAGAGAGAGAGAAGAGAGAGCAAGAGAGCAAGAGAGCAAGAGAGCAAGAGAGCAAGAGAGAGAGAGAGATATGTCGTTCTTTTTTAAGGGTCACGGGGCAGCAGACAGCGTGCCGCGGCGTGCGTGGTGCTGTAATGCCTCATCCAATCAGTGTGGAAGTGGTGGTGTGCATGAGTAGGTGTGTGTGTGTGTGTATGTGTGTGTATGTGCTTGTGTGTGTGTAGGTGTGCGTGAGTAGGTGCGCGCGTGTGCGTGCATGTGATTGTGTGTGTGTAGGTGGGTATCGGCATAGAGTGACGCGATGCTTGTTAAAGAAAGGTTCATTGTATACACGCTGTTTGAGATCTGAATGCTATCTGTACCTGAAGGCTGCGCGATGCACCCTTGGCTTGTAGAGCTTGATATAAATTTTTGTTTTCTCTCTCTCTCTCTCTCTCTCTCTCTCTCTCTCTCTCTCTCTCTCTCTCTCTCTTCTCTCTCTCTCCTCTCTCTCTCTCTCTCTCTCTCTCTCTCTCTCCTCTCTCTCTCTCCTCTCATCTCTCTCTCTCTCCTCTCTCTCTCTCTCTCTCTCCTCTCTCTCTCCAAAATTCTTGGAAATATGTGTGTGTTGAGCCTGGGGAGGAAATTTCATAGAGGCGTTCTTTTCTGGGCGAGGCAGCGGAGATGGGTAAATGAAACCTATTCCTTCCGTTGATGCCTTTGTGTGCAGAGACTGTGGAGGAAAATCATTCACTTTGACTTTGAGCTGCTTCACAGGCTCTTTTATATATTTTTCTTTCCTTTTGACATGACTTTTACACGCAGGAAAAAAAGTTGCTGGTTACAGGAATGAAGTTTAAGCTCTGGTATAAATTCTTGTGATTTGTCAGTTGATCAGTTGTTGGGTTTTACGAGCAGCATTTTCCTTTGATCCTTTCCCGAGATCAACGCTTTTCATGTTGTAAAGTTATTTTGTTTTACAGGAAAACAATGAAAACAATAATGTGACAAAGTATTATGATTAAAGAGTAATTATAATTCCATTTATTCACTAGCACGAACTACAGCATAGTCCCGACACCACTCCAGGCATGTGATATGCTGGTAGTGTTTCCATCCCTCCCTCCCCCTATTCCTCCTGCCTCGTCTTCCTTCCCCTGAGTGTGTATATCGTGACAGACAGACGGCCTCAGATCGCATCGTCGCCTGCTGGAGTGCTTATAGCCTTCCAGGTTTATGCGTGAGTCCTCGTGTTTATGAAGACGCACGTTGTTACGACGGCTTCGCATGCACACGGTTATTCGAATCCTCCCCGAGGCTCATATCATTAAATCCAGCTGTCTCCAGTGTCAGGGTAAGTGAAGCAAAGTGTGCAAAGTAACGCAAATCACGCACATGCGACGTTGGGTACACTCACATTTACACTTATACCCACTTACTCACACTCAAACTTACACTTACACTCACACTCACACTAACACTCATTACACATTAGACCATCACATATTACATGCTAAACTAATGAATATTGGTGTGAGGGGACCTGCTTATAACCTATTAGTGAGCTACTTATCTGATCGCAAGCAATCTGTTCTCTGCAATGGCGAGTATTCTGAGTAATTCCATCAAGCAAGGTGTTCCACAAGGTTCGATTTTAGGCCCCATCTTGTTTCTGATATATGTAAATGACATAACTAATGTAAGTAATAGTGCTACTTTTACCTTATTCGCAGATGACACAAGCTTCATAGTCACAGACAAAAGTCTTTTATCCCTTCACAATAAACTAACTCATGAATGAACTAATGTAAACAACTGGATTAAAGCTAACAATTTAAGACTCAATATCAATAATACTCATCTTATGTTTTTCCAGAACAGGTCTTTAGTGCATGACTTGGACCCTGTAGGTATAGGTAGGGAAATTGTTAACCGTGTACAGTCGACAAAATTTTTAGGTGCCATAATAGATGAGTATTTCAACTGGAAGCAACACATTTATCATGTTTATATTAGTATATCCAAGATTTGTGGTGTCTTGTATCGCATTCGTTACAAATTCACAACTGAAGCAATGTTAACCATATACACTTTGTTATTCCAAAATGATGTATTGCATATCAATATGGGGTTGCACTTGGCCATCATTCTCAGACAGCGTGTTCAAGGCTCAGAAGGCAATTCTACGCGTTCTAACCTTCAAGAAAAAAATTGTTGCAACTGAGGAGATATTTTCATCTATAAATTTATTAAAAGTCCCTTTTATCCATAAATACTTCATGTTGATGATTATATTTAATTATATAAAAATGAATGATAATATTTTCCTGCTACAAGATCATGCTCATAATACCAGAAGAAATCAAATTAATTTAGTATGTCCTCCATTTAGATTTTAAACAACACTATACAGTAATTCTATCATGTGTCTCGGTCCTAAGGTGTGAAACTCCTTACCTAGTCTAGTAAGAAACAATATCAATGTTTGTACCGTTAACAGCTTAAAGTATAGAATACAAAAGTATCTTTTGCATTCACAAACACAATGAAAGAATACATATAATTTCTGAGCTCTTTTTTTGCTGCACATATGATATCATATTGTAAGGGTCTACTTGTATACTTTATGTTAATATTTAGATAATTCAAGGAAAATATCAATGATTATGTTGTGTATGTGTACATTGTGTGTGGATGAGTGTGTGTGTGTGTGTGTGTGTGTGTGTGTGTGTGTGTGTGTGTGTGTGTGTGTGTGTGTGTGTGTGTGTGTGTGTGTGTGTGTGTGGTTTCATTTATTTTATATGTATGAACATATTTACTGTATGCTCGTATATGTTCATATGTTTGTGCATATGTATGGTATGAATATTTGTATGTATGAGTACGTGTGTGTGTTTATATAGATAGTATACGTTAGTATGAGTTTAAGGATATTTACAGATGTTTTGTATGAATACTACATAGAGATGATATAATAGTCTTCTCTCTGGAATGTGCACATATTACCTTGCTTAAAAACTGGGTCTACTAACGAGAGTTTTCTCAGCAGACTTTTCCACGAAAGGTTAATGATGGATTTAATATTTGTGTGTGTTTTTATGGCAATAAAATGTTTGAACTTGAACTTGAACTCACACTCACACTTACACACACTCACACTCATTCACATTTACACTTATACTTACACTCACACTTACACTTACACTCACATTTACACTTACATTTACACTGAACACTCACACCTGCCTGAACGGCTTGGTGGGTTAGGGCGTCCGGCACCATTCTATGGTCTGGCGTTCGATCCCCGGCCCCGCTCATTCCTGAGGATTTTTCCACTGAGAAATTCGGGCGGTTACTAACCCTCTTGAGCAAGGGGATGGGGGTGGGGGTGCGTGAGGTCCCAGCTACACCCTAAGATCGGTAATAATGAGCTCCAAGCTCGCTCCGAGAGGGTCAAACTGGCTATCGCGAGTTCGGCTAGCGTGGACAAGACCATGGTTAAACTACACGCACACACACACACACACACACACACACACACACACGCCTTCTTGCACAAAATGTATTTTTTTCTTGTTCTCCGTTATCTGTTCTTACTTTTGATTCTTAATTCTTCTTGTGTCTTTCCGATACTCACTTTCTCATGCTGTATATCCGCTTGTCTGTCTCTGCGTACATATGTCTGTCTGTCTGTCTGTCTGTCTGTCTGTCAGTGGGTTACAGTGTGTCGTGCCTATAATTAAGTTATTCAAAACACAACACCTACATAACACATTTGTTATTTTCACGTGCAGCACACATTGCGTAACACTTTCTTTTTACTGACTCAAGTATATCATTAAGTAGTCTATAGTCTGGCCTCCCATGTTGATATCCGTCAATATATTGCCACACGCCCAAACCATATCACGCTGTACGATCCATTTCTTTACCGTATTTCACGCTGTACTCTGCAATCATGGAGCCTTACCTGGTGCACGCAAGGCGGTGTTGACTCGGCGCAGGCATAGCTACGTGACAATAGGAGAATAGAGATGAAAAAAGTATCTAGTTGAAAAATATCTTCAAGTCGCCCCCTAGTACCGCCATTCCTGTTTACTGCCTTCTCTCTCATGCTGCCAGTACACACACACGCACACAAACGCACACGCACATCCACACGCACATCCACACGCACATCCACACGCACGCACACACACACACACACACACACACACACACACACACACACACACACACACACACACACACACACACACACACACACACACACACGCGCGCGCGCGGATGAAAGAGAGACTGGATAAATGTATAGATACGGAGACGGGACCACACGAGTGTACCTCAGGCCATGTAAAACACAGCTAGGCAAATATAACTAGGTAAATACACACACACACACACACACACACGCACACGCACACGCACGCACGCACGCACGCACGCACGCACGCACGCACCACGCACGCACGCACGCACGCACGCACGCAGCACGCACGCACGCACGCACGCACGCACGCACGCACGCACGCACGCACGCACGCACGCACGCAGCACGCACGCACGCACCACGCACGCACGCACGCACGCACGCACGCACGCACGCACGCACGCACGCACGCACGCACGCACGCACGCACGCACGCACGCACGCACGCACGCACGCACGCACGCACGCACGCACGCACGCACGCACGCACGCACGCACGCACGCACGCACGCACACGCCGCACGCACGCACGCACGCACGCACACGCACGCACGCACGCACACGCACACAGTTACTCAAGCGACGCTGGACCTATCCAAATCAGGAAACACAGTCAGCAGAGTGAAACTGAAACTGCTCAATGGACATGTATTTCCCCCGATGTGGTGTTTCACATTGGCATGAAACGTGTACAATTACAAGGAGGAATTTTTGCACGGACCAAAATTTCCTTCTCTGCCATAGACCTCAATCGTTATCGCCAGCAAATACCACCAAAGTTTTTATGGTAGACATCTCACCAATCAAAGCGAGTATGTAAACTCAATTAAACTATGTAAGAATTCTACTTTCCCTGTTAAGCCCTTTCCTCCACCAGAGATTTAAATACATTGAATAGTGTTACACATAGTGCACACACGCACACACACGCACACACACACACACACACACACACACACACACACACACACACACACACACACACACACACACACACACACACACACACACACAGACACACACACACACACACACACACACACACACACACACACCACACAACACACACACACACTCACGCACACACTCGCACACACACAGTCACCCAAGTTAGATATTACTTTGGTAGATGTTCGAGGTTCGATTATCGTCACATGTTTGTGCGTGTGTATGTGTGTGTGTGTGTGTGTGTGCGTGAGTGTGTGTGTGTGTGTGTGTGTGTGTGTGTGTGTGTGTGTGTGTGTGTGTGTGTGTGTGTATGTGTGTGTGTGTGTGTGTGTGTGTGTGTGCGCGTGTGTGCACTATGTGTAACACTATTCAATGTATTTAAATATAAAATCAAACAGCTGTTGGGAGTGAGAAAATCAACCCCGAATGACGTGTGTTACGCTGAGTTAGGATACCCTTCACTGCCGGACTTAGTCAGATTAAAGCAGCACACTTTTTATTCTAAGCTAGCTTTGGAAAGATCTCATATAACGGATGATCCATTAATGTTTACTATAGAAATTGTCACTAGAGCCAACACGGCAATGAGCAGAACTATTGCAGAGTTTATTGGTAACAACGTGCCCGACATGCATGGCCTCTTGTTAAATGTGCATGAGTGCATCGCAGCTTCCAGTGGGTCAAGGTGCGCCGTGTACCGCAGCATAAACCCCGGCCTTACAGTGCACAGTGTGTACAGGGACCGCCACAAGGTCGACGACCGATACAGGATCTCCTTCGCTCGTTTCCGAGTGTCAGGTCATAGTTTGTGTGTTGAGACTGGAAGATGGAATAGGCGGGGGCGGGGCCGGTTGCCACTGGAGGGACGTCTGTGTGTATGTGGCGATGTACAGACTGAGGAACATGTGTTGAAAATTGTCCTGTATCAAACAATATTAGGCAGACAGTAGGCCTAACTTGTTTAGGTGAGCTATTTAACGGTAAATATAGCCATTATGAATGTTGTAAAATTATTCATAATATTTTGCACTTGTATGCGTAAGGTATGTGTGTCATGGATATCTCCTGGCACTGTTCGTGCACCGACTATTGATGTTGTTTTTGTTTTAATATAATTATGTGGACTGCAGATTGCATTATTTGTGTTGTTTATATTAGTACTAACAGTATGTATTGTTATAAGATTATGTGTTAATGTTAAGATTTATGTACACTGTGGTCAATAAATTATCTATCTATCTATCTATCTATCTGTGTGTGTGTGTGTACCCCCCCCCCACGACCCTTCCTCCCCCAAGCTAAGTCTGCCCTTAGTCCTGACCTTAACTTGCCACCTTTACTGTTATTCATTACGTTCCCTCCACGAGAAAGGTTCACCACCTCACACATGATATTTTACCTCACTAAATTATAACTTTGTTCTGCTAGGTGACGCTCTGCTTGGCATGCAAACACGTAATTTCTAACTAACCAGTGGTGTTAGTTTCTAGTGGTCTTGGCAGGGCACTTTCGCCCCTCCACTCACCTCCCTTCCAGCAGCGAGCGTCACCCCTGAATATAGTCTGGTGTATTATGCCTCGTCTTTTTTCAGCATTACATCGTGTTATATAATCAACAATTCCTT
This sequence comes from Chionoecetes opilio, assembly GCA_016584305.1. NCBI lineage: Eukaryota > Metazoa > Arthropoda > Malacostraca > Decapoda > Majidae > Chionoecetes > Chionoecetes opilio. The sequence goes on from JACEEZ010007750.1 coordinate 97,156, forward strand.
CTTTATGGCAAAATATTGATGCCAACAACGTAAATCCTTTTTCTATTGTTGTTTTAGGTATTTATTATTTGACATCTTGTTATCATCTTGAAGTTCAGAGGTTCTTTTTGAAAACTGAGAACCACGCACACTCAGCGCCGCTACAGCAAGCTTGTGATGGATGATCATACATGTAATTCGCCATTTCAGACCAAACATGGCAGCGCTTAACGATGGGTCGGTACATTGACCTCTTCCGGGCTCGTTTATTTGGTGCATTTAATGGACGGAAACAATAACATCTTATTCATGCCTAATTACGAGCAAGCGCGAAGCGCTCGCGAATCCTCACTGGATACGGGATTTTTCTCACATAAGCGGCCGACCCGACCGACCGACCGACCGACCGACCGACCGACCGGCCGACCGACCGACCGTCACGCTTTTCAGGAGCTTATATCTTTGGAATCCCGCTTCCGATTGACAAGCGGTCTTCGCCATCTGATAGCCCCATTCAATTCCTATTTGTGCTTGACATGTTTTGTCTGACGTGAGGGTTCAGCATGGCGCGTGGCGCGTGCCGCGTGAGGGGTGTCAGACAACGTTATCTTGCTATAGCTGAGAAACGGTTGTACCGACTAAGTTGAAATTTGGTGTGTGGTTTGAAACCACACACCTAGCAATGTCACACAGGTCAAACTCTGGGTGACGCCACACGTGCGCACGTGCGGCGGGTTTCTACGGGCTCGCTCATCCTTCGCCGATTAAGGCGTCTTACTGGTGGTCTTACTTACTGGTCATTCCTAATACCGTATGAATCACACCACGTATACATAGAGATATTTATACATGATCAGATGTTTGAAAAAATTGAAGTTATATTATTCTCTAATTATCTCTTCATCCCTTACTAGATTCGTGAGTTTTTATTTTTCATGTCATTGCAGGTCAAGCAATGAGTTTGCAGACATTTCAACAATAAGTATCACAAGTTACAATGATAGAGAGATTCTCAAATCATGTGGCGAATCGTGTTACATGTCGTATTAGACCTGTTCAGAAAACAATCTTTTCCTATTTTTATACCCCCCTGCAAGGTTTCCCATGCTTTTTTGACCTGGAAAAGCCGAAAATCACAACCATTTTGAGCTAAAATGTCAGGAACCTTTGCCTCATTGGACCTCAAGATATTAAGCCCGCGACAGTAGAAAAGCGCCTAATTTTGCCTTCCGCCAGACTTTTTTTCACCTGAGACTTTTGTTACAATTGGGATAGAACAACAAATTGGGTATCAAATTGAAGCATTTTTAATATTATTTCTGAAAAAAACAATCCAAGTAAACATTCAAGAAAAAAAGACACATCATATCCAGAAAAAAAGCAAAAGTTTCTGAAAATTTCATATAAATTTCATAAATATTACAATCTTGACATAAAAAAATGTGTGACAAAGACTCTAAAAACTATTTTCAAGTGGCAGAAAACTCTATTGTCTATGTCAGAAGGACACTTCACAGTCATTTTTTCAGAGTTTGCTTCTTGAAGCTATCAAATCGCTCACGGTTGTATTCCACAGTTTGAAGAAGGTACTGTTTTTGCTGAGAATCTGTGGTAATGATGTTTGCGAAATCAGTCATCATCTTGACTCCCCGCTCAGCAATGTCATTCACTACTTTTACATTGCTGACATATTCCAGGGCCTTGCTGTAGTCATCACTCCTTGGCCATGTCGCCACAGGTTGCAGAAGCCAGTCATACTCAATGCCAAGGGTGTCAAGCAGAAGATGACTCTCTGGACCAACTAGATCAGCCAGAGTCGTCTTGGCTGTAACCTGAGGGAACATAGGTTTCCCTCATCTGAAGCTATCTGGCTTCTCAGTGGCGTGCAGCTTGGCAGCAATGTCCTGCTTCTCTTTGTCACTGAGTCTGCTACCGAAGAGAGCGAACGGCACAACCTCCTGTGTCAGGTACCACATGTGGTTTTCAAGTTTTTGTAGCACTGCCTGAGCAATCTCTGGATCTGTTCTCTTGAACTTCATCATGTCCTTCATGAACTGCAGATCATTTGCAGGAGCATCTGCAGCAAGTGTAGATGACATCCACATGGGTGTATCCATGGGATTACACATGGGTGTAAACTCTGAAATAATTACTGTGAAGTGTCCTTCTGACATAGACAATAGAGTTTTCTGCCACTTGAAAATAGTTTTTAGAGTCTTTGTCACACATTTTTTTATGTCAAGATTGTAATATTTATGAAATTTATATGAAATTTTCAGAAAATTTTGCTTTTTTTCTGGATGTGATGTGTCTTTTTTTCTTGAATGTTTACTTGGATTGTTTTTTCAGAAATAATATTAAAAATGCTTCAATTTGATACCCAATTTGTTGTTCTATCCCAATTGTAACAAAAGTCTCAGGTGAAAAAAAGTCTGGCGGAAGGCAAAATTAGGCGCTTTTCTACTGTCGCGGGCTTAATATCTTGAGGTCCAATGAGGCAAAAATTCCTGACATTTTAGCTCAAAATGGTTGTAATTTTCGGCTTTTCCAGGTCAAAAAGCATGGGAAACCTTGCAGGGGGGTATAAAAATAGGAAAAAATTGTTTTCTGAACAGGTCTATTTGTCGTATATTAGAAAAAACAATTTTCGGTTATTATTTATTACTATTATCATTGTTAGTAGCAGTATTAGTATTTTTATCATTATAACTATCTTCATTGTTGTTATTATTATTATTATTATCATTATTATTATTATCTTCATTATTGTTATTATTATTATTATAATAATGATTATTATAATTATAATAATAATAATTATTAGTATTAGTATTAGTATTAGTATTAGTATTTTCGAGGCAACTCA
>JACEEZ010007750.1:102500-127500 GCA_016584305.1 Chionoecetes opilio
GATGAGTGATGACTGTGAGGGGAATTGACATTCATATACCGAGGGAGTAGTGGAGAGTGCTGTTCATCCGTGAGTGAGGCAGGGGACGGAGGATCTGTGGCGGGCGTTGTAGGATGCTACTTTTTAATGAGACCGTTGATGTAGTATATATGTGTGACGTGATACGTGAGTGGTGATTGTGCGTGTGTGAATGTGGTGGGATTGTGAAATCATACTTGTTGTGTTGAGATTTTTTGTTTTGGAGAACTGATGGGTGTGGTGATGGATTTACGGATCAAACCGTGGTGATAGATTAATAGGACTGTGATTATCTTGTCCTTTCATGTAAATATATGGTACACAGTTTAAGTTATGTAACACTTGTGTCTTTTTTTCAGTCATACTAGTGACAAAGGGCGTAAATATTGTTGTCAAGCCCACATCACTTGTTAACCAAGCCTGCTATTTGGAGCACTGACTCCATTAGTTGGGTGACGAGTTGAGGTAGACCTCAGGGACTGTGGTTTGGACCCTGGGTCGTAACAACACACACACTGCCTGCGTGGTCTAATCGTTTAAGAGTGTCTGGCTATTCTGTAGTCGCATGTTCGATCCCCGCTCTCCCGGGGATATTTCACTGATATATAGGGGCGGTTACTGTCTCCCTTGAGCAAGGGGATGGGGTGTATGTAGTGTGTGAGGTCCCTGCATTACTCAAAGATCGGTCACTACGAGCTGCAAGCTCTTTCGAGAGAGTAAAACTGGCGATCGCGAGTCCAGCTCGCGGGACAAGTGTATGTGTATTTATCCACGGTCTCGTGGACAAAACAAACAAACACACACACACACACAGACACACACACACACACACACACACACACACACACACACACACACAACATACATACATACATACATACATACATACATACATACATACATACATACATACATACATACACACGCACATATTAACACACACACATATTAACACACACGCACACAACACACATACATATATACACACACACACACACACACGCACACACAAACCTGGGAAAATGTAATACCCACAGTAACCTACAAAGACATAAATGTTATGCAGTCAAGGTAGTGCATCATCTTCATGGTAATTAACTGATGTAACAACGGCGAGCACAAAGAGGATCGGAGGAAAAATGCTTCCCTTCCTGCAGGGTGCATAAATCAGGGACAGAATAAACAGCAGCTTGATTGAGTTATCTATAAGCAGGGGCGGGGGCGTAGGGCAGGGATGGGGCGGGGCGTAGGGCAGGGATGGGATGGGGCGGGGCGGGGACGTAGGGCAGGCCTGGGGTGGGGCGGTGCGGGGCGTCGGGCTGGGGTGGGGCGGTGCGGGGCGTAGGGCTGGGGTCGGGCGGTGCGGGGCGTCGGGCTGGGGTGGGGCGGTGCTGGGCGTAGGGCTGGGGTCGGGCGGTGCGGGGCGTAGGGCTGGGGTGGGGCGGTTCGGGGCATAGGGCTAGGATCGGGGGGGAGAGATGAGGGGTCCATGCAGGCTTTCTGGGCAGTGTAGAGCGAGGAGATGAGCGGCTCTGAATGGCCTAGTGATGAGGGTTTGTGTGTCTCATGATGATCGATAGTTCCTCCCTCTCTCTCTCTCTCTCTCTCTCTGTCTCTCTCTTCTCTCTCTCTCTCTCTCTCTCTCTCTCTCTCTCTCTCTCTCTCTCTCTCTCTCTCTCTCACTTAACCTTATACTGCTATACGTTAATTATTCCTACATGAGTTGTTGTTGTTGTTGTTGTTGTTGTTTTTTGTGTGTGTGTGTGTAGGTTGTGGTGACGAAGAAAATTAATATTAAATTAAACGCACCTGCTGACTAGTACTTGACTATGGATGTGATGGTGCATGGGTGGTGGTGGTGGTGGTTAGGAAGGGGGGAGGGGTCTGTTGTAGTGATGCAGCAACTTTTAAGACGAAACCATTGCTAACATCAGACTTGGCTAGACATATCACGGGTCTTTTAAGAGAAGATTTGCAGAAGTAATTCTCTCTCTCTCTCTCTCTCTCTCTCTCTCTCTCTCTCTCTCTCTCTCTCTCTCTCTCTCTCTCTCTCTCTCTCTCTCTCTCTCTCTCTCTCTCCAAACACCTAGGATCAGTATCAGTTTATGGCGCCTCGTTCAGAACAATCTATATTATTCAGGGCTACAACATCAGTCTATCACCAGTCCCGGGCACACCTAAAGACTATTACGCAGTCCCTATCACTATCTCTACGTGGCACACTGTCAAGTCTCAACTTACGTATTTGTTTTGAAGGAGGATTAAAGCAAGGAGTGAGGGAATAGTCTAGTATTTGTGAAAGTTAAATAATATACTCTTAAGATGACGTATATTAAATTGTTACGAAATCCACCTCATTATTTATTGGCACACTCATGAAGGCTTATAACCATTTTAATGTGGACGGATAAGAATGAAGAAGAAGGCACAGAAGCAGCTGGTTTTTGGCTAAGCTCCTGGTGATGACGAGAACAAGTGTTTGATTTGATCCGCCTCTCAGTTATTGGCGGGATGTTTTGAAGGTGTGAGGTCAAGTGGGTCAGAATGTGTAGAATGTGTCATATGGTGTGGCGCGGTCATGCAAGGCTTTTAAAACTCATCTCTTCTCGTAGAAATAGTGGTAAGGACTGCGTAATAGTCTTTAGGTGTGCCCGAGACTGATAGACTGATATTGTAACCCTGAATAATAGATAGTTCTGAACGAGGTGCAATAACCTGATACCGATCCTAAGTGTTTGGAGAGAGAGAGAGAGAGAGAGAGAGAGAGAGAGAGAGAGAGAGAGAGAGAGAGAGAGAGAGAGAGAGAGAGAGAGAGGGGTGATTACATTTTTTAAATAGGTAAGGTTATGAACGCGGAAAGACTGGCAATACAGAAGCAGGTCAGGACCCGCAGCAATGAGTTCCAAGAGATTTGTATACATCAATTTGTCCGGACCTGTCTCACAAATATAACAATAGAGACGTGAATAGGTACAGCAATCAGGTAGTAAGAGTGCATATAAAAGAAAGCTTTAGGATAATGTTGGATGGATTTATGAGTGAGAATGATTGATGGTTCTAAGTGCACAGGAGCTGCCCTGTGTAGGCCGACTTACCTTCGGTAATTCCCGCATGTTCTTACTTTCTTGTGATACAACCGATTCACGGCAACACTGAGTCACAGACGCAAGGACACCGCTGACCGCGGCACAGGTGCATCCACAGTCTAATACGGTCTTCCGAACGGCGGGACGAGTTTTGGCTCACGCGGCGCGCCTACGTCACGCGATCCAGGCCACCCCAAGCCCTCTTGATCTGGGGGAAAAGCCACGAAGCACTTTAGCACCTTTTTTTGGTAGGAAGTCCGACGTCGGTAGTAACACAAACCCACATCGCGGAAAAGTAGTAGGTTTGGTAGTAAACGTGCAGACTGGCCAACGACTGCTCGAGACTGGTATTAGCAGAGGTAGTAAGTCTCTAGGCTCGCTTATTATTGCTTGGTATGCTATGATATATAATTTTTCTAGGTGAATGTAGACATCTGATTGCATTTGGATGGATATTATTCATATATGTAAGTAAAGAGATGAAATACAAGCAAGGGTCTCATCCACGTCTGGCAGAGTGGCCTTCGGCAGCAGCAGCAGCAGCATGAAGCCCGTGAGGTGGATATATCAACACCAAGGGAGATTTCTTTGGTAATATTTAGTAGGGGTGCGAGAACCCCTTGTAGTGGAGCGGCCAAGAGCCAAAAATTTAGCTTGACCCCTCCACACTTTAGAACAAGGCAAATTAGGTATCGTTGGATTCGTTAGGATGTCTACTTTGTGAAAAACGATGTTTTACAGTCAGATTCTAATTCAAACATTGCCATTTAACCCATTTAACCCATTTCACCCATACAAAATTGAGAATTTTTGAATATCTTAAAAATTGTTATTTTGGCACTTACACAGATTGAAAACTTGGTAACATCACATTAATTCCTTTCTGCCAAGTACACTCTCACAATATATGGGGTTGAAACCCACTTTAATGGTGTTTTGGACCCCCAAATACCCCACAATTAGGGGTTTTACCCATTTTTTGGCCATTTTTGACTCGTACTTTGTCTTCAGTTATACAATGAAACCCTTGCGCAAAACGTTACACTCATTGTTACTTTATCACTTTCTAATTGTGTATGTTTTTTTCCTTACAGGTTGAAGAAAGTATGGAACCACCAGAAAAACCCACTCAGAAGAGGAGAAGAACGAGTCTTTGCAATATATAGGATATATATTTGTCAATATATAGCAAGGCTGAACAGATTCTCTGGACTGAGCCAGATCCCTTGGTTGGTCGAGTGACGATGAGACTTGGTTGGATGCATCTCACTATGGCTTTCATAGCCAGTATAGGGAAGCTGTTTAGTGATGGTGGTCTCCATAACATGCTGACAGTACCTGAAGTGTATGCTCATGCGTCCGTGAGTTTGATGTTGCAAGGGAAGCAGTATGCCAGAGGTCTAAGAGGAATCAGACTGGTACACGAAGCACTGTTTTACTTGTTTCTATCAGCTGCCGAAACTTTTGCAATGAATAACAAGTTGCCCTGGTTGGATGATGAGACCACGCACTTAATTGCAGATCTAGAGAATACCTTCAAAATGCAATCCCCGGAAGCCTGCACTGCTGTGTGTCAGGAGATTGAAATGCGCTTGTCATCCTCTCTTCTCAGTACAATGAAGAAGTTCAAAGACACAGGAAGAGAACAATCAGCAACATTCCGTTACTGGATTAGCTTTCTGGATGCTGGTGACACTCTCTTGAAGTTACTTCGGGCAGATCGTGAGGCTGATTTTGAAATGCACCTTACCGCCGTCCTTGAAGTCATACCGTACTTATTCCTGGCAGGCCGCAGCAACTATGCACGATACACCCCAGTCTATGTTGCGGAGATGCGTCACTTGGAGGTGTCAGCTCCATGAATGTTTCAGCACATGTCGGAAGGTGGTTTCGTTGTGAAACGCTCAGAAAGGACTTTCAACTGCGTTCCTACGGATCAGGCTCTCGAACAGAGTATCAATCGCGAGGCTAAAAGCCAAGGTGGTGTCATCGGTTACACACTGAGGAAAGGAGCCTTAGTTCGCTGGCTGCTGACCCGCCACATAACCGGGGAATACGCAGAACGATTCAAAGAAATGTGTACACCTACCAAGTTCAAGAATACACATGAAGAACTTGGGCATGCTCGAGTGACCAAGGACCAGAATGATGTTAAAGTCATCAAGGAATACATCAAGGAACAATGCCAAGATCCATTTGACCTGGAAAGTGTGGCAACCTCCCTAGTTAATATAACTAGTGGTCAGGTGGCATCAGAAGAAGTCGAAGAGTCGATGAAGGGAGTGCCACAAAAGGGTCGGAAAATGTTCAATCAGTTCACGAAAGAAAGGCTTGGGGACGAAAAGAAGAGGAATTTCTGGGATCCAATCCCCAAGACAGTAGTCAAAACATTTTCTGCTATGAGGAAGTGTCTTTCCAGTGATAAGGAAGGGAAGATAATGATCGATACGGAGGTACTCTTCAGAAGACTGCTTGCAGTGTCAAAGAACCGTGATGTGGATATGCGCAAGGTCCTCTCCTACGAGTTGGCAGCTGTTCCGCCTTCAATGTTCCACGACGATGGTTCGATGAGGAAGACCAACAAAGCAGGTCTTGCCAAAAAGCTGGAAGCAAATACGGATGAAATTCTTGTCCTTCCTAGTCAGAACTCCCCGACGTCATCGCAGCCTGCTGCATACCTTATTGATGGCATGGCAATGTGTCAGGCCCTGAACGAGAATCATTGCAAGACTTTCAATAATCTTGGAAAGGTGGTTCTGGACCGAACTGTGCGTCTTCTGAAGAACAGTGCCATGGATCCTTCCATTGACGTTGTGACGTTGGTCTTTGACCGGTACAAAAGAGAACAGTCAATTAAGTCGACTGAACGACACAGACGAGGAATGATGGATTCTGGATTCAACTACCAGATACAAGGGAACAGGGACGTCCCGAACTACAGGAACTTCCTCAAAACCAGTACCAACAAGGCTAGTTTAGCTTCATTCATCTGTCAGTACATCTGCGACAATGGACAAGATCTCCTGCCTGCAGATAAATCGGTAGTACTGGCAGGTGGATTTGAAGATGGAGAAGTGGTCAAAGTTCTGAATGAAGTGGGTGTGACCAGTCTTGAGGGGTTGTACAGCACACAAGAGGGGGCGGACACTCGTCTGGTATTGCATGCAATCATGTTATCGAGTGACCAACCAAGGAAAATCATTCGGTGTGACGACACGGATGTCCTCGTCTTGTTGGTGTATTACTGGAACAGGGGAGCACTGGCCGATGAAGTATATATGCATGCTGGGCACTCAGGGAAATAAGTCTCAAAGGAACGATTCATACCTGTTCACCATATCAGTACCAAACTTGGCAAAGCAGCATGCAAGTCATTACCAGCCGTGCATGCTCTGTCAGGATGTGACACGACAAGTGCTCTATACAGACTTGGAAAGCGAACGGCATATTCAGCTCTCACCAAAAATTCAGATGCCTTACAGGGCCTGGAAGCATTCCAGGATGTGCCTACTTTCCTAGATACCGCAAGGCGATTTGTCCTTCTCATGCATGGTAAAACAACTAAAAATCTCAGTTCACTGAATGAGCTTCGTTTCGTACTCGCCACCACAACTGATAAGCCCGCATCCTTACTGCCACCAACAGATGATGCCTTCGAACAACATGTATTGCGGGCCCAATACCAAGTAGCAGTGTGGTGTCAGAGTCACATCGCAAAACCTGAGAACATGAACCCAGTTGGCCATGGTTGGCATGTGAATGCAAAGGATGAACTGCGTCCAACAATGTACAAGAATGAATCGGCACCAGCAGAGGTTAGAGACCTAACTCATTTGTACTGCACTGACAAAGGTTGTCGCGGACAAAAATGCCAGTGTGTCATTGCTGGACTTGAGTGCATTGACATTTGTTCCTGTGGTGGAGAATGTGCGAATCGGCCGGAGATAAGTGAGGTGGCAAATGGAGATGAAGTCGGAGATGATACGGACATGATGGTGTAAATACTGTAAGTAATCTTTGTAAGTGCCAAAATAACAATTTTTAAGATATTCCAACATTCTCAATTTGTTATGGGTTAAATGGGTTAAATGGCAATGTTTTAATTATAATCTGACTGTAAAACATCATTTTTCATAAACTAGACATCCTAATAGTGTAAGTAATCTTTGTAAGTGCCAAAATAACAATTTTTAAGATATTCAAAAATTCTCAATTTTGTATGGGTTGAATGGGTTAAATGGGTTAAATGGCCATGTTTTTATTAGAATCTGACTGTAAAACATCATTATTCATAAAGTAGACATCCTAACAAATCCAACAATACCTCATTTGCCTTGTTCTAAAGTGTGGAGGGGTAACTCCTTAAATAAGGCCCTTTTTTGGCCTCGACCGCTCCACTATTGAGGAATCCTATGATCCCTGGTGATATCCTATGGTGCTATCACAGGCGTGGGAGCTGACCTGACTTTTTCAGGAAGGCACAGGTGAGGCGGATGACGGCGGGTTTTGACTAAAAACTTTTGAGAGGCGGCAGGCGGAGCCGCTGCCGGGCTAAAAATCTCACACCTCAAAATAGGGGCGGTATCTTATTCACCCTTCCTTTTCTCTTTCTCATAGCATAACTGGAGTTCTACATGGGTCAAAACAGAAATACTAGTCTCTCATGTTGATATTTCAGTGCCTGAACAGTAGTTATCTGAGCAAATAACGTGGAATGATGAGTGAGATGAGATATATTAACATGAGAGGCTAGTTCCTGTTTTGACCCATGTTTCCTGTTATAGCACTCTTCGAACAGCATTTATGCTATGAGAAAGAGAAAAGAAAGGATAGATTTACCATTTCAGTGAGTGAACAGTAGTTACCTGAGCAAACAACGTGGAATAATGAGTAAGATGAGACATATCAACATGAGACTAGTGTTCTTGTTTTGACCCATGTTTCCTGTTATAGCACTCTTCAAACAGCCTTTATGCTATGAGAAAGAGAGGGTCAAAACAAGAACACAATCATAAATGCTGTTTGAAGAGTGCTATAACAGGAAACATGGGTCAAAACAGGAACTAGTCTCTCATGTTGATATATCTCATCTCACTCATCATTCCACGTTATTTGCTCAGATAACTTCTTTTTTTTTCATTTTTTTACCACAAAGAACTGGCCAAGGGCACAACAAAAATGGGTAACACAAAGCCCGCTTAGTTGCCAGTCCCTATAAAGAAGATAGTAAGCTAATAAAATAAAAAAGAGGGGTGAGCCAATTTAGTTCGGGTGGTATCTTGTTACTCTTCTTTTGAAAAGATTTAAGTCATAGGAAAGTGGATAAATAGAAACAGGAAGAGAGTTCCAGAGTTTACCAGTGAAAGGGATGAAAGAGTAAAGATACTGATTAACTCTTGCATTAGGAAGATGGACAGAATAGGGATGAAAATGAGTAGAAAGTCTTGTGCAGCGAGGCCGCGGGAGGGGGGGAGGCATTCAGTTAGCAAGTTCAGAAGAGCAGTGAGCATGAAAATAACGGTAGAAGAGAGCAAGAGAAGCAACATTGCGTCGGTGATTTAAAGATTGAAGACAGTCAGTCAGAGGAGGGGAGTTGATGAGACGAAAAGCTTTTGACTCAATCCTGTTTAGGAGAGCTGTATAGTGGGGCAGATAACAGCAATTTTTGAGAGGAATCGTGCAAATGATGATACAAGCATCAAATTTGGCACACTTGTTCTCCAAGTGATATTGATCAAATCTGCCCGATTGGCCAATTGAATTTCCAAGATGGCGGCCATTTTTCAGGATGGCCAGATAGAAAGGTCAGATTTCGATGCTCCATTCTAGAGTTGGGACTTGATGTCTGCACCATGTTCGATCATGCATACAAATTGCAGCAGTGATGGTGTTACAGCCTGTTCTAGGTCTGTGTCGTGAAAGGTGCTGCTGAAATTTGACTTTTGATGGAGCATGTCTCGTCTTATTATCCCAGCTGCTTTCGCTAGATGGATCGCTTCACCGTACTTGGATGCTTGTAAAAGGATTGAGCCTATATCATTTTCAAAAGCCAGCAGAACATCTCGTCCTTGGCGATGAGCTTGCAGCTTGGGAATGTGAAAAAGCAGCTGGTCCTTGAGTCGAGTAGGATGAACATCAGGCGATTCAACACCAAGCTGCTCCAGCCTCTGCTTGTAAAGCATGGTCAAATCAGCAAGCTTGAAAATGAGTGGACCTCTACTATCACTGGCATTTTTCATCTCACTAATGTAGGTGACTAGTTCGGAAAAAGCAATTGGATATGCTTCCTTCCAGTGCTCCTGTGCTTTCTCTTGCTCCTGCACCTTTAGGTAGGCTCGTTCTCGGTTATACAATGCCACCAAGCAGGCAGGGTGATATTTCAGTTCTTGTGCTATGACATCCCCTACACTTAGTTTGGCAAGGAGTTTTCTATCACTGAGTGTTTATGCACATTCGTTTATTCTCTTATTCACTTTCATTGTCATTGCTTCTCTAAGCTCCCCCTCTTTGGTTTCGCAAAAGCAACATTCTTGTGTTTTAGCTTCTTGGACCTTTCGTGGGATCTTACTTCTACCGCCCTCATCACTAGTACCTGCAGGGTTTGATCTTTCTTCAGCTCTGTGTAACTTTGTGTTGTTAAATAGAAGCCTGCAACTCTTATGATATCGTGCCTTCTTTTGTCTCAAGGTTTCATCTATCCCACCACCTTCGTCAAGTCTTGCAGGGTCTAGCTTGATTGGTAGTGCATTGGGTGAGTGAAACAGAGGAATATTCCTTGCCAAGTTCATATATCCATCATCGCCTCTTCTGGCAGGATTGACCTGGGGGTACTTTAGATCTTCTTTCTTAACCTCCTGACATAGGCAACACTTGGTCCAGTCAGTGTTCTACGATTTTCCAGTAGAACTCACGTCCATGGTCAGTATGACGTTTAGGGTCGAGGGTTTATCCTTTTACCACCCTCCCTGTACATGTATAATAGACACTTTCCTGTATGGGATACAACCAGAGCTGGGCACTAAATATATTGAATGTATTTAAATACTAAATACTAAATACATGTGAGAAATGTATTTAAATACTAAATACTAAATACATCAATTGTATTTAAATATATTTGTAAATACATTTTAAATACACACATATTTTAACATGTCCGAAAAAAAATTAATTTCCTTAGGATTTCCTTAGATTTTGAGTTTCCTTAGAAATTTCCTTCTCAGGCCTAAATTTCCTTAAAATCAGGACATTTCCTTGCCAGTGGAAACACTAGTTCACTGCAACATCAGGGTTACCAGATAGTTGGGCGGGTTTATGGTCAAATTAACTGTAAATTTAATCAAATTAAAAGTATTTGAATTTATATATTAAATGGATCTAAATACAATGTATTTAAATACTCATAAAAGTATTTAAATACTGTATTTAAATACATGACAACCAATGTATTTATGAATACATTTCTAAATACACAAATGTATTTAAATACGTATCTATATACAATTGTATTTAAATACTGCCCAGCTCTGGATACAACTATAGGTTCTTGCACCGTGCCCTACACCTAGTCCGATCGTTCATCCAGTGTCATAAGTCCCGTGCGATCTGTACACCATCCAGATAACTAAGACCCCGTTATCCTTGGCTCAGCTCTCCCGCGCTGGCACGTCCTGTCCATTCAGGTGCGGCTGCCTAACTGATCCGGGGTTGATTAGGCAGCATTTGGGACACTAGTAGGTTGTTGCAGTATGATGCCAGCATACATTTCCTACTTAGCTGACACTGAACCCCATGCTGAGTTTCACGGCAGTGATGTCACCAATGTGCCTTGGTAGTGCCCGACAATCACTCCTTCAAGAACTTCATCAACTTCATGCACTTAAAAGTTTTGGAACTAGATGTACTCCATCACACGCAGAGACCTTCTGTGTGCTACCCTCATCTAGTTTAGCCCGCGAGCCAACGCGGTTTACCAGGGTGTGGCCGATGCCGTGCACTAGCATCTTCTTGGAGCCATATATGAGAGTTGGGCCAGTGGTGAGGACCAGTGCCAGTAGTCCATTCAATAGATATGGCTGACTGCTGAAACAAAGGTACTACCTCTAATACTACACCCCTACACCTTTACACCCCATAGCCATGCAAACGTATGAAAATCATAAACAAATGTGTAAAGTGAGAAAAATATGTGTCAGTGTGCTTTATAAACTGGGAAATCTACTTCAGCAGGCTTGAAAACATAGGAAACCACACCTAGATCATACAAATCGGACAACTACAAATACTTCTAAGCAAAACGTCAACTTCGGGAGGCAAATTTGGCGGCCATCTTGAAAAATGGCCGCCATCTTGGATTTTCAATTGGCCAATCGGGCAGATTTGATTAGTATCACTTGGAGAACAAGTGTGCCAAGTTTGATGCTTGTATCATCATTTGCACGATTTTTCTACTATCTCCTACACTAGTATGAGTGGAGCCTCCCCAAACATGTGAGACATACTCCATACATGGGCGGATAAGGCCCTTGTAGAGAGCAAGCAATTGGGAGGGAAAAAAAAAAGGACGCAGACGCCACAGGACCCCTAACTTCTTAGAAGCTGTTTTAGCAAGAGATGAGATGTGAGATTTCCAGTTCAGATTTTAGTAAAGTATAGTCCTAGAATGTTCATTGTAGAAGAAGGAGACAGTTGAGTGTTATTGAAGAAGAGGGGAGAGTAATCTGGTAGGTTTTGTCGAGTAGATAAAGACGAACTACTACTAAGTAGAACTACTGTTCACTCACTGAAATATGAACATGAGAGACTAGTGTTTCTGTTTTGAACCATGTCGAACTCCAGTTATGCTATGAGAAAGACAAAAGGAAGGGTGAATAAGGTACCGACCCCTATTTTGAGTTGTGACATTTTTAGCCCGACACCGCCACCTCCTCCGCTACGGTAGGTTTGGGCAAGATTAAACGTCTTATTACTCGTTATTATACAACTTAGTGATTATGGTGAGATATTATATACACGTGTCATTATCTAAATCAATGTAGCACCGTGTGCCACCATAAATAAGGGTGATTTAAAGATGTTATGATGAGGCAACTGGCGGGGCAGTGAGTGACGGAGAAAATTCTTGCCGCGGGGCCTCCCCATAACACAAATATTCACTATTTTAACCCACATACACACCTACCACCAAAACATAAGCAATACAGGCTACTTACTTATATATCTTACTATATGATACATTAAAACTCTTTAAAACGCAAGCATTCCAAATAAAACGAGAATTAGTTTTAGATGACGGTGACAGAAGGCGGGGAGAGGCAGTCTGGCATGCCATTCTTGCCCGGAAATATGTCTCGCTGACTTGTGATTGGTCGAAAAGTTTTAAAAACAGTTTGTCATTGGCTGGTGACTGATGATAAGCTTGATGACGTTATTACTCGCCTTAGCCAGTCAGCGCCTTCCTGCGCGTTTACTACCTACCGAGGGAGGCTTTGTAGCTTCCGTAGTAAGGACAAGTAGTATCTAGGTAGTCGGAGAGTAGGTCGTTGCTGGCGATACTACCTCCGTTGCTGGCTTCCCCCCCTGCCTCATTCTATCAGCAGCATAGCTGATTTTGGACTTGTCAGTAACAAATCCAAAATGGCCGCCACCGAAACTTGACAAGTTCATTTGGGGTCATATCTTTGGTACCAGACATGGTAAGAACATAAATTAAACATCTTTTTGTATGTTTTCAGGTACAAGAAATCCGTTGAGATCATTATTTATACATATATATACCCTAGATATGACAAAAATAAATTTTTCATGTTTCGGTGACGGCCATTTTGAATTTGTCACGTTTAAGGGTTAACCGTTGAAAATACAGCCGGACAAACCCCCAAGATCGATTTAGAACATATAAGTACGTCTAAAAATGTTGTTTGCCAGCCGTAAACATTAAATGCCTCCATCACTTTTAATATGAACATTTTCACATATTCTGCCCAGTCTATGAGAGGCGGGTGGGATCCGCTCCGTGCACCCACGTTCATGTCCTACCATATTCCATTTTCAAGATAATATAACTAACTAACTAACAATAAAAAACAACAATAATAAAAAAATAATAATAAATACTACTCCCCATACTATAGTAGTAGTAGTAGTGGTTGTAGTAGTAGTAATAGTAACAGTAGTAGTAGTAATAATAGTAGTAGTAGAAGTAGTCGTATAGTAGTAGTAGTTGTAATGTAGTAGTGGTAATAGTAGTAATAGTAGTGTTAGTAGTAGCAATAGCAATGGTAGTAATAGACTATTACCTTATAACAACACAATTGGTATTAATGGACAAATTGGACATGTTATTTACCAAATAAGCAGTACATGAACACAGCATGGCTGTAATAAACAATACTGTAAAAGGCTAAGTGGCATCGTGTTGGGGCGGGGGAGGAGGGAGGGACTAGGCTGCGCCAGCTGTGTCACGTGTTACATCCTCCCCCGCCCCAACACGATGCCACTTAGCCTTTTACAGTATTGTTTATTACAGCCATGCTGTTTTCATGTACGGCTTATTTGGTAAATAACATGTCCATTGATACCAATTGGGTTGTTAGAAGGTAATGTAATGTTCCATTACTAGTAAAGATAATGATTAAATCATTCATAATTTCACCGAGAGACACCCGCGAGTACACACTGTACTATACCTCCATTCGTCGCCTGCCGCTATGAAATTACTGGTCGCCGTGATTTTTCTTACTTCATCTCACGTCTAAGGGAAGTCTCAAAAAACATGTGTATAGAGCATTTTCTACTTAGATTTACACGTTCTCTCTCCTGTATCAATATTTGCAGAAACTCGTGTTACACCCTGTACAGTACGTATATACTACTACCACTACTATTAGTAGTAGTAATTTATGATAGCAGTAGTAGTTGCAGTGGTAGTATAGTACAGCCGTTAAGCGCAGATACCATAAGAATTGTGCACAAAGTGATATAAGCATGAAATTTCCCACATTATATCTTTAGACCCAAGTGATCATTTTCAGATAGGGAAACACCTTGAGGGTCTCCTCCGGTGACCTTGGATGACCTTCAAATTCTAGGTCAAGGGCAAACATTATTTTAGGGAAAGAAATGTCTGTCAAGGCTATTATCCTTTATATTATCCTTGGTAACATATTGAAAAACACCTAGGTATCTTAAGTTTGTAGTTCTTAAGGGGACCTTGAGTGATCTTTAAGGGTCAAGGTCATACTGATATTCAATGTATTAACTGCTTTAGGGAAAGATTTTTTACTCAGTAAAGTGCTGTATTGTGTTGAGTGCTGCTGCACCCTGTATGATGCCGTGCTTAGTTTCTCAACCCAGTGAACAGATATAACAATTATCCTGAGAATCTGAATGTTCCTATTATTATCATTATTATTATTATTTTTTTATTTTTTTTACATTTGTGCCTATAGCGCCTGTAGGCAGTGGTAACCCAGGGGCTCCGATGGTAGACTCTGGAGGTTCCTTTGAGGGCTGTGATGGTTGGCCCTCGTCCGTGGTGGCGCAGGCAGGATTTTTATAGTGACGCCTGTGATTAGAGGCCCATGCCGCCCCCCTGTGTCCTCCGATGCACTCGCAGTCGAAGGTAGAGTTAATGGACAGGGCATGTGGGTGTTCCTAGGCCACTCGACGGTGCAAAATGGTTTTGGTTTTCGTCGGGGATCGAACTCGGGTCACCAAGAACACCAGTCGGAGATGCTAACCACTCTGCTACCGCCTCCCTATAATGTAACAATCAGTTTTTTAGTTTATAGATGGGAACGGGTCCTCACTATAGTTTTCTGCTCCAAAAACCCCAAGCCTTCAAGTAGGTGTTGGAACATAGCAAGGTTGCCATCATGTCCTTGAAGAGATTTATGTTGATAGACAGTTCACAGCCAAAGGAAGTAAAGCACCAAAAGACTTCTGTCACTGACTGGGGACTATGTGTACTCTGCCAGTCTGACACTGGGGAAGCCACATCATGTCCAGGCAAACGTAAGAACCCATACACCAGAGGCATTTGCTACTCAACCTTGGCAAAAGACTTGCTAGAGTTCCAAGAAAAGGATTGTTTGCCTCTTAAAATTGATTTCAGCAGACTAGATGACGGTTCTGGCATTGCACAACACAATTGATTGACAATGTTGATTGACATGTTGGATTGCCATGTTGAGTAACGGCCTCAACGATGCCAATAGCATGCTTGATCATTGCTAGGGTGTGAGCGTTCTCCAGAAACATGGGCAACATTGCAGTGATAGCTGAAGGCGGGATGTCAGCTTCCTGAAGACTGGCATGGTAGGCAGCCCAAGTCAGCCATTCTTCACCTGGTTTATCCTTATCCAGAGAAGCAGGACACTTTCTTTAGCACCCAAACTCACATTCTCGACCCTGAACCACAGTTTCCATGCTGGTTGGTTGGACGGGTGCTTGAAGTGAAGGCACTTTGAGCTGTTTTGTCTTTGAGGCAACAGGTGGTACTTCTCTGTAACTTGGTGGAGAGCACCAATTGTACTCACGAGATGTGCCCTGGCCGATGGTCCAGCACACCACTATCATCTCCTAGACAGTCCAGTGTTGGATGCTGTATGGCTGAAATGGCTGTGCCATGGAAGGAACCATGTGCTGTTGATGACTCGGATTATGGTCAATGTTGTCAACAGCACAGGTTGTGAATAGGCCCTGGCGCAGCCTTAGTGGGCACACCACTTGCTCATTTCAAACCTCCTCAACACACCATTAGCCATGTCAGCAGTCAGTTGTAAAAGGCGGTCATAGGATACACAGAGACCCAGGTGGAACAAAGTATGTACAAGGTTGCGGCTGCGGGTGAGTGCATGACACTTCATGGCCAAGTAGATGGTGATAGGTGTCTCCCGTGCCGGTTATGTCTGACACTGGTACAAATAGAAGTGGAGGAACTTCCCGCTCGTGGACGTTTCACACTGTTGAACATCATCACCTGTGACACTGTAAGTGCTGCTGCTGTAGCTTTGACAGTCATTTTTGCTTGCTCCATGATGTTTGAACCATTGAGATCATGCTAACTAAAGCAAGGAGGGAACTTTGTACACTTCTTCTTGGCTCTTCTGGAAGGAACCATTGAATGAGTAGGCTTTGTTGAATATATCTTTCCGAACAAACTGAGCTGCTTTTGCCAAGTGCACTGATTCGGTGTCGTAGTTACAGGCCTATCTAAGGGCTCCTCCTATGTCTTCGTTGAACGTCAGGAGGATAGCTCTGCCTTCTTGTTGTTCAGAAAGGTCAGGCAGTGCATCCAGGAGGCTGTTCTTCAGCCTTGTGCTGTGGGTGCGATCTGCTGTGTCCACAACACCGAGTTGCGCTAGCCGAAACTGGTACAGTTTGGGCAAGATCAGCCAATTTAAGACAGGTGCAATGTCATCTCACGCGCGTCTCGCATATAACTTAGCAAGGCAATGCCATTCAAATGGTGATCTGCACTTTTCTTCCTGGCTTGAAGCTGCCTCAGACCTTCTGTGTCTATTGTAGAAGTAGGCAAGAAATTTGCATGGTACTTTGCTTCTAATGTAATCATGTCACTCCCTGCAAGTTTGGCCAGAGAGGATGTAGCCTGCAGATCTCTTGCATATTCACGTACCCGACCATATACATCATATGTTGAAGCTTCGTGAAGAACTTCATCTGGGAGGTCACAGAAGAAACAGACTGGCCCTTTCTCCTGGGGTTTGAGATTTCTCTGACTGGAACGTCTGCCACAAAGGGGAGGGTGAGCTGGTGGAGCTACTTTCTCCAGCAGAAATTCTTTTCTTCTCGGCCCTTGGAGTTTGGTCTTGTTTACTTTGGCACGGCATAAACTTGTGTCAAATGGCCTGTACTCTGCCATTGTGGGTGCAATGCCTTTTTCTTGCCTTCTATCTTTTGGATTCCTATTTTGGACGTCACTATAAAAATACTGCCTGCGCCACCACGGCGAGGCCACCATCACAGCCCTCAGGGAGCCTCCAGAGTCTATCCCTCCGAGGCCCTGGGTCACCACTGCCTACGGCACTATAGTACAAATGTTTGAAAAAAAAAAAATTAACATTCTGATTCTCAGGATAATTGTTATATCTGTTCACTGGGTTGATAAACTAAGCATGGCATCATACAGGGTGCAGCAGCACTCAACACAATACAGAACCTTACGGAGAAAAAAATCCTTCCCTAAAGCATTTAATACATTGAATATCAGTATGACCTTGACCTTGACCTTTAAAGATCACTCAAGGTCACCTTGAGAACTACAACCTTAAGATACCTAGGTGTTTTTCAATATGTTACCAAGGTTATATAAAGGATAATAGCCTTGACAGACATTTCTTTCCCTAAAATAATGTTTGCCTTTGACGTAGAATTTGAAGGTCATCCAAGGTCACCAGAGGAGACCCTCAATGTTATTCCCTATCTGAAAATGATCACTTGGGTCTAAAGATATATTGTGGGAAATTTCATGCTTTTATCACTTTGTGCACAATTCTTATGGTATCTGCGCTTAACGGCTGTACTATACTACCACTGCAACTACTACTGCTACCATAAATTACGTGGTACGTGGTACGTGGTACGTGGTGAGTGAGTGGTTTTGTTCGCTCTTGGATATAAGGCTTAAAATATGGTGAAGGAACATTGCTTTTACATTTAAAAAATTTCATCATGGCTCGTCTTCGCAGTACACAGTGTTGACATTCGGTCGAAGATGGAGGGTGCGTGTGGCTGTTTAGCACACAGGGAGTCAGCATGTTCATTCAAGTCTCTCACTCATAGTTGAGATTATGGCATTTGTTCTGGCGTTAACGAAATGACACTCTGACTCTAATTAACTACTAGATTAAGAGGTCAATTTTGTAATTCATACTGAGAGTCTGAGAGGAGTGGCAGTTGTGTCACTGTGTGGTGGACATTGCGCTAGCCTCGTTCAGGGCCACCCGGCGCCTGCCCGCATATTCCAGTTCTCTATGTGAGTATGTGGTTTCCAAGTGAGGATGCTTGGCTGTAGCTCCGAAACTAACCATAGGAATTACTCGAAAATACCCGCATTGTGATTCCCACGCAAAGTTCTTGCAGGGAAACAGGAAAGGCTAACCCACACTATCCGTAACCTAACGTAACCTAACCTGGCGTGTTCAAGAATAAACGCCACATACTCTTCCAGAAAACGGGAATATATGCCACCCGCCCACAACCAATGCCCTGGAATCATTTGGAAAAAATGAACTCACATCGTTTTGAAAGTATATCCGATATGAACATAACATACATGATGTGGATGTTTATCATATTATTACAAAGCTTCTGTACTATTGTTCTCCATTATTGCAGCCTCCGAAACAGAGGTGGGCGATACGTTACGGCGGGACCTGGGTGGAGGCTAGGCAAGGCTGCAGCCAAACACTTTTGCGTTACGCAATCTTGCCCTCACCTGCCTTCATTCACAAATTTCCACCTATTATATCATGTGATTCATGGTGGTAAACATCATCATTGTACCTACATGGGATGGAGATGAATATGATCAGCACGCACTCGCACTGTAATTGAAGGAAAGACAAGAATTATAACAACCTGATTGACGAACGACGGCAACCGAGTAGGTAGTTAAGGAGGGATAGGATGGCTGTGGGGAGGGGGGAAGATGGAGTTTGGAAGGGGCAGGTGGGGGATGGGGGGAAAGTGGGGAGCATTAAGTGGAAGTAGCACCTTTCGAAGTTTGAAAGTGTTACAAAATGTCATAGCACAATCTTCATTTTTAACATTTATACTCGGGAATGAATTATTTTAAACATCAAAGTACATTTTAATCGTTGCCAGGCTTTTTTTCATTTTACGCAATAAGGATAACAAGGTTCCTACTGACGGTATTGAGCAATAAATACACCAAGTCAGGTGGGGAGGTGTGGATTCCGATTCCTGCAGAGCCAACGTCATCACGATGGCCGCCTAGCCCTAGAGTACCTTCATATATACAGAGACCCTACCAAGGAAGCTAGAGAGACAGAGAGAAGTTTGGACCCTACTAGCCCTAGTGACCAGCGAGTCTCTTCGTGGCGGCGGTACAGAGTGGACGCGTTGTTTGATCAGTGCAGCGGTAGTTAAGTGTGCGTTAATAGCTCAACGAAACCAACCAGCACTTCCTTCTCTTCGTAACGGTAACTTGGTTTTCAGGTACGTGGTGTTTTTCATTCTTCCTTACAGGTGAATAACTTTCCTAACGGGTTGTCACCCACTACAGGCTCTAAGGCTAATAAGACGGAGAAAAGCACCGAGGCCACGCGCAGCATAGCGTATGCCCCCATCTTTACCTATACTATTATCGAATGGCTTGATTTCAAATGCTGATAATAATGATGAAAATAGTAAAGATCATAATCGTTACAATGATTGCTATTAAGACCAATTACTGTGCCATTGTATATCTTGGCTCATCAAAATGTCGCAGCAATGCTTCCAGACACAATAACATAAAGACACATAGCATAACACAGCACAAATAACATAAAGAATGCCCGCAAGAGAGAGAGAGAGAGAGAGAGAGAGAGAGAGAGAGAGAGAGAGAGAGAGAGAGAGAGAGAGAGAGAGAGAGAGGGGGGGAGGAGGAAGGCTCATAGCACAACCCAACATTTCCAGATTTTATCCAATGATTAAATTCCTTTGATATATTTTTTTTCTTATTTTCCAGATCTGGTGTAGAATGAAGAGCTGGACAGTGAGGTATGTACAATTTGTACATGCATCCATATTATAGTGTGTGTGTGTGTGTGCGTGTGCGTGTGCGTGTGCGTGTGCGTGTGCGTGTGCGTGTCATTCACCCCATGGTCTTGTCCACGCGAGCTGGCTCGCGATCGCCAGTTTCACCCTCTCAGTGCGAGCTTGGAGCTCATTATTACCGATCTTTGGGTAATGCTGGGACCTCACACACCACACACCCCCATCCCCTTGCTCAAGGGGGACAGTAACCGCCCGAATCTGTCAAGTGAAAAATCCCCGGGAGCACGAGGATTCGAACCGCCTACCCACAGAGTGAGAGACCAGCACGCTATCAACCTGACCATCGCGCGGTGTGTGCGTGTGCGTGTGCGTGTGCGTGTGCGTGTGCGCCCACCTTTCACAACTATTTTGGAATTTTGATGTTCGCCTCTTCACTATTTTTTCGTTGTATCTCTCTTACATTAACCCCTTGAGACCCAGAACGTAATTTCCATTGTAATTTGGCTACCATTAGACGATTTTTAGTGAATATAAGCAATATTTTATAGATATGACCTGCTTAGTATCCTTGCCAACTAACTAATTTGGTATATTCAGTTACTTTTCGTAATTTTATGGCTCGACAGCATACATTTGTTTTATAGCAAAGGAAAAATCTGGGCGTAAAGGGGTTAAATTGACAATACCATGAATGCTCTCTCTCTCTCCTCTCTCTCTCTCTCTCTCTCTCTCTCTCTCTCTCTCTCTCTCTCTCTCTCTCTCTCTCTCTCTCTCTCTCTCTCTCTCTCTCATGTGGGCATTCATTATGTTATTTGTGCCGTTATCTCATTATTATCGATCTTAGGGTAATGCTGGACCTCACACACCACACACCCCCATCCACTCAAGCTTGTGGGGGTGTATTAGCTCAAGGAGGACAGTAACCGTCATAATTTTTCAGTGGTAAAATCACCGAGTATGAACGGGGCCGGGGTTCGAACGCCGGACCACAGAATGGTGACGGACGCCCTAACCAACTGAGTCGTCCAGACGGTTGTGTGTGTGTGTGTGTGTTTATACATGTTTGTATGTGTGTGTGTGTGTGTTTTTTTTTTGTATGTGTGTGTGTGTGTGTGTGTACATACATGCGTGTACGTATACGATGCGAGGGAAAAACACGCACCCGAAATGGTAACTTCCAATATGCTTCAAAAATCAGTTCCAAAAAAACATACCGACAACTTTCAGGTGTGGAGTCGCGTGTATGTAGGTAGACCTTTGAGCCTGGCACTTTTTCGGCAAATATTTTCCTTTCATTTCCTTTTTTATATATCCACTTTCTGGACGCCAAAAGGAACTTTAGGGCGACTTCCACGTTTTCTTTTTATCATTAATGCCTCCCGCCGCAGCAATCGATTGAAGTTTATAGCATATTCAGGGTTTCCACGAAAACTTAATTATTCTTATACGCATATCTTCCGGTCCATCACATCTCAAAGCCGGCTTGCAGACTTCCCGTGGTTTTTGTGACTATCAGGAGAGAGAGAGAGAGAGAGAGAGAGAGAGAGAGAGAGAGAGAGAGAGAGAGAGAGAGAGAGAGAGAGAGAGAGAGAGAGAGAGAGAGAGAGAGAGAGAGAGAGAGAGAGAGAGAGAGAGAGAAGTGGGGAGAGAGAGAGAGAGAGAGAATATTATTTAACTTGTTGTAATCATAGCATCAAACAACCCTGATGCTGCGCTGTGTAAAATACTTTGTCATCTTTTATCAGCAAGGAGTGGCGATAAAACCTTACACCTGAGACTGTTGATCGTGCTGGACTGCGTATGTGAGAGTTAATCTGCCTCAGAAAAATGGTATACAAATATATTGCGGGAACTACCAATTTCAATCTGCCGACAAGTCAATACTCAATACTCAACCTCGAAGGGAGATAAATTAAACTGTCTTATTATTCTTTATGCTTGAGGTAATTCAGGTCGTTGTAGTGATTGAGTCGTCGCGTTCAGATGCGGTGTACCAACATTTGCTAGTTTCGTCATTTTCCCACCCGATGATCTGCTCCCGGAGGATTGGGTTGACTGTGTGTCGAGCAAGCTGAACTCTCCTGCACCTCGTATTGTACATTACATCCTATCAAAAGTCTGTATCGAGGAAATAAATTTATCAACACAATTTCTGGCACTCATTTAGCTCTGGAAGCATTTTCGTTCCATGATCTACTTTGATTAGTTTTCTTGTTATTGTAATGCAGAAGTCAAGTTTTGAGAATTCCTGCAATCATCGCTGTTGCTGTTACTTTTGTAAAACAAGACAATATTGACTTGAAATAATAGTTCTTGTTTCACAGCAACAGTCATTGTAAAACTAAGTCGCATCGTCGCGTGCCGAAGAAGACTTGGAGAGTGTAGGTGATTCACGAGTCTTTGACTGTTGTTAGGAAAAGAGATCCGCCGAGAATTGCGCACCTGCTTGAGGAAGATATGGGCTCATGCTGCATCGCGTTCTTCATGTAACTTTCCGGAATATAAGTGCACTTTTTTAGTATTCTTATTCATCTAATATGTATCAGTGTGCACTACTATAATGGAGGGGTCCAGGATGGCTTAGCTACCTATAATAGAAGTCATTTTACTTATAGAGCTTTCCTTCTAAGAAAATAGCATTTTCCTATTTTTAACAACGTTTCCTTATTATATTACCAATCCTAAGCCTTAAAAAAAACATTGTAACCAGGTAAATATGATACAAGTTTATCATTTTTGTTTCCTTTTTTCCGCAATGAAATTGTATATATAGTGAAATTTCAGGTCATTATTGATTTAATCATTTAAATAATCATTACATAATATAGTCTAAGAACAAATACTAATGAAACACAACTGTGGACTGGTGATCCTCAGAGGACGATTCATTCCAGCGTTGCCTTTGCTGTGCTCCGCCTGCTGCACAACCCATGAGGAGCTGCCTTCCTGTGTTCTTGGTGACCAGCGATTCACTCTACACAAGCTGTCTGCGAGGGAATTTGGTGAAATGTTTTCTGAAAGTCTTGGCACAGCCACTTATTTACTTACGTCATGGCCAGACAAAAAATATCTATAAAATGCTGCCACATTTTTGCATGAGCGCCAAGGCAGAGATTAATGCTCTTGGGGGGTTACCATCTGAACGAAAAGTCTACTTTCAAGTTGATTAATTCGTTTACCACCAATTACAATTTCAAGATTTTTCTCCTGCAATTGACATCACCAATCTTTTTCCCGCTGGGTAACATCAACCCGCTTTCGTTCATGCTAGAGAAAACAACCTTGATCTATGCAGTAAAACAATGTTGCATTATATTTATCTATATATTTTTTGTTATTTTTACATGATTTTCTGGGAATTTCCTTTGAGCCATGACTGAGGGTATATTTAAGTTAATGTACATCTTTGATATACCTCTCAAAGTTGTCTCATTCTAAAAAGAATGAATTCTTTTCAAAGAGAAAAAACCAATTTCGCAGCAGCTGCTTCAATTTCATCACAATTCAATGATTGCAGTTTATCCACGAATCCAAAAAGTGAACAGATTTCTTCATAGGCCTTCAACCGTTGATTCAGTGAACTCAGGAACTGATCAATTGCTGTAAGGAAATTCTGTATGCGAAATGCTTCTGACTGTGAGAGTGATGCTTCTTCAGATCGTCCATAATCCAATGGATTGAGTAGGACATTACGTTAGCGCTTACGTGTCTGTAAATATTCCTCGGTTCCTGACAATTATTTCCCCTTCTCCTCATAAACATGGAAGCGATCTCTTTTTTCACGTACAAAACATTCCAAGGACTTCAACATTGCGACTGATGTGTTCAACTCAAGTTTTGGATCTTGCAATGCGTGGCTTGTGGCATCAACTCTACCAAGAATGTCATGCCAAAAAACAGCATAAATGGCTGTCTTTAGCTTGCCCATCTTTTCAAGGAGACCGCTGGCTTCATAACGAGTTTTTCTCATCTCATTCCCATCTCTAGTTATTTTAGCAAGTGCTTCACGGATTGGGACATATCCTTGGACAATTGCTTTCACTGCAACAGCTCGACAGGACCATCTTGTAGAAATCCTCTTTGGTACAGACACTGGGCCAGATTCTACATTTTTCGGTAAATCGCTAAGAATTGCATAACGACGTGTAGAAGCTTTGAGAACATAAATGGCCTTTAGAAAATAAAAAAATGAGATAGCTGCTTGACAAACATTCAGCTGCAGCTTTTCCAACCAGGTTTAATGAGTGACCTGCACAAGGTATCCAAACTGCATGATGATTTTTAGCTGCAACTTTGCTTGCAGACCATTGTATCTCCCACTCATAGATGTTGCATTATCATATGATTGCCCACGACAATTTTGAATGTCAATATCATAGTCTGTTAGAAATTTCATCAAACCTTCAAACATTTCTTGAGCCTTGTGTCCTTGATTTGGTAATTTTTTTACAAATCTCTCTACAGGTGTATCATGCTCCATGTATCTGAAAATCAGTGTTAGTTGATCAACATGACCTTCATCAGGTGTTGAATCGAGATAAATTGAGTAATATTTGACAGCTTTATACGTGCAATTATTTCCTTGAGTACTTCATTGCCATTAGTCTGATGATTTCTTCACAGATGGTTGAAGATAAATAGTTTGTATGGCCACTGCCTCGACTGGCATGATTATGTATGTGTTGCCTGAGGATATCATCATACTCGGCCAAAAGCTCTAACAATCCTAAATAATTTCCATTATGAGGAGAATCCAATTATTTCATCATCTCCTCGAAGAGCTAGGCCTCTTTCACATAAAAATTTCAACACACTAATCAGTCGTTTCAAAAGACTACACCAATACTGCTCAACTTGATCACTTGTGTTGTTAGCTTTGAGTCTACACCTCCAACTCTCATTACACGACTTGTTGCTGACAAAACTGCTTGAATGTGATCCTTTGATTGTTCATGGACAGCAACCCTATTGGCGTGTTTCCAGTCACAGAACCCATCAGATGTGAACTGAGATCTCGAAGCACCCATTAGCTT
This sequence comes from Chionoecetes opilio, assembly GCA_016584305.1. Taxonomy (NCBI): domain Eukaryota; kingdom Metazoa; phylum Arthropoda; class Malacostraca; order Decapoda; family Majidae; genus Chionoecetes; species Chionoecetes opilio. The sequence continues at coordinate 127,384 of JACEEZ010007750.1, forward strand.
GCAATAGAAGCAATAGACCCGCCCATTTTCTTGAGATAGACATAGCCAAGAACGCTTTGTAACTTCCCCATTTCGATTCCTTCGCTCAAACATACCTGGTGTGCATTGCGACTGACA
>JACEEZ010007751.1:0-11256 GCA_016584305.1 Chionoecetes opilio
CCTTTTAAAAAGAAAACCCCTTAAAAATCAGTTCAAAAAAGAAGCAAACCAAACGAAATTCCCAACTCTGCGAATTCTCTTCATCATCATCGTTCAACACATGACTCAGGAAGGACTAACAATGAAATGGATACCAACGTAGATATAAACCGACTCTTTATTTTGATTTAAAAGAAAAAAAAGTTTAAATGAAAATTATTATTAATCTGACATTCGCTAGATAGAAAATTGAAGGCACTTAGAAGCCAGCGATAAAGGGCTTTGTCGGGGATGGTGGCAGCAGCAGCAGCAGCAGGGTGGTGTGGTTTGGTGGTGATGCATGTCGCTGCTGTCGCCCCTCTATAGTACCAATACTTGAGTCCAGCGTGATGACTTTCAGCCTGTCCTTCGCTCATTTTGCTCCTCTGGTAGCCTGTTGTCCGCAGCTTTTACCCGTGTGATGATGACCATGATGATGGTGGATGACCATATGATAATGATACCATGAATGATGGACCATGTATTAGGCCCCTAACCCCATCCCCAGGATGGATCAGGTTCAGCGAGGGCCTCGGATCAGCAAGGGCGTCGGGGTCAGGGAATCCCTCGGGGTTCGGGTCTGGGTAGGGTTCAGGCATGGCCTGCACCCCACCAACGCCGTCAGGGCCACGGCCGGCCACCAGTGGGAGGGTCAGCTGAGGGAAAATATCAACAGGAAGTGGTGAACTCTGTTTTTATCTATCGTTCTTATATATTTTATATATATAATTATATATATATATTTACTTAATCGTGGTAAAATGGAAGCTGTTTAGAGTTATCTCCAGAGGTATGTAAGATCCCAAACAGACTGGCCCGTCGTTGACGCTTACAGCTTAACAAATTTCCTGACCATGTCAGAACCCTGTGCCCCCTTGCCGGTTCCCTGTCGTTTTCTCTCAACATCTATACATTCACCATGGCCAGCGACCTTCTTACTGCTAGTTAACTTATCATGACTGCCTGCATGCCTGTCACGCTAGTGCGGAGGCTTCATATAGCCTTGCTCTGTATTATTCAAAACTGCTCATTTTACCTAACTACGTATAAATACCTTGATAAAGAATAAAAAGAGATAAAGAAGAGCAAATATTCAACGTAAATAAACACAGGGATTTATATTTTCATGGTAATTGAAACGCTAACATGCTGAAGGTGTGCGTGATGTGAGGGAGGAGGTAGTAACTCACTGATCGCATGATGCCGAGTGTCGAAGGTTTCGCTTTCTCAACGGGTCCTGCGTCTGGTGTCCAGGAGGCTTCACCTTCCTTTTATAGCGTCCTATTCTGAACCTCCCCGAGCGTACGCCAGCGACTTTTTTATTCAGTAAGTTTTTCTGCTGGGGCGTCTGTGTCCCGGGGATGCACGATGAGGGGCAGAGGGTTACCGTGTATCATTATCACATTAAGTTTGTCTCTGTATGTATACGCACTCATTCAGGCGTGTATGGGGGTCTATTTTTTGAAACTATGGAAAAATATGGCACGGTGGGCAAAGATTACATAGGTTTCCCCCTCACATAGAAAGGGGGGGAGGGTTTTGGGTGTGCGGGGGAAGTGATGTGTGGAGACGGAAGTTAGTCATTATGTTTATTTGTGATATTATTATTTTGTAAGGGAATGAGTACTTTGCCTGAAAAAGACCACAGGGACAAGGGCGTGATTATCCTAAAAATGATACAACCAAACAAGTGCAGAAATCAACAACCTAAAAAAAGTGACGAACTGGTTCAAGACGCGCAACAAACAAAAGGCAAGAGAGAGAAGAAAAAAAAACCTTGATTTCACCCAAGACATTTTTTCAAGTTGTCTTGCTCGTATGGCCGCATGCGTACTTGTTTTTTGGGGGACAAGTATGCAAGTTCACATTATCCACCTGTGCGCGTTATAGTGTAAGGAGAAGAAACTTTCCTCCCAACGAACGCCGCCTTTATGATGATGGAAATGATCTTAAATCAGAAATTTAATGAGATGGAAATTTACTTAAGAAAATCGTGCCAGTTCTCTCTTTTCCTCTAGCAAAAAAGGGCGAAGAAGTTGGATCTTTTTAAGACCTGCATGACAACAAAAATGTCCTCACCAAGAATAAAACGGGCCTGGAGATCCTACTCATTCCTCCTCCTGCAATGCCTCAGCCTGGGGTGGGAACCTACTGTGTGGAGGACTGCCTTTGGCCTTTATCAAGATTATATATTCTTGATTTTGGGTAATTTGGGAACAGGCCCTGAATAAATGTTGTTTAATTTTCCCCACACCCCTCAAACCTTCCCTCACACCCCTCATACTTCCCTCACCACCCTCATCCTTCCCTCACACCACTCATATCTTCCCTCACCCCTCATACTTTCCCTCAAAACCCCTCATACCTTCCCTCACACCCCTCATACTTTCCCTCACACCCCTCATATTCCTCACCCCTCAACCTCCCTCACACCCCTCATACTTTCCCTCACACCCCTCATCCCTTCCCCTCACACCACTCATATCTTCCCTGACAATAAAACAAGTGACGACAGGTTCAAGATGCGGCAACAAACAAAGGCAAGGGAAGAGAAGTCAAATATAATGTTGATACAACCATAAGGCAACGGGGAAAGGAAGCCTCCTCAGTCGCTCAGAGCAGAACATAGACCACACACGGGGGACCCCTACCACAGTTGGGGCATCGTCCAGGGCGGCTTTCACCAGACTTTAGAGCGCTGACGCACTTAGTGTGGGATGCCACAGAGCCCGAGCTCCGAGCGCCTGCAGTGCTTCTGGACATGCCCGAGGCCTGACATGAAGCACCGCAGAGGTTCTGGATTGACCCCCTGACGAGAGTACACACCCCACGAACCCAATCAAGGGAGTCCTGACAGGGAGGCCCCCTTGAAACGTCACCTGGACCTGGTTGGGTCGGCTCTTTGCGGCCGTGACCCAAGCTATAAGTACTGTTTCTGCCATTTCCTGCCTGCGCCACCACGGCGAGGGTCAACCATCACAGCCCTGAGTAAACCTCCAGGGCCTAACTCCGAGCCCTGGAGTCACTGTCTACAGGCGCAATGGGCACACATTAATACATAACAGATACGGAATTCCTTTCTTTCCCTCCGCCTCCTGCAAAATATGCATTCTTTTGAGGGACATGTACATACTGTATAGATGCTTTTCTTCTTTTTTATTTCACGTTAAGATGTCAATCGACAAAGCAAACAAAGCTTTTGGAGCTCCTAAAAATTTGTAATTGACTTTGGAATTTTAGATTTCGGGGCGAATTGAAGATGCCCCGCCACCAGAAGTGAAGTGTCATCAAACAGAGGGCGGCATCCGGGGAAGGAGTGGCTGCGGTGGCGATGGTGGTGGTCCTGCATGCTTCCATCTTTGCTTTTGAGAATAAACCCAATCCTTCCGTGGTCTACCCTTCAGTGCGGGGTTGGTTATTCAGGGCCCGTGAGCCTGCTTTAAATTATCCAGAATTTGTAGACGCCCCACCCTTTCTGTCTGCACTTCTGCGGTAAACACCGCCGAACTCAGGGCTCCTTTATCCCTTCCAGGGAACAGGATGGGCAAGGGCCTCAGGTCAGGGAGTGCCGCGGGATCAGCGAGGGCCCAGGGTCCGGATACGGGAAGGCTCGGGCGGGGCCCTCCACCACCACCAGTGCCGTCAGGGCCACGGCTACCACCAGCAGAGAGTCAGCTGAGGGAGAGACATCATGAGTACGGGGTCTGTGGGAGGGTGTGGGCGTGAAAGGGGTGAGGCACGGGCGGGCCGGGCAAAGCAATTACTTACTGCTCGCATAAATGCAGAGTGGGAGAAGGTTCAGCTGCGGTGACAGGAGGAGCTGCGTCTGCCATGGTTTTGCTGGGAAAGGGCTCCGTCCTTATCTATACTCTGCTTACTGCGCATTTCCCCGACCACTCCGTCATGCAATACTTATTTTGTGATCATCGTCAAAAGCCTCAAATTTTGCTAAGTTAAACTACAAAAACGCTGCCATGAATTCTAAAAGTAAGATGTTATTTCACGATATTGTTGTTTTGTTTATTCACACAGAACACTACAGTTTTATTCTATTTTATATCTACTTTGTTTAACATTTTATTTTCATCCCAAGGGACACCGCGACAGGCCGAAAAATGTAAAAAACAACGAATATACACACACCAATTAATCAATAAACACTTTTTACCGCCACCCACTATACCTTTTATTATATATATTCTTGCAGTAGGCCTGACTACGTAGGGTACGCCCGTAGGTCCAATGAAAAGTGAAATATAGATTATTTCGAATTTGCATGGTGTTTTCTTTGTAAAATTGAATTTTAAGGGGGGTTTTGTCCCCTTCAACTTTTTGGTTTGAGCACTTCTTGCTATCCCAAAACGGACTTTTATATTTTATGCAAAACAAGCTTAGCCCCGCTAAGTAAGGGCTTCATTTGCACCTATCATCAATTCTTGATCGTCTTTTTCAGGATGGCTTCCCCTGTAAACCATGGGTCGAAGCCCGCAACTAGACAGAGCTCTGGATCCAGTTGGCCGCCTTTGTTGGCGGGGGACGAGAGTTTTGCTGAGAGTGAGGTGCCTACGTATCGCGGCGTGATGAAGAGGGGAATCCTTCTCCAAGAACTCGCGGCATCCGGAGGGTGTTGACAAGGGGGGGTTTACCCAGTGAGAGACATTGCGAAGGATCTGACCCCCATGGTGCTTGCCCAGTGGAAGAAATCAAACGCCCATTTTTGCACCTCCATGGTTGTTATTGACCGGTCCGTGACCAGAAGGATAGATAATTTTTGGAAGAAGGTTAGTGAAGTGGTGAGAGACAGAGCAACAAAAGCATAAAGGGAAATTCGTGGAGAAGAATATGGACAGGCTTTTTTGCATAACGGCCTGCCCTCACCATCTTCCTCTGCAAGGACCAGGATCCCACTGCCCCCAACCACCAGCTGTGCCCGCGAGAGCACACATGCAGTGTGACTGCCCCTGGCCAGCAAAGTCCCTACTTTAGACCTGGAGTGGCTGTACTACCAGAGGATCAAAGTTGGGGAGGAGGTGCAATGATGATGACATGGGTAGACAAAAAATGAGACCATAGACAAGTGAAAGCAGCAAAGAAAAGCAGTTGGAAGAGGAGGCTAAGCTGAAGAAGCAGAAGCAGAAACATGAAAAGGTCAGACGTCTTGAGCTCCCGGAGCAGATGTTCCTGGGCCAGGCTGAAGATCACCGGGATTCTGAGGATGGGACGGAGGATCGTTCACCCTGCCACTCAGGGGAAAAGGGGCAGGAGCAGCAGGAGGCTCCCATACTGGTAGACCGACTGCTCAGGTCGAGGCTGGGGTCCCTGGCACCCCTTGTGATGCATTTTCTTGGACAGGCCCAGCTGCAAGAAGAAACACAATGCCAGTCCGGAACCTGGCGCTGGCAAGCATCCCGGTTCGACTTTTCCCGCCCACTGCTGCTGTTTGGCCTTGGCTTCGGGACTCCTCCAGGACCTTATCGCTGACGGCCACCTCTCTCCAGACATGTCGTACCGGGTTTCTGCGATCCTAACAAGCTGAGGAGGGCCGGGCAGGATGCCATGGCATGGGCCAGGGACCTTGACCGGGGGAACACCAGGGTACCAAATATTTTGGATTGGGTTACGAGGAGGAAGGACAAGACCAGGGCGATGGTGCCCGACAGCTAGGGAAACTGCACCCAAGGTTTGATCGGGGAGGAGCATGTGTCAGTGACAGAGGAGCCATCGGGAAGGTACCTTTGGCACTTTGTACCAGAGACCCGGTGCCACCTGAAAGCCTGCGTTCAAGGTGGCTCAGGCTCTCTATGATCTGCTGGTGACAAAACACTCCACCGACTCACTGATCGTACTGAAAGGGTGACTCAACTGGGGCCCCAACACGGGGTGGAAGGGTGGTACTCACGCCCATTTGGAGAAGATGCTGGGACGCAAGCTCTTCTGGAGTATATGCGTGTTGCAACCAAACGAGTTGCCCCTGCGCCACCTTATCATCAGCATCGCCCGGCCTACCTCATCTGACCTGGCTTCACGGGACCTTTGGCCCAGAAAGCATGGACTACTGGCAAAAAACTGAAACCCTGGAAATCCTAGTCAAGTACTGCCTGCAGGTGTACTTCAAACTCTACTACGACATAAAGGTTCACCACAGACTAGGGGACGGCCCCAAGCACATCCTCACGCAGCTCAGAGTGATGAGGTCGCAGCCCAAGAAGGCCCAAACAGCTGTGCCCTTCTACGTGCGGACAGGCGCATGGTTCGCACACTCAGAATGTGTCTTCCTCTCGCTGATGGCGAGTCAGAGTGAGGACGACCGCAGGTTTCGCCGTGACCCAGATTTTTGAAGCGAGGGCTGGCGAGGAGTATGGGGACACCAGTGTAAGACCTCGCCATCACACCCAAGCTAAATTGTCAGTCACCGCTTGCAGACACTGATCAGCTGGCAGCCTGGCCAGGGGCACGAGCCCGGCATTCACCTGTTCACTGTCCGGGGGTCAGATCCAAAAGATCCTGGTCAAGCCGTACTAGTTCCGGATTTCTCTATCCACACACAGAGCCCGAAAGAGTCGTGAAGCAGGGGACAGAGGCTGCGGCAGCAGTGGTGGGGCAGCAGGCCAGAGACGGTTCATCCGGGCTCGGGCCACCACCGGGAGACCATGTCTTGCTTCAGGTCAAGAAGGACATGATTTGGGCACGTTCTAGGCCAACGTAGAGGCTGTGACACTTGATTGTAGTGCCTGATGAACCAACTGATCAGAAAGACTTACCACGCTAGTCATTTGGAACTCATATTGGTGCATGATGCAATAAACAGGACCAACCGGACACTGCGTACTCATTTAAGCTTATTCGATAAGGGTGCAAAATAAAAATGCGATTTTGCATAGTAAGAATTGCTCATTGCAAAATGGAACTACATAAAATCGTCTTAGAATTCCTTTTACATAGGAAATTGGGATGCCAAAGTTGAGAAAAAGAATTTTTGTTATACGGGGTACCCTACCCGTGAGTAGGGCAAGGGATGTCAAAAGAGAAAACTGGCGGGGGGGAGGGAAATATTGGTGTGGTGAGGAGAACCGGGGGACGGAAGGGCAACAATGTGGTGGCAGCAGGGAAAAAGTGCATGGTGGGCTTGTAAATGTGTTGGTTAGAGAAGGAATTATATAGCACGATTTCTTATTGATTAGTTATTTAGTTACTCAACAATATCACGTGTTTTGTTTTTGTACTAGATGAGTGTCGATTTATTATATCAACAAACATGTTAGACCAGGGAGAGGAGAGAGAGAGAGAGAGAGAGAGAGAGAGAGGAGAGAGAGAGAGAGAGAGAGAGAGAGGGAAAAAGAGAGAAGTAGCAGATCAAGAATATTGGATTAAAAGGAGTTTATTCAGTAACTGGACGGGGAAACTGAAACATTCCTGAAAAAATATATACTTCTATGTTTTCATATATATTCACATTTAGAAAAAAATCTAACATTTTTAGCCAAACATAACATCACACACACACACACACACCCACCCAAAAAAAAAACATTACTTTTATAAACCACCACAAAGATAATAATGACAATGATATAGGCATGCTTTTAACAAGTAGCCAAGAATACAAAAGTCATCACACTTACCATGACAGAAACGTGACAACCACTTCACAAACAAACACACATGACTACAACACTAACGTTGCTTGAACACATTTTTTTTTATATATACCTCCGAGTCCTTGAAAGTTAAGTGTTGTAGTGATGTTCTTACCTTCCTACTCCTCCTCCTCCTCCATCTTCTCCTCCCCCTTCACTCCCTCTCAAAAGAAAATAAAACTCCTAAGGAAATGACACGGCTATATTAAAATATATATATATACTACACGTCTTTGGTTGGGCCATACCTGGAATATGCCGTTCAATTCTGGTCGTCTTGTTTCGTAAAAGATTAAGCCAACTTAAAATCAGTTCAAAAAGAGCACCAAACGTATTCCAACTCTGCGAATTCCATCCCTTTATCATCATCGCTTCAACACATGACTCAGGAAGGGACTAAAAATGAAATGGATAAAAAAACGTAGCATTAAAACCGACTCTTTTTTTTGATTTAAAAAAAAAAAGATGAAATGAAATTATTATTAAACTGACATTCGCTAGATAGAAAATTGAAGGCACTTAGAAGCCAGCGATGAAAGGGGTGGGCGGGATGGTGGCAGCAGGGAAGCAGCAGCAGCAGTTTGGGGGTGGTGGTGGTGGGGGGATGCATGTCGCTGCTGTCGTCCTCTATACGTACCAATACTTTTAGTCTCAGCGTGAGTGACTTTCAGCCTGTCCTTCGCTCACTTGCTCCTCTGGTAGCCTGTTGTCCGCAGCTTTTAAACCCCTGATGATGATGACCCTGATGATGGTGATGACCATATGATATGAAACCATGAGATGCCATGATATGCCCATAACCCCTCCCAGGATGGATCAGGGGCACGAGGGCCTCGGGATCACAAGGGCGTCGGGGTCAGGGAAAGCCTCAGGGTTTGGGTCTGGGTAGGGTTCAGGCATGGCCTGCACCACCACCAACGCCGTCAGGGCCACGGGCCCCCACCCCGTAGGAGGGTCAGCTGAGGGAAAGTATCAACAGTGAAGTGTTGAACTCTGTGTGTTATCTACGTTCTTGATATATATATATATATAAAAATTTTATAATTATATATATTGAAAAATTTTTATTCTATAATGAAAGTCGTGTAAAATGGAAGCATGTTTAGAGTTATCTCCAGAGGTATGTAAGAGTACCAACAGACTGGTCGTCGTGACGCTTACAGCTGTAACAAATTTCCTGAACATGTCAGAACCCTGTGCTCCATTGCCGGTTACCTGTCTCTTCTCTCAACATCTATACATTCACCATGGCCAGCGGACCTTCTTAATGACTAGTTAACTTATCATGACTGCCTGCATGCCTGTCACGCTAGTGCGGAAGGCTTCATATAGCCTTGCTCTGTATTATTCAAAACGTGCTCATTTTACACCTAACTACGTTATAACTACCTTGATAAAGAAAAAAAAGAATAAAAAGAGCCATTATTCAACGTAACTAAACACAGGGATTTATATTTTTCATGGTAATTGAAACGCTAACATGCTGGAAGGTGTGCGTGATGTGAGGGAAGGGGGGGAAGGGTTTCTCACTGATCGCATGATGCCGAGTGTCAGAAGGTTCAGCTTTCCTACGGGTCGCTGCGTCTGGTGTCCAGGGAGGCTTCACCTTCCTTTTATAGCCGTTCTATTCTGAACCTCCACGAGCGTACGCCAGCGACTTTTTTTTTCACTAAGTTATTTCTGCTGTGCGTCTGGTCCCGGGGATGCACATGAGCCCAGCAGAGGTTACCGTGTTCATTATCACATGTAAGTTTGTCTCTGTATGTAACGCACTCATTCAGGCGTGTATGAGGGTCTACTTTTTGAAACTATGGAACAATATGGCAACGGTGGGCGAAGATTACATAGGGATTCCCCTCACAAAAGCAAGGGGGAGGGGTGGTTGGTGTGCGGTGGAAGTGATGTGTGGAAGACGGGAAGTTAGTCATTATGTTATTTGTGATATTATTATTTGTAAGGGAAGTGAAGTACTGCATGAAAAAGACCACAGGGGGACAAGGCGTGATTATCCTGACAATGATACAACCAACAAATGCAGAAATCAAAAACCTAAACAAGTGACGAACTGGTTCAAGACGCGGCAACAAACAAAAAGGGAAGAGGGGAGAGAGGAGTATGGCCGTATGGCCGCATGCGTACTTGTTTTTTTTGGGGGACAAATAAATGCAAGTTCACATTATCCCGCCTGTGCGGCGTTATAGTGTAAGGAGAAGAAAATTTCCTCCAACGAACGCCGCCTTTAATGATGATGGGAATGATCATTTAAACAGTAATTTAATGAGATGGTAATTTACTTAAGAAAAATCGTGCCAGTTCTCTCTTTCCTCTAGCAAAGAAGGCGAAGAAGTTGGATCTTTTTTAAGACTATGCATGACAACAAAAATGTCTCACCAAGAATAAAAAGAGGCCTGGAGATCCTACTCATTCCTCCTCCTGCAATGCCTCAGCCTGTGGTGGGGAACCTCACGTGTGTGGGGACTGCCTTTGGGGCTTCATCAAGATTATATATTCTTGATTGGGAATTGGGACAGCCCTGAATTAATGTTGTTTAATTTCCCCACACCCCTCAACCTTTCCCCCACACCCCTCATACTTTCCCTCACACCCCTCATACCTTCCCTCACACCCCCTCATACTTCCCTCACACCCCTCATACTTTCCCCCACCCCTTTATACCTTCCCTCACCCAACCCCTCCCCCCAAAACTTTCCCTCACACCCCTCATACCTTCCCTCCACCCCTCATACTTTCCCCCACACACCCTCATACCTTCCCTCACACCCCCTCATATCTTCCCTGCCATAACCAGTGACGAAACAGGTTTTGATGCGGCAACAACAAAAGGCAAGAGGAGAGAGATCAAATATAATGTTGATACAAAACCCTAAGCAACGAGGAGAACCCCTCATCGCTCCGAGTCGAACTAGCCCACATACTTGACCCCTCCACAGTTGGGGCATCGTGCCAGGGGGGGGGCTTTCAACCAGACTTTAGGCGCTGACGCCTTAGATGTGGGATGCCACAGACCACAGAGCTCCGAGCGCCTGCAGTGCTTTTGGAACTGCCCGGGCCCGACATGAAACACCGCAGAGGTTTCTGGATTGAAACCCCTGACGAGAGTACACACCCACGACCCAGATCAAGGAGTCCTTTAGGGAGGCCCCTTGAACGCACCTGGACCTGTTCGTCGGCTCTTGCGCCGGACCAAGCTATAAATACTGTTTCTGCCATTTCCTGCCTGGCCACACGGCGAGGTCCACCATCACAGCCCCGAAGTAACCTCCAGGCCTAACATCCACCCCGGAGTCACTGTCTACAGGCGCAATAGGCACACCATAATACAGATACGAATTCCTTTCTTTCCTCCGCCTCAAATGACTTAGAGGACTAAAACGATGATTTTTTCCTTTTACAGAAATGCTCGACGCCAGCTTTGGAGCCCTAAAATTTTAAGACGGAATTTGATTTCGGGAATTGAAGGCTCCGCCCCAAAATTTAAGTGTCATCAAACAGGTGCGGCATCCGGGTAAGGGTGGCTGCGGTGGCATGGTGTATTCCCTTTATCTTCCATCCTTTGCTTTGAGAATAAACCATTTTCCTT
>JACEEZ010007752.1:0-2500 GCA_016584305.1 Chionoecetes opilio
AGTGCGAGCTTGAGTCATTATTACCGATCTTTAGGCAATGCTGGGACCTCCACACACCACACACCCCCATCCCTTGCTCAAGGGGGACAGTAACCGCCCGAATTTGTCAAGTGAAAAATCCCCGGGAGCGCGAAGATTCGAACCGCCTACCCACAGAGTGAGAGACCAGAACGTTATCAACCTGACCATCGCGCGGTGTAGATGGTGTGTGTGTGCGTGTGTATGTGTCATTCACCCATGGTCTTGTCCACGCGAGCTGGCTCGCGATCGCCAGTTTCACCCTCTCAGTGCGAGCTTGGAGCTCATTATTACCGATCTTTGGGTAATGCTGGGACCTCACACACCACACACCCCCATCCACTTGCTCAAGGAGGACAGTAACCGCCCGAATTTGTCAAGTGAAAAATCCCCGGGAGCGCGAGGATTCGAACCGCCTACCCACGGAGTAAGAGACCAGAACGTTATCAACCTGACTATCGCGCGGTGACTATCGCGCGGTGTGTGTGTGTGTGTGTGTGTGTGTGTGTGTGTGTGTGTGTGTGTGTGTGTGTGTGTGTGTGTGTGTGTGATTAGCATACATGGATATTCATACACGCTCACAAGAGAGTTTTACCCATTAATATGTGATGCATGTACGTATTATTACACACACACACACTCACACACACACACACATACACACGCACACACACACACACACACATACACACGCACACACACACACACCATCTTCCTTGCTTGGCGGTTCACTTCATTTTCTCTTCAACGTCTTTTGTAAAATGTTGAATCATATAAAATTATTTCGGCCACTCTCAGGAAGAAATAGGAGGAGGACATACATAGGAATACATAGGAATAACAGACACCAGGAGACCTATTGGTCCATGACGAGGGTATCTGCTGAACTACATACTACTAACTATCAACTACATGTAAGAAAATAGTTGGAAAATGATACCATGTCCCTAAAGAAGATTGGAACATGGAAGTTTCGTAGTGAAGAATGATAGGATATGAAATATACTAACTACAACTACCACTACCACTAACACTAATCGATCCGGGGGACTATAGTATGAATTCGCAGGGCACTATCAAAACCCATTTACTTTACAGTGCGCGTCAAGTCTGTTTTTAAATGTAGTTATTGTGCTGGCTTCGACAACATTTGCTGGTAACTTGCTCCATCGATCAACAACTCTAACATTGAAATAATTTTTACGGAGATCTGTGCTGCAACGTTGACCGTTTAGTTTTAAACCATTATTTCTTGTTGTCACTTGAGGAGAAAGCTCGAATAGGTTCTCTTGATTAATGACATCAAATCTTTTTAGGATGGAGGAGGAGGAGGAGGATGGAAAGAAAACGATAAGCAATTGAACGACAGAGAGAGAGAGAGAGAGAGAGAGAGAGAGAGAGAGAGAGAGAGAGAGAGAGATGAGGAGAGAGAGAGAGACGAGAGGAGAGAGGAGAGAGAGAGAGAGAGAGAGAGAGAGAGGAGCACCGTGCTGAATAAAACTTATTGGAGTGGAGTTCTAAAAGTTACAAAAAAAACGAAGAGAAGAAAAAAAACGAACAGAGTAAAAGGAAATAAAAAAAGGAAAAGGAAGGGAAATTCGGTTAACAATTTGCCTGACGATGACAGACGAACACACACACTCACACACACACACACACAGACACAAACACACACACACACACACACACACACACACACACACAGACAAACACACAAACACACACACACACACACACACAGACACACACACACACACACACACACACACACACACACACTGTTATTCGCATTCAGTTCCCCTTCGGTGCAAATTCAATAAATACACGGAAAAACGACTATAAAACAAAAACACATTCACGTTTCTCTCGCAAATTTCACAAAAACATTCAAATGACCGTTTCGACCCCCCCCCCCCTCAAAAGAGAAATCGAAAAAAACGAGACTATAAAAGAGATAATTTGAGAGAAAATATATATAGATAACAATTAAAATATAAATAAAAAACATTCACACACACACACGCGCGTTTTGTCTGTGTGTGTGTGTGTGTGTGTGTGTGTGTGTGTGTGTGTGTGTGTGTGTGTGTGTGTGTTGTGTGTGGTGTGTTGTGTTGTGTGTGGTGTGTGTGTGCGTATGGCCCCGTCTCCATATCAACATTTTTATCATTCATCCTTAGTGGTTAGTGTTGGGGGAAGCCATCAACCCGGGAGGCGGGTCACAAACCCCGGCTAACACCCGGTACCCATTCACTGCTGGGTGGACAGGGGCTCAGGATTTAAGAAAGACCGCCCGTTTGTCTTCGCTCCGCCCGGGGATCGAACCCGGGACTTCTCGGTTGTGAGCCGAGCGTGCTAACCCTTACACTACGGAGTTCCTTATATATATATATATATGTGTGTGTGTGTGTGTGTGTGTGTGTGTGTGTGTGTGTGTGTGTGTGTGTGTGTGTGTGTGTGTGTGTGTGTGTGTGTGTGTTTCTTC
>JACEEZ010007752.1:7500-90746 GCA_016584305.1 Chionoecetes opilio
ATCATCACCCACCCATCATCATCACCCACCCATCATCATCACTTACCCATCATCATCACCCACCCATCACCATCTGCTCATCATCATCACCCACCCATCACCATCACCCACCCATCATCAACACTCACCCATCATCATCACTTACCCATCATCATCACCCACCCATCATCACCATCACCATCACAATTATCATCATGTTTACGAGTGTATGATAAAAATAAATGGAAGTGTTAAAGTAATATAAGTTTTAAAGAGATAAAAATAGAAGATAATAATAATACAAGATTTAAGTAATAGTAGTAGTTTAAGTATATAAGTGCTTAAGTAAAAAGTTTGAAGTAAGTTGTAATAATGAGATAAGTATGAGGGATTTAACTAACATGCAGAATTCTTATCATCATCATTATCATCATCATCATCATTAATAACCTTCCCCCTGAGTAGTTCATCCACATAAATCCACTTGTAATTACCACCTTTCACAATTCCCACAATGCCTCACAACCATTACACTGTTTCACCCTTTTTACTTGATCTTCAGCCTTCACATTCATCTTATTTATTTTATTATATACTGCAAAATGTCTCTCTCTCTCTCTCTCTCTCTCTCTTTCTTTCATTATATATTGCAAAATGTCTCTCTCTCTCCTCTCTCTCTCTCTCTCTCTCTCTCTCTCTCTCTCTCTCTCTCTCTCTCTCTCTCTCTCTCTCTCTCCTCTCTCTTTCATTATATACTGCAAAATATATCTCTTTCTCTCTATCTCTTTCATTATATACTGCAAAATGTCTCTCTTTCTCTCTCTATCTCTTTCATTATATACTGCAAAATGTCTCTTTCTCTCTCTCTATCTCTTTCATTATATACTTCAAAATGTCACTCTCTTTCTTTCATTCTATATCGCAAAATCTCTCTCTCTCTCTCTCCTCTCTCTCTCTTTTCCTGTCTATATTCTCCTTATTCTCCTCTCCTCCCTGTCTCCCTGCTCTTCTATTTCTCTCTTTACTTTCTCTCTTTACTTTCTCTCTTTACTTTCTCTTTACTTTTATGGTTACTTTTTTTTTATCACATTACGAGTTATTTCAGTTTTCATCTATTTTCCTGCGTCATATTTTCATTTAATTTCCTCTTTCTATCTCATTTGTCTCTCCCACTTCCTCCCTTCTCCCTCTCTCCACTTCCTCCCTTCACCCTCTCTCCACTTCCTCCCTTCCTCCTCTCTCCACTTCCTCCCTTCTCACTCCACTTCCTCCCTTCCCACTCCACTTCCTCCCTTCCCTCTCCACTTCCTCCCTTCTCCCTCTCTCCACTTCCTCCCTTCTCCCTCTCCCACTTCCTCCCTTCTCCCTCTCTCCACTTCCTCCCTTCTCCCTCTCTCCACTTCCTCCCTTCCTCCTCTCTCCACTTCCTCCCTTCTCCCTCTCTCCACTTCCTCCCTTCTCCCTCTCTCCACTTCCTCCCTTCCTCCTCTCTCCACTTCCTCCCTTCTCCCTCTCTCCACTTCCTCCCTTCCTCCTCTCTCCACTTCCTCCCTTCTCCCTCTCTCCACTTCCTCCCTTCTCCCTCTCTCCACTTCCTCCCTTCTACTCTCTCCACTTCCTCCCTTCCTCCTCTCTCCACTTCCTCCTTTCTCCCTCCCTCCATTTCCTCCCTTCCCTCTCCACTTCCTCCCTTCCCTCTCTCCACTTCCTCCCTTCTCCCTCTCTCCACTTCCTCCCTTCTCCCTCCCCACTTCCTCTGTTTCTCCGTCTCCTCTTCGACCTGACAGCCCCAAAATCCTTGTGTGTACATTTTTCTTTTCTTTTCATTTGTTTTATTCTCTTTACGTTGCCCTACTTCTCTCTCTCTCTCTCTCTCTCTCTCTCTCTCTCTCTCTCTCTCTCTCTCTCTCTCTCTCTCTCTTCCTTCTTTCCTTCCTTCCTTCCTTCCTTCCTTCCTTCCTTCCTTCCTTCCTTCCTTCCTTCCTTCCTTCCTTCCTTCCTTCCTTCCTTCCTTCCTTCCTTCCTTCCTTCCTTCCTTCCTTCCCTTCCCTTCCCTTCCTTCCCTTCCTTCCCTTCCCTTCCCTTCCCTCCCTTCCCTTCCCTTCCCTTCCCTCCCGCCCTCCCTCCCTCCCTCCTTCTCTACCTGTCTCTCTCTCCGTTTACTCTCATTTCGTATTCCTCTCGTTCACAGAAACAAAAGAAATGTTTGTTATTTTTCCTTACTGAAGAACAAAAGCAATTGGTCCTAATAAATGGAAAATAGAAGAACAATTTCGACGGGAAAGAAAAATCAACGTTTGATGAAAGGCCTCTAAGACTTTTTTTTTCATTTTCATCTCAAAACGTCAGTATTTTAGTTTTGAAATGGAAGTCTTTGTGAGTCTATTATATTCTTTAATGAAAAACAATTACACGGAACTATTTTTTTGTAAGGTTGAAGGTCAAATTGTGAACGAAAAATGACATACAAAAATAAGCGAAAGACAAAGTTAAATGACACTCTAAAACTTATCAACATAACAATTATCTCCGTGACGCGGACAAATGCTGACCTAAAAACTTTTCGGAATTTATTTTCTATAAGATATAAATTCACAGCAACAGCCATTAGAGGTGCACAATGACTCTGCTAATTGTTTGCTCCCGTGTAAACATTTTCCACGCTAAATAATCAGGAAATGTCACAAAAATAGAAGAGAAAAAATCATGGAATTTCTCACGGCCTCAATTTAATTTCCGCAAGTATACACAATAGTATGTCTCTCTCTCTCTCTCTCTCTCTCTCTCTCTCTCTCTCTCTCTCTCTCTCTCTCTCTCTCTCTCTCTCTCTCTCTCTCTCTCTCTCTCTCTGGAATATAATAACAATAACTATAATAAAAGGAGAATGAAAAAAAACTCAACTACTGAAAACAAACGCAAAATTTAAGTCCATTATTTTGATTCACCGTGAGGCAGTTGTTGGCACCGTGAAGGCAGTGTGCGTGCCAAGGGGGTGCCATCGGGGTGAGGGGGGGGGTCCACTAAGAGGCTTACTGCGTCTCAAACTGGCTCAAGGATTACTAAGTTGAGTGTCAAGGAAAAGCCGTAAATAAAACCACCAAAGAAAAAAGAGGCAGAAGAGAGATAGAGACTTTCAGAAGGTCTTATTTGTCCCTTAAAAGAAAAGAAGAAGC
Source organism: Chionoecetes opilio (assembly GCA_016584305.1). Taxonomy (NCBI): domain Eukaryota; kingdom Metazoa; phylum Arthropoda; class Malacostraca; order Decapoda; family Majidae; genus Chionoecetes; species Chionoecetes opilio. Next base: position 10,653 of record JACEEZ010007752.1, read on the forward strand.
AAAAAATAGTTAAGTGAGACGGGAAAGTTGTTAAATTTGCGTTTTCTGGAAGTAAATGGAAAAGATAGTAATAATTAAGATATACGTGTCTATAAATGGAGTAATATTCAAAAGGTGTTCATCTATAAAAGGATTAAATACGGAATATATATACATAAAAAGTGGTATTGGTATTTGTTATAATTAAAACAGCAAATAATTGGGTACATAAATTGGGCATTTACTTCAAGGAATCGCAAACTCAACTACCTTCCCGTCTCACTTAACTAATTTGTTTTCTTCTAAGGAACAAATAGACCTTCAGAAAGTGTCTATCTCTCTTGTCCCTCTTTTTTATTTCATGCTATTATTTGCGGCTTTTCCTCGACACTCAACTTAGTAATCCTTGAGCCTGTTTGAGACGCAGTAAGCCTCTTAGTAATAGTAATACTTAGGCAGTATATAAGAAACAATCGATAAGGCTACAACACACAAACACTACGACATTTCTCCAAACTACAACAAAAACTGTACTTGTGTGTATATAAAATGAATGAGTTATTCTGTTATATGTTGAAATATCACAAGGTATAAAGTTTAAGATATAGTTAACCCTTTCCCACTCAGATCTTTCCTTTGCTATATAAAATACTCTGCTGTTGAGTTATAAAATTACGAAAAGTAACATAATTATATAGCCAATTAGTTAGTGGACAAGGATACTAAACAGGTCATATCTATAAAATATTGCTTATATTCACTAAAAAATCGTCTTATGGTATACCCAAAGTACAATGGAAATTACGTTCAGGGCCTCAAAGGGTTAAAGTTATAGTTAAAAGATTCTAGCGGATAAAATGTCTGTAAATACAAGAAGAAAAAAACCTCAATAGCGATGAGAATCTAGTATCGAGTCTTTTATAGAAGCGATGAATTACGTAGTTAGGGCTGGAACGGAAAGGAGAAAAAGGAATAGAGCAGCGTTGATGTTTTAGCTGAAAAAATGGAATGAAAGTAAATTGGTAGGCGAGTGCTTGTTAGTAAAATGGAGCCACGAAATTAAACCATAAAACTGAAGGCAATATACAGGCGGCAGGTGACCTTGTTCATGCTTACTCGTACGTACACTCGCACATACATAGGTCAGGAAAATGCAAGCAAAAAAAAGTGTTTGATGTAGTGTATACGAAATTGGGAGTTGTGAGTCAAGGAATTATTTGGGATGATAAAGGTGGTATTTAGAAGAGAAGAAACCTCAAGTGAAGTAAAGAGATACGAAAGAATAGGAAGTAGTTGTGTGTGAAAGCTGACTTAGGCCTACTGTCTATAGTTAATTTAGTGCCCAAAAAAACCTGGTGTGGTGTTTAAAAATAAAAATAAAATAAAAAAGGTGGCTGAGAGAAGAGGAGAGAAACATAGGTACGAAAGAATAGGAAGTAGTTGTGTGTGAAAGTTGATTTAGGCCTACTGTCTATAGTTAATTTAGTGCTAAAAAAAACCTGTTGTGGTGAAATAAAAATAATAAAAAATAAATAAAAAAGGTGGCAGAGAGAAGAGGAGATAAACATAGGTACGAAAGAATAGTTAGTAGTTGTGTGTGAAAGCTGATTTAGGCCTACTGTTTATAGTTAATTTAGTGCAAAAAAAAACCTGGTGTGGTGAAATAAAAAAAAAATAAAAAAAATAAAAAAAAGGTGGCAGAGAGGAGAGAAGAGAAACATAGGTACGAAAGAATAGTTAGTAGTTGTGTGTGAAAGCTGACTTAGGCCTACTGTTTATAGTTAATTTAGTGCTAAAAAAAACCTGTTGTGGTGAAATATTTTTTTTTTTTTTTAAATAAAAAAGGTGACAGAGAGAAGAGGAGAGAAACAGAGGTACGAAAGAATAGGAAGTAGTTGTGTGTGAAAGTTGATTTAGGCCTACTGTCTATAGTTAATTTAGTGCTAAAAAAAACCTGTTGTGGTGAAATATAAAAAAAAAAAAATAAAAAAAAGGTGGCAGAGAGGAGAGGAGAGCAACATAGGTACGAAAGAATAGTTAGTAGTTGTGTGTGAAAGTTGATTTAGGCCTACTGTCTATAGTTAATTTAGTGCAAAAAAAAACCTGTTGTGGTGAAATAAAAATAATAAAAAATAAATAAAAAAGGTGGCAGAGAGAAGAGGAGAGAAACAGAGGTACGAAAGAATAGGAAGTAGTTGTGTGTGAAAGCTGATTTAGGCCTACTGTCTATAGTTAATTTAGTGCCCAAAAAAATCTGTTGTGGTGAAATAAAAAAAATAAAAAAAAAATAAAAAAAGGTGGCAGAGAGGAGAGAGAAACATCAAGGGAAGAAAAAAAAAAGGAAATATGTGTTTGAAAGCTGACTTAGGCCTACTGTCTATAGTTAATTTAGTGCTAAAAAAAACCTGTTGTGGTGAAATAAAAAAAATAAAAAAAATAAAAAAGGTGGCAGAAAGAAGAGGAGATAAACATCAAGGGAAGAAAAAAAAGGAAATATGTGTTTGGAAGCAGATTTGCTGTTTATACTTTATTTAGAGTGCCAAAAAAAGCCTGTTGTAGTGAAATAAAAAATAAAAACTAGTCAATGAAAAAAGTCGGCACAGAGAAGAGGAACGAAAAGGCAGATCGACTAGTTATGCTTAATTAATTCAGAGGGTCAAAAAAAAGTCATGCATAAAAAAGTAGTAAAGCGAAGGAAATTAGTGAAATAATATACAGAATACGTTGATAAAATAGAAGTCAAATGCAAAAACTAAGACAGCTGGAGTGTAACAAATAGTAGAGCGAAGGAAAATGAGTGGATAAATGTAGAGAATGCTTTGCTAGAATATAAGTCAAACCAAAAAACAGTCAGCTGGAGTGTAGAAAATAATAAAGCGATTGAAATTAGTGGATAAAATGGCAAATATATAATATGATAAAGTGGTAAAATAAAAAATAAAGTATAATGCAGAAATAGACAGTTGTAGGGATAAGAAATTAAAGCGAAGGGTAATTAGTGGCTTAATATACAGAATCCGTTGCTAAAATAACAGTAAAACGCTTAAAATACAGCTGTAGTGAAAAATATATCGTACAGCGAAGGAAAATGAGTGGCTTAATATACAGAATCCGTTGCTAAAATAGAAGTCAAACGCTTAAAATACAGCTGTAGTGAAAAATATATCGTACAGCGAAGGAAAATGAGTGGCTTAATATACAGAATCCGTTGCTAAAATAGAAGTAAAATGCTTAAAATACAGCTGTAGTGAAAAATATATCGTACAGCGAAGGAAAATTAGTGGATTAATGTACGTAGAGAATGGGTTGGTAGAATGGAAGTAAAATGTATGAGGACACAGGAGGCAGACATGAGTTTCTTGTCGCGAGTCAGGAACACAAACACGGGAGTCATGGCCTCGCGGGGAGCAAAAGTTTAGAAGCGACGGTGGACATAGAGAACTTTACCCGGACACAGAAAGAAAGGAGAGGTGAGTTAGGAGCTTGAAAGTGAACAACGGAACATAATCTAAGACACACACTAAAAGTTAACACCTACTAGAAATAGAAAATGACAAAATGAAATCACAAAATAATACAAATAGATGATGACAAAAATAGAAAGTGCAACAGAACAAATGAGTTAGGAGCTTGAAAGTGAACAACGGAACATAATCTAAGACACACAATAAAAGTTACACATAATAAAAATGGAAAATGACAAAATGAAATCACAAAATAATCAAAATAGATAATGACACAAATAGAAAGTTAAATAGAAGAGTGATTATAAGAGCTTGAAAGTGAACAACGGAACATAATTTAAGACACACAATAAAAGTTACACATAATAGATATAGAAAATGAGAAGACTAGAACATGACATCACAAAATAATACAAATAGATGATGACAAAAATAGAAAGTGCAACAGAACAAATGAGTTAGGAGCTTAACAGAGAACAACAGAACATAATTTGAGACAATAGAAAAACGAATAAATAATAGAAATACAAAATGACATAAATAGCAAATGAAATAATAAAGCTGAGTTAAGAAAAAGGTGGTTAAGATTTTGGAAGTGAACAACAGAACATGGTAATTTGAGACAGACAATAAAAGAAACTTACAAATTATAGAAACAAAAATGAGATAAATAGAGAATGAAATAGAAAAGGTGAGTTAGGAGTTTGAAAGTGACCAATTGAAGGTAATTTGAGATATTAAAACAAACTTACCAATAATAAAAATACTAATATGACAAACGATAAATACTCAAGACCTTCACACGAGTCAACGAACCAGGAAAGAAAAGTATAACGCAACGTCTATTACTGTTCCCTGCAATCAAGGAATAAACAAAAAAAAAAAATATGAGTCAAATGGCAACTTTTCACTTCAAAAAAATACTACAAGTGAAAAGGGGGAGTTCCATAACGACACCACACGCAAAAAAACCACAAATGCTAATAATAATAATAATAATAATAACTAATAAAAAAAAAATGCTAATAATAATAATAATAATACATAGATACATAAATAAACAAAAGTAAAAATTAAACAAATAAAGCGTAAAAAAGGAACATATGTATACCTTCCACGCTCAGTGTATTCATGATTATTCAGCGTCACGGAGTTGCCTTGCCATTCATTGCCTCCGCCCTGCCTCTTCCCGCCGGAGGTCACACGATGCGCGGCAAAGTAAGGCACAACAGGAATGAAACACGTCGCATGCACCACTCAGATGATGCAAAAATTTTCTTTCAGGTATAGTACGTGGCCCAAACACACACACACACACACACACACACACACACACACACACACACACACACACACACACACACATTTATATAAATAATAATGAATCAGACGAACATTGAGAGAAGAGAGAGAGAGAGAGAGAGAGAGAGAGAGAGAGAGAGAGAGAGAGAGAGAGAGAGAGAGAGAGAGAGAGAGAGAGATATTGCACAGATGAGTCATTGTGTAGCTGAAGATACACACAAAAAAAAATGAAGAAAAAAAAAATGAACGCAGGAAAATTCTTAGGGCGTGAAGTATTGGAAATTCCATCTGGGTAAAAGAAGAGCGAGGACCTGATGCTGAGGAGGGGAGAGGAGGAGGAAGATGAGGGAGGAGGAGATGAGGAGGAGGCGAGGAGGAGAGGAGGAGGAGGAGGAGGAGGAGGAGGAGGAGGAGGGAGGAGGAGGAGGAGGAGGAAGGAGGAAGGAGGAGGAGGAGGAGGGAGGAGGAGGAGGAGGAGGAGGAGGAGGAGGAGGAGGAGGAGAGGAGGAGGAGGAGGAGGAGAAGGAGGAGGAGGAGGAGGAGGAGGAGGAGGAGGAGGAGGAGGAGGAGGAGGAGAAGAAGACTGCAAGCACTAAGGGAAAATCACGTATATTTTTCTACCATCAACGTTTTTTTCTTGAAATTCGACACCGTCCCGACATGAAGCTCCCCCCCCTATAACACGTATTTTCTGCCATCACCCTTTGTTTCTACTTGGCCAATTAACACTCGTCACACCTGGTCCCCACCTTAACCTGATCTGGACCTCCACCACACGCCATAACTCGATCACACCACACACAACACACACACACACACACACACACACACACACACACACCGCGCGATGGTCAGATTGATAACGTTCTGGTCTCTCACTCCGTGGGTAGGCGGTTCGAATCCTCGCGCTCCCGGTGATTTTTCACTTGACAAATTCGGGCGGTTACTGTCCTCCTTGAGCAAGGGGATGGGGGGGGTGTTGTGTGTGAGGTCCTAGCATTGCCCAAAGATCGGTAATAATGAGCTCCAAGCTCGCACTGAGAGGGTGAAACTGGCGATCACGAGCCAGCTCGCGTGGACAAGACCATGGGTGAATGACACACACATGGGTGGATTTGAACAGAAATGGAGTGTAAAAATATAACAAAACAAGACGATGGAAACGAAATAAAACTATATTTGCATGTGTGAATAGGACACGAGAGAGAGAGAGAGAGAGAGAGAGAAGAGAGAGAGAGAGAGAGAGAGAGAGAGAGAGAGAGAGAGAGAGAGAGAGAGAGAGAGAGAAAGAGGAGAGATTGCCTCCAGTTACTTGTGAAATGAAGTTTATATCTATTTGCTTTTCTTTGAATACAAGTTTTCTCCTGCATGAGCCTCTCTCTCTCTCTCTCTCTCTCTCTCTCTCTCTCTCTCTCTCTCTCTCTCTCTCTCTCTCTCTCTCTCTCTCTCTCTCTCTCTCTCTCTCTCACACACACAGGAAAGTCAAAAAAGTTCTGTTTCAAAAGCGAATGAGAGCGAAAGAAAAAGAAGCAAAAAAAACTACACAGGAAACTGAGAATTTTTTGTTAACTCTTTGCCGTTTTCCACCACTCTCTCTCTCTCTCTCTCTCTCTCTCTCTCTCTCTCTCTCTCTCTTCCCCCCCCCTCAGTAAATCCTTCCCTCTTGTCGTCTCTTCGATACTTACTTGCCATCTATGTATCCGTTTTCTTTTCAATCTATTTATTTTTCATCTCCTTTCGTTCTTCCCCATTTTACTGTTTTCTTCCTCTCCAATCTCCAATTCCTACAATCTGAACCACTGATACAGGCGCAATACTTTTTATATTTCCTTATATTTCCTTCAACTTTACACTTGCCTATTTTATCAACAACTTTTTTTCCATCATCCATCCTCTTCTTACAAAAATCTTCATATATAATTTTTCTATTCCCTTTTGAAGTTTTTTTCTTTCTGTGTCTTGACTGTCTTCACTTCGTCATTAAAAATCTTGATCTTCCATTTTCCTTTCCTATTTATATTTATTCACGGTCCTTCCTTCTCTTCATCTTTTTCTTGGCCTTTTTTCTCTCTCAATATTTCTGCGTTATTAAGCAAGTATCTCTCTCTCTCTCTCTCTCTCTCTCTCTCTCTCTCTCTCTCTCTCTCTCTCTCTCTCTCTCTCTCTCTCTCTCTCTCTCTCTCTCTCTCTCTCTCTCTCTCTCTTTCAGTTTTATTTCTAGAGAATCGGTCTGACTTTATTTTCACTTTTTCTCTCTTTTGTCACTTCCCTCAATCTCCTAATCCTTCCCTTCCCTCCTTCCTTCCTTTCTTTAATCCTTCATATATTGTAGGTCACCAAAAAGAAATGTATGACCTGACTGTATATAAAATGCATTCTGACCTGTATTCACTTTTGTTTCCAGCATTTTGTTCTCGCTTTTTGTCAACTCTTTCGTGATATGGAACCGTTTTTTGATGTATTTTTTTCTAGTTTTCTGTGTTTTTTGACGGGTATTTCGGGACAAACATCAATGGTGATGAGAGCCTTATGGGCGTGGTAAAGAGAGAGAGAGAGAGAGAGAGAGAGAGAGAGAGAGAGAGAGAGAGAGAGAGAGAGAGAGAGAGAGAGAGAGAGAGAGAGAGAGAGAGAGAGAGAGAGAGAGAGAGAGAATAAAATTATACTATAAATATTTTCTTAAGTATTTTATAAAAGGTGGACTATTGACCAGCCTTGGCGGAGATGTGCTGTTCTTGCTCTCAGTGCTATCACAGATTTTACTTTTCTCTGCTTCCTGATTGGTCCTCCTACTCCTCTCCCTCTCCCTGATTGGTGGGTTGGCTGGTCATATCTCAACTACTGGTGGGTACAGGGGGTACAGGTTACTCAGACATGTAGTCAGGATCAGGAAAGCAGGTTCCAAGCTATTAACTCCAAGCTCTTTTTTTTGTCTCAGAAATCATCTTTAATATGAGAGACACAGGTCAAACCACGGCTCTCCCTCAACAATATAGATCTCACGATGGTCACACTAACTCCCTCCATGATGTTTGGCGCCATGAGTGCCGTGGCTGGCCAGCCCTGGGAGGACCTCGGCATCCTGACGGGAGGCGCGGCGGCCGTCTGCCTGTGGCTGCGACGCCCCGCCCGCCAGCAGGTGCAGGGAGACGCCTCTCCCTCCCGCACCGAGGATACTGTGCAAACAGGAGAAGAGAAGGACGAGGAAAGCGAGGACCAGCAAGAAGAGGAGTACCTCGAGGATGTCGAGGAGGAGCAGGAAGAGGAAAGCGAGGATCAGCAGGAAGAGGAGTACCTCGAGAATGTCGAGGACCAGCAAGACGAGGAGATTGAGGACCAGCAAGAAGAGGACGGCGAGGAGATCGAAGAAAAGCAGGAAGAGAAGTACAGCTACGAGGAAATTGAGGACAGGATTGACCAAGACTTAGAGAGACTTAGAATAATCTCAGAATATATTGATCTTGGGCTAGACGAGGATAGCGCACAAGACAAGAAGACGCTTACAGAGAGCGAGGACAAGGACGCAAACGATGAGCAGGACGAAGACGTCGAGGACGAGCAGGAAAAGGAGTCCAACGAGGATGCCGAGGAAGAGCAAGACGAGGACAAAAAGGATGTCGAGCACGAGCAAGACGAGGACAACGAGGAAATTGAAGACTTGCTGTATCAAAGACTCCTCTTGAAAATCCAATATACCAAGGTAGAGGAGACTTTCAATGAAGACGAGGACTCAGACCCTGACCAGGATGAGGACTCAGACGTTGAGCAAGACGAAGACTCAGCTGCTGAGCAAGACAAGGACTCAGACGCTGAGCAGGACGAGGACTCAGACGCTGAGCAAGACGGGGACTCAGACGCTGAGCAGGAAGAGGACTCAGACGCTGAGCAAGACGAGGATTCAGCCGCTGAGCAGGACAAGGACTCAGACGCTGAGCAGGACGAGGACTCAGACGCTGAGCAAGACGAGGATTCAGCCGCTGAGCAGGACAAGGACTCAGACGCTAGCAGGCCGAGGCCGTGGAGAGGTAGCTTCGTGTCCTGCGGGAGCGCCACGTTGCACTGCTCACCCAGGAGTAGCTGCAAGACTTGGGCGCTGAACACCTCCTGGCTGAAGGCGGCTTCGGCTCCGTCAGGAAGGTGGTGTTTGAAGGGACTCAGGCCGTGGTGAAGGAACTGTTGGAGCGTAGCGCGATTGTGTCACTGCTGCGCGAGGCCCGGCTGATGCTGGAGCTGAACGGTGCCGGGGGAGTGCCGCGTCTCAGAGCCGTGTGCACCGCGCCCCCAGCGTTACTGCAGGAGTATGTTGGCATCACCTACGACAACTTCTTGAGGAACTGTTCGGTAGATAACTTCCTTCACTCACTGACGAGCATCTGCGAGCGCCTTCAGGAAGTCCACGCCAAGGACATCGTTCACAACGACCTAAAGTTTAATAACATAACTTACACAGGCACGATCGCCGAGCCTGTGTTCCACATCATCGATCTAGGGTGGGCGTGCCACAGCGGGCAGGTCGCTGCGGAACAGGTCTTCCCGGACAGTGTATATAGCGACGAAGAAGAGGAAGAGGACGAGGACGACCTAAGCGACGAGTACGAAGATGCGTCCCCAGACGACCGCTTTCCGTGGATGGCACCCGAGAATGGGGCGCGACGACCCGTGTTTTGCTCCGGTGACGTGTACAGCCTCGGGTACATCCTAGACATCGCGGTGTGGCGGTGCGACCAGACCTTCCTGACGGAGCCGCTGATGAAGGTGTCGAGGCTGTGCACCGCCAAGGATCCCGCGGGGCGTCCTTCCCTCCGACACGTGGTCATGGCCGTCACCTTCCTGCTCAGACAACTGACGCCCCAACAGCTGAGAGAAACATTTGTTTTTGAGGTTAAGAGGAGAGCGGTTGATGGTGAAGAGGACGCAGACTCTGAGCAGGACGAGGACACAGACTCTGATCAGGACGAGGACATCTAGGATGTCGAGGACGAGCAAGAAGAGGAGTCTAACGAGGAAATCGAAGAAGAGCAAGACGAGGACATCGAGGATGTCGAGGAATAGAAAGACGAGGTTGTCGAGAACGAGCAAGACGAGGACAACGAGGAAATCGAAGACTTGGTGTATCAAAGACTCTTCTTAAAAATCCAGTAAACCAAGATCGAGGAGACTTTTAATGAGGACGAGAACGCAGACGCTGAGCAGGAAGAGGACTCAGCCGCTGGGCAGGACGAAGACTCAGCCGCTGAGCAGGACGAGGCCGTAGAAAAGCAGCTTCGTGTCCTGCGGGAGCGCCACGTTGCACTGCTCACCCAGGAGCAGCTGCGAGACTTGGGCGCCGAACACCTCCTGGCTGAAGGCGGCTTCGGCTCCGTCAGGAAGGTGGTGTTTGAAGGGACTCAGGCCGTGGTGAAGGAACTGTTGGAGCGTAGCGCGATTGTGCCGCTGCTACGCGAGGCCCGGCTGATGCTGGAGCTGAACGGTGCCGGGGGAGTGCCGCGCCTCCGAGCCGTGTGCGCCGCGCCCCCGGCGTTACTGCAGGAGTATGTCGGCATCACCTACGACAACTTCTTGAGGAACTGTTCGGTAGAGAGCTTCCTTCACTCACTGACGAGCATCTGCGAGCGCCTTCAGGAAGTCCACGCCAAGGACATCGTTCACAACGACCTAAAGTTTAATAACATAACTTACACAGGCACGATCGCCGAGCCTGTGTTCCACATCATCGATCTAGGGTGGGCGTGCCACAGCGGGCAGGTCGCTGCGGAACAGGTCTTTCCGGAAAGTTTATAAGGCAACGAAGAAGAGGACGAGTACGAAGATGCGTCCCCAGACGACCGCTTTCCGTGGATGGCACCCGAGAATGGGGCGCGACGACCCGTGTTTTGCTCCGGTGACGTGTACAGCCTCGGGTACATCCTAGACATTGCGATGTGGCACAGCGACCAGACCTTCCTGACGGAGCCGCTGATGAAGGTGTCGAGGCTGTGCACCGCCAAGGATCCCGCGAGGCGTCCTTCCCTCCGACATGTGGTCATGGCCGTCACCTTCTTGCTCAGACAACTGACGCCCCAACAGCTCAGAGAAACATTTGTTTTTGAGGCGAAAAAGACTTCTAAAGACTGCAGTGATAGTTCTGAAGATGCAGTTGATGGCGAAGAGTGAGCGCTGAGTTATGAAGAGGGAGACAATACTCCGAAGTAACGAAGAGTTGTGTAGTATCTGTAGCGAACCGTTGAGCGCCGTTCCCAGGTTGCCCTTGCAGCACCCCCTGTTTGAGGCGCAGACTGGTCTGTCCCTCGCTAGTGAAAATAATAATGGAAATTATGGTAATGGTAATGCAAGTATAGCCGCGGAACCTGCTTTGAATAATACACGACTGGCGACGACCGCTTCCAGAGTGGAGTAAACACTATCTATCTATCTTTCTATGCATATATTTCAGTTAAGCCATTGATTATTCATTTAATTTAGAACAATATTATTCACAAACTGCAAAATTAACACTCACACACACACACACACACACACACACACAGCGACACACACACACACACACACACAGAGTGACACACACACACACAGGACGTGTGTGTGTGACACACGACACACAGGCCGTGTGTGTGTGACACACGACACACACACACACACAGTGACACACACACACATTTACACACACACACACACACGCACAGTGACACACACACACTCACACACAGTGACACACACACACACATACACACACACACACACACACCACACAACACACACACACACACACACACACACACACACAACACACACACACACACAGACACACACACACACACACACACACAGGGTATTCATCTAAGAGTGAAAGGAGGAAAAATGAAAAGTAATCGAATGAGGTCTCTTTGAGTGAGTGAAAGAGAGAAAGAGAAAAGTGAGAGAGAGAGAGGGGAGGAGAGAGAGAGAGAGAGGGGAGAGAGAGAAGAGAGAGAGAGAGAGAGAGAGGAGAGAGAGAGAGAGAGAGAGAGAGGAGAAGAGAGAGAGAGAGAGAGAGAGAGAGAGAGAGAGAGGGAGAGAGAGAGAGAGAGAGAGAGAGAGAGAGAGAGAGAGAAGAGAGAGAGAGAGAGAGAGAGAGAGAGAGAGATACTGCAGGTCAAGACATTAAAGAGTGAGAGAAAGAGAAAAAGTGAGAGAGAGAGAGACAGAGAGAGAGAGAGAGAGAGAGAGAGAGAGAGAGAGAGAGAGAGAGAGAGAGAGAGAGAGAGAGAGAGAGAGAGAGAGAGGAGAGAGCCTTCCTGCAGGTCAAGACATTAAATAAACAAAGTAAAGAATTATAACAGATCACATAGTCATAAGTCTCTCTCTCTCTCTCTCTCTCTCTCTCTCTCTCTCCAGCTCATCCTTTAAGTCCATTATAGATAAGTGAGAGAAACTGAGCGAGATAATAAGTCATGAAAAAATCCTTTGCCCTTTAAATCAAAGAATGAAAAATTGAGCAATGGAGAAAAAGAAAGAATCGACAAATATGAAATGGATAACGAATGAAAGTGCAAAGTTGAAGGTCAGATTAAATATGGAGATGCTGGAAGTGCCTAGAACACACACACACACACACACACCACACACACACACACACACACACCCACACACACGCACACACTCCGTAGGGGAAAGGGAACTCCGTAGTGTAAGGGTTAGCACGCTCGGCTCACAACCGAGAAGTCCCGGTTTCCATCCCCGGGCGGAGCGAAGACAGACGGGCGGTCTTCTTTAAAAACCCGAGCCCCTGTCCACCCAGCAGTGAATGGGTACCGGGTGTTAGCCGGGGGTTTGTGACCCCCCTCCCGGGGTGGTGGCTTCGGCCAACACTAAGAACTAAGGATGAATGATAAAAATGTTGATATGGAGACGGGGCCATACGAGCGTCGCTCTGGCCCAGTAAAATACAACTAGATGAATACACACACACACACACACACATATTTAGGAGGAGGAGGAGGAGGAGGAATGAGTGACTTTAATAATATAACGAATGTGAAATGGATGTCCAGGAAGATTAATGAGGAGATAAAAAGAAGAAGAAAATAACAACAACAACAACAACAACAACAATAATAGTAATAAGAGGAATGCCATCTCTTTTGTCATCCAAAAGGTTTATAATTGAAGTTGCGAGGCTGGATTAAGGTCGGTCTCCGGCTTGAACACTCTGATGGTAAAGGTATTACGGTGAAATTAGTGGAAAGCTGACTCAAGGGGCCGAGGTGTGTGTGTGTGTGTGTGTGTGTGTGTGTGTGTGTGTGTGTGTGTGTGTGTGTGTGTGTGTGTGTGTGTGTGTGTGTGTGTGTGTGTGTGCATTTTCCTAATATTCCCTTCGTTGGTTCTATTGAGCTCTTTATACATTCATCTATTTAATTCACGTTAATTTAAGAGGCAATGTGTAATGTTAAGGCTTTTAATAACTTCTTTCTTTTTTTTCGATCTGATCATTAATTTTTTTTCTCTTATTTTTGCAGGTATGGAATTAGACATGGTGCAGAAAAGTAAGTGCATGGGAAAGAAAAGAGAGAGAGAGAGAGAGAGAGAGAGAGAGAGAGAGAGAGAGAGAGAGAGAGAGAGAGAGAGAGAGAGAGAGAGAGAGAGAGAGAGAGAGAGAGAGAGAGAGAGAGAGAGAGAGAGAGAGAGAGAGAGAGAAGGAAAAAATTAAAGCGTTAGAGTTTTGAAAAAAATGTACCTACGCATCGCAAGTGTTTGAGTTTTCATAATTAGGGAAATTTACATAAAATTACCATTTCTTTTAGTTATAGTTATTTTTCCTGTATATTTAACCAGTCCAAAGCGGCTGATTAGCCATTTTCTTATTCCCTGAGGAGAGCAAAAGTGTCGTTTTTAAAGCCTTTTTTTTATATCAATATTTTCTGATGACATTAAATACTTTTCCTTTCCTATTAGTCCAAAGTACGAGCATGATTTAATATTGTCTTAACATAAAAAAATGAAAAGAAGAAAAAAATCAGTATATTCAGAACAGGCATTAAAATTAGTTTGACACATTAAGGGAATAAATATACTCAGTACATACAATACAATAATAGAACATTGAACATACACTCATACACTCATCAAATCTAATCCACATATTTGCATCACACATACAGATACGCTGCACACACACACACACACACACACACACACACACACATACACACACACACACACACACACATACCCCAAAACACATACACACACACACACACACACAGGGGGACTCCGTAGTGTAAGGGTTAGCCCGCTCGGCCCCAAAACCGAGAAGTCCCGGGTTTCGACCCCCGGGCGGAGGCGAAGACAGACAGGCGGTCTTCTTAAAACCCGAGCCCCTGTCCACCCAGCAGTGAATGGGTACCGGGTGTTAGCCGGGGGTTTGTGAGCCGCCTCCCGGGGTGGTGGTTTCGGCCAACACTAAAAAAAAAAAAAAAAAAAAAAGGATGAATGATAAAAAATGTTGATATGGAGACGGGGCCACACGAGCGTCGCTCTGGCCCTGTAAAATACAACTATATGAAAACTAGATGATGAATACACACACACACACACACAACTTCCCTGATATATCATCGATTAATGGATAAGATAACAAAACAAGCTCGTTACAAGTTACAAATGTCCCCTTGAGGAAGTCCTGAGGCCGTTTAGTGATGATAGATAGATTACCTGATTTTAATTTTTTATAGTCAAGATAGATTATCAGATTTTATTTTTTATAGTTCCATAGATTACCAGATTTTATTTTTTATAGTTAGATAGATTACCAGATTTTATTTTCTATAGTTCGATAGATTACCAGATTTTATTTTTTATAGTTAGATAGATTAACAGATTTTATTTTTTATAGTTAGATAGATTATCAGATTTTATTTTCTATAGTTCGATAGATTACCAGATTTTATTTTTTATAGTTCGATAGATTACCAGATTTTATTTTTTATAGTTCGATAGATTACCAGATTTTATTTTTTATAGTTCGATAGATTACCTGATTTTATTTTTTATAGTTCGATAGATTACCTGATTTTATTTTTTATAGTCAAGATAGATTACCTGATTTTAATTTTTTATAGTCAAGATAGATTATCAGATTTTATTTTTTATAGTTCGATAGATTACCAGATTTTATTTTTTATAGTTCCATAGATTACCTGATTTTTTTCTAGGAGTTATTGTAACATGTGTTTTTTGATAATTTCTGATAATATTTCAATTGTAGGATAACGAATATATTCCTGAATGACTGAAACCTGCGATGCATCTATTTATTGGTTTTCATTTCTGTTCTCATAACGTTTCATTAAAATTCAGTTTTCATCGGATGCAAATGGAATAAAATTAATTACTACTTTGTTTCAGTCTTTGTGTATCTGTGTCACATTGCGCATATTTGTTATTTCTCTTTTGAACACGGGTTTTCTCGTTTATTTTCAGCTTTTCTCCGTTTATTTTCAGCTTTTCTCCGTTTATTTTCAGCTTTTCTCCGTTTATTTTCAGCCTTTCTCCGTTTATTTTCAGCTTTTCTCCGTTTATTTTCGCTTTTCCCTTTTTCCCTTCTCTCCTTTATTTTATTTTTCCGTTATTTTCAGCTTTCCCCGTTCTTCTCTTTTCTGTTTATTTTCAGCTTTCCTCCCGTTTTTTTCGCTTTTCCGTTTATTTTCACTTTTCTCTTTATTTTCCTTTCTCCTTTTCGTTTTCTCCTTTATTTTCAGCTTTTCTCTTTTTTATTTTTCCTTTTTCAGTCCTTCCCCTCTTTTCTTTCATCTTTTTTAAATTTTTGGGTCCNTTTTTAAAAGGTTTCACCAAAAGAAATGTATGCCCGACTGTTTTAAAAAAGCATTTGCCCTGTATTCATTTTGTTTCCAGCTTTTGTTCTCGTTTTTTGTCACTCTTTGTGATAGGGAAAAACCGTTTTTGTTTTGTTTGTTTTTTTTTTTTTTCCCATTTTTTGTGTTTTTTGAAATATTTCGGGACAAACTCAATGTGATGAGACCCCTTAGGGGCGTGGTTGAGAGAGAGAGAGGGGAGAGAGGGAGAAGAGAGAGGGAAGAAAGGAAGGGGGGAAGAGAGAGAGAGAGAGAGAGAGAGGAGAAAGAAAGAGAGAGGGGGGGAGCAAAAAAAATAAAAATTTAGATATTGTAGGAAAAATCTAATATGCCACGAACGAATATTGTATCAAAAAAACTAAAAAACAAGATGCAAAATATTATAAAAAAACCCATGCGTATAGGAGGAGGGGGAGGAAAAGAACGAGGGGGAAAGGGGGAAAAGAAGGAAGAGGGGAGGAAAAAAACAAGGAGGAAGGGAGGAAAAGAAGGAAAGGAGGAGGAAAAAAGAAAAATAAGAAGCGAAGGATCAAAATAAGGCCTTTAAGGAAAAGGAGATGAGGAGGGAAAAGCAGGAAAAGAAGGAAGAAAAAAAGAAAAGAGGGAGGGGGAAAGGGGGAAGGAGGGAACGTCTTAAAAAAAATCTTCAATAAATTTTCTTTCCCTTTTGAATTTTTTCCTTCTGGTTTTTACTGTTTTCCTTCGTTTTAAAAAAATCGGACCTTTCATTCCTTTTCTTTTTTTCTGGCCTTCATTGTTCCCCGTTTTTTCCCTTTCCCTTTCTCTTCACTTTTTTTTGGCCCTTTTTTCTTTTTAATATTTCTACGCAAAAAACACCTCTCTCTCTCTCTCTCTTTCCCCTCTCTCCTCCCCTTTCTCTCTCTCCCCTCTCTCTCTCTCTCTCTCTCCCCTCTCTCTCTCTCTCTTTTCTCTCTCTTCTCCTCTCTCTCTTTTCTCTCTCCCCCTTTTCATTTTTTTTACAAGATCGGTCTCCTTTATTTTCACTTTTTCTTTTTTGTCATTCCCTCAATCTCCTAATCCCCCTTCCCTCCTTCCTTCCTTTTTTTAACCCTTTCATATATTGTGGGTCCCAAAAGAAATGTAGCCCGCTGTATATAAAAGCTTTTCTGCCCTGTATTACTTTTGTTTCCCAGCATTTTGTTCTCGTTTTGTAAAAACTCTTTCGTGATATGGAACCGTTTTGTTTGTTTTGTTTTTATTTTTTCTCCAGTTTTTGTGTTTTTTGGGGCGGTTTTTCGGGACAAAATAAATGTGATGGGGGTTTAAAGGGGCGTGGTTGAGAGAGAGGGGAGAGAGAGAGGAGAGAGGAGAGAGGAGAAAGAAGAAAAAGGAGAGAGGAGAGAGAGAGAGAAGGGGAAGAATAAAATTATACTATAAAATTTTTTTAAATTTTTAAAAAAGGTACTATTGACCAGCCTTGGGAGATGTGCTGTTCTTGCTCTCAGTGCTATCAAGATTTTACTTTCTCTGTCCTGATTGGTCCTCCTACCCTCTCCCTCTCCCTGTTTGGTGGGTTGGTGGTCTATCTAAAATAGGGTGGGTACAGGGGGAAAGGGTTTACTCAACATGTAGTCAGGATCGGGAAAAAGCGGGTTCCAAGCTTTTAAACTCCAAGCTTTTTTTTTCCCTCAGAAATCATCTTTAATATGAGGGACACAGGTCAAATCACGGCTCCCCCTCAAAAATATAGATCTCACGATGGTCACTAACTCCCCCATGATTTTGGCGCCAGTGCCGTGGGGTGGCCACCCCTGGGAGGCCCTCGGACCCTGAGGGAGGCGGGCGGCCGTCGCTGTGGCTGGACGCCCCGCCGCAGCAGGGCGGGGAGACGCCTCTCCCCCCCGCACCAGGATACGTGCAAACGGGAGAAGAGAAGGAGGGGAAAAGCGAGGACCAGCAAGAAGAGGAGTACTCGGGGAGTCGAGGAGGAGCAGGAAGAGGAAGCGAGGATCACAGGAAGAGGAGTCCCTCGAGAATGTCGAGGAGGAGAAGGCGAGGAGATCTTCCAGCAAGAAGAGGACGAAAGGCCCACAAGGCGGGGAGATCGAGGACCAGCAAGATAGGACGGCAGGCCCAGCAAGGGAGGAGATCGAGGACCAGCAAGATGAGGACGGCGGGGAGATCGAAAAAAAGCGGGAAAAAAGTACAGCTCGAGGAAGTTGAGGCAGGAAAACCCAAGACTTAGAGAGACTTAGAAAAATTTAGAAATATGTTTTGGGCTAACGAGGATACCAAGCAAGAAACGCTTAAGAGAGCGGGAAAAGGGACGCAAACGTGAGCAGGCGAAGACGCGGGGACGAGCAGGAAAGGGTTTCCAACGCGAATGCCGGGGAAAAAGCGGGACGAGGACAAAGGGGAGTAAAAGACGAGCAAGACGAGGACAACGGGGAAATTTAAAGACTTTTTGTACAAAGACCCCTTTTGAAAATCCACTACACCAAAACGAGGAGACCTTCAATGAAGTGGGGATCAGCCACTGAGCAAAAACGAGGACTCGGACGTTGGCAGGCGAGGGGCTCAAAGCTGAGTAGGCGGGGACTCAAACGTTGAGCAGGAAAGGGACCAGCCACTGAGCAGGCGAGGCCGTGGAGAGGTAGCTTCGGTTCCCCGCGGGAGCACCACGTTACACTGCCACCCCGGAGCGCTGCGAGATTGGGGGCCGAACCTCCTGGGTTTAAGGCGGGGTTCGGCTCCGTCAGGAAGGTGGGGGTTTTTTAAGGACTCGGCCGTGGTGAAAGGGAAATTTTTGGAGCGTAGCGCGATTGTGCCCCTGCTACGCGAGGCCGGCTGATGTGAGCTGAAAACGTGCCGGGGGGGACCCGCCTCCGAGCCCTGGCGCCGCCCCCCCGGCGTTATGAGGACTATGTCGGCATCACCCACGATAATTCCCTGAGGGAACTGCTTTGGAGAGAACTTCCTTAAATTTTAAAGAGCTCTGCGAGCGCCTTCAGGAAAACCACGCCCAAGGCATCGTTTACAACGACTTAAAGGTTTTAAAAACAAACTTTCACGGGCCCATCGCCGAGCCTCTGTTCCCCATCACGATTAGGGTGGGGGGGCCACGGCGGCAGGGGGTGCGGGAAAAGTTTTCCCCGGGCATGTGTATTGTGACGAAAAGAGGGAAAAGGACGACCAAACGACGAATGAAGATACTCCCCGACGACCGCTTTCCCCTGGGTGGCACCCGAGAATGGGGGGACGACCCGTGTTTTGCTCCGGTGACGTGTACAGCCTCGGGGTACATCCTAGACATCGCGTTGTGGCGGTGCGACCAACCTTCCTGACGGAGCCCTGATGAAAGGGGTCGAGGTGGCACCGCAAGGATCCCGCGGGGGTCCTTCCCCCGACACGTGGGCATGGCCGTCACCTTTTCCCGCTCAGAAAAATGCGCCCAACCTCAAGAAAAATTTTTTAGGTTAAAAAAGAGAGCGGTTTGATGGTGAAAAGGGCGCAGACTTGAGCAGGACGAAAACAAGATTTGACAGGGGAGAACTCAGACTCTAGAGGACAGGACAATATTTGTCAGGACGAGCAAGAAGAGGAGTAAACGGGACTCGAAGAATAGCAAGCGAGGATATCGAGGAGCGAGGACGAGAAGACGAGGGCAAAAAAGGAAAACGAAGGGCTCGGTGTATCAAAAGGGGCTATCTTAAGAATCAAAAAACCCAAAAACGAGGGGCATTTAATGGGGGCGAAGACTCAGACGCTGAACAGGACGAGGACTCAGACGCTGAGCAGGACGAGGACGAGGACGTTGAGCAGGATGATGACTCAGACGCTGAGCAAGACGAGTACTCAGACGCTGAGCAGGACAAGGACTTAGCCGCTGAGCAGGCCGAGGCCGTGGAGAGGTAGCTTCGTGTCCTGCGGGAGCGCCACGTTGCACTGCTCACCCAGGAGCAGCTGCGAGACTTGGGCGCCGAACGCCTCCTGGCTGAAGGCGGCTTCGGCTCCGTCAGGAAGGTGGTGTTTGAAGGGACTCAGGCCGTGGTGAAGGAACTGTTGGAGCGTAGCGCGATTGTGCCGCTGCTACGCGAGGCCCGGCTGATGCTGGAGCTGAACGGTGCCGGGGGAGTGCCGCGCCTCCGAGCCGTGTGCGCCGTGCCCCCGGCGTTACTGCAGGAGTATGTCGGCATCACCTACGACAACTTCTTGAGGAATTGTTCGGTAGAGAACTTCCTTAATTCACTGACGAGCATCTGCGAGCGCCTTCAGGAAGTCCACGCCAAGGACATCGTTCACAACGACTTAAAGCTCAATAACATAACTTACACAGGCACGATCGCCGAACCTGTGTTCCACATCATCGATCTAGGGTGGGCGTGCCACAGCGGGCAGGTCGCTGCGGAACAGGTCTTCCCGGACAGTGTATAAAGCGACGAAGAAGAGGAAGAGGACGACCTAAGCAACGAGTACAAAGATGCGTCCCCAGACGACCGCTTTCCGTGGATGGCACCCGAGAATGGGGCGCGACGACCCGTGTTTTGCTCCGGTGACGTGTACAGCCTCGGGTACATCCTAGACATCGCGATGTGGCGGTGCGACCAGACCTTCCTGACGGAGCCGCTGATGAAGGTGTCGAGGCTGTGCACCGCCAAGGATCCCGCGAGGCGTCCTTCCCTCCGACATGTGGTCATGGCCGTCACCTTCTTGCTCAGACAACTGACGCCCCAACAGCTCAGAGAAACATTTGTTTTTGAGGCGAAAAAGACTTCTAAAGACTTTTTAGTGGAAACTTTTTTTTTGAGAGAGAGAGAGAGAGAGAGAGAGAGAGAGAGAGAGAGAGAGAGAGAGAGAGAGAGAGAGAGAGAGAGAGAGAGAGAGAGAGAGAGAGAGATAGATAGATAGATAGATAGATAGATGTATATATATATATATAATATTTTTGAAGTTTGCAAAAAACACTTGATAGCACACAGTCAAAGTTGATAGTCAAAAGAATGCGATAAACCCACTATAGTATACAATATACCATACCGCCTCATAAACCATATATTTTTTTGTATAAATTGAAACATCTATAAATATATATATTTTAATGAAACCTCAACCATACAATGTTGACTAGATATTTTGTGTTATATGTGAGGTAGTTTTAACACGTATTACTTCATTAGATCACATAAGTAGTCACTTATTTGGCATCCTACTTGTTAACTAATCAGCAGAGGGATTGCGTTGAAGCAGTCACTGTTTGCTCCCTACTCCTCCTTCCTCTGTAACTTGTTTCTTCCTGGTGTACCTCGCTCTTCTCTCCTCACCACTGGGCGCCACTGACAGACACCTCAGACACTGACAGACACATCACATACACTGACAGACACCTCACATACACTGACAGACACCTCACATACACTGACAGACACCTCACATACACTGACAGACACATCAGACACTGACAGACACCTCACATACACTGACAGACACCTCACATACACTGACAGACACCTCACATACACTGACAGACACCTCACATACACAGACAAACACCTCACATACACTGACAGACACCTCACAGACACTGACAGACATCTAAAGTGAGGCTGACGCCTATTTCAGTGGGGCTTTTCCTCCCCTGCTATGTCTCGATCGACCCGGATAGTGGCAGAACAGGTGCCGCGTTCGTCACCACGGGTGGGACAGAGCTGTCTTGCGGACGTGACAACGTCCCCCCGGGGGGGGCTGNTCCCTTGGGAATCCTCTCACTTTCTGTGTCCATTCCTTCTTTATTTTTTTTTCCATCAAATTATTTCATTTTTCCATATCTTTATTCATCTTTTTTTTCTTTCTTACCTACAATTTTTTATTTTTTCTCACTATCTTCATTCACCTTTCTTTCTTTTTTCTTTCCTACCTTCGATTTATTCATTTTTCCTCTTTTTCATTATTCATCTTTTTTTCTTTTCTTTTTCTTACCACCGATTACTTCATTTTCATTTTTCCTCTACCTTCATTCATCCTTTTTTTCTTTCCATTTTCTTTTTTCTTTCTTACCTACGAATTATTTCATTTTCATTTTCCTCTACTTTTATTCACCTTTTTTTCCTTTTCTTTTTCTTTTCAGCCTAAAATTATTTCTTTTTTTCTCTCTCTATCTTCATTCATCTTTTTTTCCTTTTTCTTTCCTACCTTCGAATTATTTATTTTTCCTCATCTTTTTCATTATTAATCTTTTTTTCTTTCCTTTTTATTTTTTATTACCTACGAATTATGTCATTTTCCTTTTTCCTCTACTTTTATTCATACTTTTTTTTCCTTTTCTTTTTCTTTCCACGCTACAAATTATTTCATTTTCTTTTTTCCACTACCTTCATTCATTTTTTTTCTCCCCTGTTCCTCTCTTCTTCTTCTTCTTCTTCTTCTTTATCTTCTTCCTTCTTCTCTTACTCTTCCTCTTCTCGTTTTAGAGTCAACCTTACGATCACTTACTTCACTTCTCTCTCTTATTTATCCTTTGTATTTATGCTTTGTATTTATGCTTTGTATTTATGCTTTGTATTTATGCTTTGTATTTATGCTTTGTATTTATGCTTTGTATTTATGCTTTGTATTTATGCTTTGTATTTATGCTCTCTTTATTTATCCTTATTTACCAGCTTTCTCAAAATGTGGAATTCTTGTCTCTATCCTTTACTACACTTTCTTCTTTTCTTTTTTCTTTTCTCATCATTATTACTATCATTATCATCACTATTATTATCATTATCATCATTATTACTATCATTATCATCATTATTACTATCATTATCATCATTATTACTATCATTATCATCACTATTATTATCATTATCATCATTATTACTATCATTATCATCATTATTACTATCATTATCATCCTTTTTACTAGATAAAATTTGACATTACTGAGTGACCAAAACAGAATCTTTAACAGAGGGTCCCATTCTCCTCCCTCCTTCCCTCATCCTTCCCTTGCCTAACTCCCTCACTCCCTCCCTCACCATCTTGCCCAGGTGCATTACTCGGCTAAGCTAATAAATCGTCACCCAAGGAGAAATACCTGGGCGAGGCTAGACGCATTCTCCATGTTCATTCTCAACACGGCAAATTCCCAAGTAAATTAATTGTGTGTCGTTTTTCTCTAGCTTTTCTTTTACTTCGCTTTTAAGACACCAGTAACTTTACCCCCTTCCTTCCCCCCCTTGGTCGTTCACTCCCCCCTTTTCCCCCCTTGGTCCTGCACTCCCTCCCCCCTCTACCCCCCTCCTCTTCTTCCCCTCCTCTTCTTCCCCCTTCCTCTCCTTCCCCCCCTGCTCTCCTTCCCCCTCTCCTCTTCTTCCTCCCCTCCTCTCCTCCCCCCTCTTTTTCCCCCCTCCTCTTCTTCCCCCCTCCTCTCCTTCCCCCCTCCTCCTTCCCCCCCCTCCTCCCCCCTCCTTCCTTCTCCTGGCGCTCTCTATCTCCATCCTTTCGCCGGGAACTTTTAGCGTGGGAAGCGGACTCGTGCCAGGCTATCTGAGCTTTTGTAACCATGGAGACTCCGATTGGCCGAGAGAGAGAGAGAGAGAGAGAAAGGGGAGAGAGAGAGGAGAGAGAGAGAGAGAAGAGAGGAGAGAGAGAGAGAGAGAGAGAGAGAGAGAGAAGAGGGGAGAGAGAGAGAGAGAGAGAGAGGAGAGAGAGAGAGAGAGAGGAGAGAGAGAGAGAGAGAGAGAGAGAGAGAGAGAGAGAGAGAGAGAGAGAGAGAGAGAGAGAGAGAGGGAGAGAGAGAGAGAGAGAGAGAGAGAGAGAGAGAGAGGAGAGAGAGAGGAGAGAGAGGGAGAGAAAAAAAAAGTGAGGGAGAGAGAAAAGAGAAAGCGAGAGAGCGTGAGAGAGGAGAGAGAGAGAGCTAGAGAGAGAGAGAGAGAGAACTAGAGAGAGAGAGAGAGAGAGAGAGAGAGAGAGAGAGAGAGAGAGAGAGAGAGAGAGAGAGAGAGAGAGAGAGAGAGAGAGAGAGAGAGAGAGAGAGAGAGAGAGAGAGGCAGCTAGGTAAATCAGACAGATAGACAGACAGACAGACAGACAGACAGATTAGTAATCCAATGAGTTTTTTATCCGCACAAAATGTTACCCCATCACGAGGAATATGATATTTGAACAAAGTGGCGCGTTGATCCGTAACCTTTGTATATTGGTGTCGATGTTTACGGTGTGTGTATCGTGTTGGCGGTGCTGCTAATAATAAATTGGGTCATAGACTTCATGTTTTACGGTCATGGACTCATCTGGTTATAATGCACGCATGATATTTTTTCCGACCAACTTGATGTGTGTTGTTTGCTGTTTGAATGTTCATGTATTGGTTGCATTAAGGGAAGACATCGATGAGGCAAGCGCAGCGGTGCATAAAATTATCCTTTCACGTCTAGTAACTCCTGGTTCTTTCTTTGTCCTTCTTCTGGGAACTGGAGAAAGGCGGGTAAGGGTTCTGTGTTGCTCCTGACGTGTTTTGTTGTGTTCTTCCCGCTGGTGTAATGCGTTGGACAGCACACCTGCCCCGCCAATGGGACACTTGGTGGTGTTAAGGGGAACCATTACAGTGTTTACGCACCTCCTTAATGGCACTTGCAACACCGGTGGGGCAGTGAGGCGGAGGATGCCAAGGTGGTGCTCCTATAGCGGTGTTCACTGACCTCTACATGATCGCCTTTGCCGCTGTCACCATCATTGTCATCATCACCATTATCATCACCATCATCACCATCATCATTATCATCAGCATCATCATCATCATCATCATCATCATCAACTATCGTGGCATGAGCAGATAGTTGTAGTGCTCAGCAAGACAGTCGCCACATGTGATAATAATAATAATAATAATAATAATAATAATAATAATTTTACTATCGCCCGGAGGCATACAGGCGTAAAAAGCAACAATAATAAGACAAAGAGTTAACTTAAATACTAGAGTAAAAAAAAAAAAACATAATATAAGCGATGTAATATAGGCGAAATATTAGGTGATGTTATTGTGCCCCAGAACGCCTCGTATATCGGTAGCTCTCCTTCCTCCTGCACGTGGCATGTGGATTACCTAGGAAAGTAAGCAGATTTTAACCCATTCACGCCCAGATCTTTCCTTTGATATAAAAAATCGTCTGTAGTTAACCATAAAATAACGAAAAGTAACTAAATAAATCAAATTAGGTAGTCGACAAAGATAGTAAACGGGTCATATCTATAAATTATTGCTTATATTAACTAAAAATCGTCTAAATGGCAGCCAAATTACAATAGAAATTACGTTCTGGGTCTCAAGGGGTTAATGATGTTGCAAGAAAGCAGGAAGAAAAACAACATCATCATCTTGCATCATCATCTTGCATCATCATCTTGCATCAGTCATGGAAGCTGATTCGAAAAGGTTGCAATTAAATGTTTAGGGATATATTACTAATTAAGCACAGAGCTGTTGAATACCAAGAGAGAGAGAGAGAGAGAGAGAGAGAGAGAGAGAGAGAGAGAGAGAGAGAGAGAGAGAGAGAGAGAGAGAGAGAGAGAGAGAGAGAGAGAGAGAGAGAGAGAGAGAGAGAGAGAGAGAGAGAGAGAGAGAGAGAGAGAGAGAGAGAGAGAGAGAGAGAGAGAGAGAGAGAGCAACGCCCACACACTAAACACCCAATGCGGTAAATGTTTCACCCTTGTTCCATCTTCACTACAATACCATAAAGAGAAAAGTAAGGAAGGGCGACCATTACTTTTAAGAATGTCATTGAACCTTGCACGAAATATATATTTTGTGTCGGTAAAATCGTAGTTGAAAAAGTATAGACTCGATCTAGGATGGAATGCAGATGGCGGTGGCTGGAAGCGTCAAAAGATCTGTAATCTCCGGCGAATATTCTTAGTTTCTTCTCTCCATGTTGTTCTTTGTCTGTGTTGTTTCCGTGCTCCCTCACTGGCATGTCTTTCTATCCGGGCAACTATCTGTCTGTCGCCGTCTCTGTGCATACAATGACGTGCACACTACCATGTATTCTTTCTTATGGCAGCGAGAGTAAGTTGTTTTAATAATTCTTCTTTATTGTCAGCAGTCTTTCTATCCACGTAACTGCCCGTATGTCGCTGTCTCTATGCATATAATGACGTGCACACCACCATGTATTCTTTCTTATGGCAGCGAGAATAAGTTGTTATAATAATCCTTCTTTATGTTGTGCAACCCGTGTGTCTCGCAACAAAGGCATTTCGCTGCAGTGATTCCAGGACCTCGATGCAGCACCCCGGGACGCTCTCGGCTTCTGATATAAAATGTAACAATATTGGAAAATAAGCATTGATTGTGTTTATTATTCATTCGTAAGAAGTGGGATTTTGTTTACCAGGAACCTTCACGGCCATAATAGTCCGTCATGTTTTATTTGAGTGTAGCGAGCTTCATGGCTTTCCGGTAACTTTTTGCTGCATCGTAATCGTTCACTTACAATTTTTATCCACGACAAACATTGACAAACACAACAAACTTATTTTATTATGCAGATATTCATGTTCTTCCCTTAAGCAAACGTGAATATTTTCCTCGCCGTCCTTCCCTGTGATCGGTCGTTGCTTGTCATGAGCTAATGGCAGGGTGAAAAGATTGGTTCATTCAGTTTTTATAGTCTTGTTGTTTTTCGTTGTGACTTTGTATATTAGCCTTTTGTATAGATATATCTTAACTCTGTGTAACTTTTATGGTGGCATTGTTTTTTTACAGTATAAAATATCCCTTCACAATATACGACATATAGGTTCTCGATATGTTCGCTTCCGTGGTGTAGTGGCTAGCGCGCTTGGCTACGAAAATCTGCGGGCCCTGGTTCGTATCTGGGCCAGGGCAAGCCGGCGGCCAGCCCATACAGCTGTTCTTCGTCCCTTTCGGGGTTGATAAATGGGTACCTGGGGAAACCTGGGGAAGGTAACTGAGGTAACTGTGGTAACCCGGATGTCACACTAGCCCTGTGTCCCGGGGTAACGCGTGGTCACCCGCCACAGGCTCAAAGGCTAATGCGACGGAGATAGCACCGAGGCCACGCGCAGCATAGCGTATGCCCCCATCTTTACCTTACCTAATATATGACAGCTATGTTCAAGAGTCATGACTGTGCGTGGTTACATTATTTGACTGATGAATTGGATGAGAACATTTGTTTTGAATATTCCTGTACATATGTAAATCAGTTCTTTCTCTCATTCATTTATTTTTCATTTAAATGTATCAATCTGTCTTTTTGTATGTGGAAATTTAATGAAATCGTGTAACCACCAGCTATAGTTAATTGCCTTTTTTTCTGACCTTGACACTTCACAGTAACCGGCCGGCAGCGTATAGTCGTGTCATCAGAAGTGCTGGATTTAGAAGTAATTTGTTTATTACCTGAGGGGAGGAAAGAGTTGATGATTCGTTATTATAATGACGGGGATGAAGAATGTGGGTGTTTGTGTGTGGGGGGGAGGGGGGTACATGAACACATTTAGACTGACATTTAGACTTAGCGAAGTGTACGTGTCCGTGGTTTATTCTGTCAAGTACACGTGTCTTTACGTAGTTCACTCATCTGACATTTGAGAGCCGCGCCCTTTTAGTCACCGTCATCCACACCACATCACGTCACTTAAGCTAATCTATTATTAATCTGGCTGCTCAGTAAAACACCACTTCTACCTATTTTAATTAACTTACAACGAACAGCACCACAGTAGCCTCACCTTTCATCTCAACCATCACTATATACACAACGTCACAGACTCGCCTCCGTGGTGTAGTGGCTAGCGCGCCTACCTACAAATCTGCGGGCCCTGGTTCGAATCTGGGTCAGGGCAAGTCAGCGGCCATCCCAAACAGCTGTTCATCCTCCCTTTCGGGGTTGATAAATGGGACCTGGGGAAACTTGGCGAAGATAACTGGTAACCCGGATGTCACACAAGCCTAGTGTCCCGGGGTAACAGGTTGTCACCCACCACAGGCCCAAAGGTTAATTGGACGGAGAGGAGCACCGAGGCCACGCGCAGCATAGCGTATACACCTATCTTTACACTCGGTAGAAGCTGAGGGTGTGCGTTGTATGTGTTTCTTGATTAATCTCAGAGTCGCTGTAATATGTCACCGGAGATTTAATTTATCCTCGCCTGTGATTTATGGTGAACATCAGGAAGAGGAGAGAGAGAGAGAGAGAGAGAGAGAGAGAGAGAGAGAGAGAGAGAGAGAGAGAGAGAGAGAGAGGAGATGAGAGAGAGAGAGAGAGAGGAGAGAGAGAGAGAGAGAGAGAGAGAGAGAGAGAGAGAGAACCATAAAAGATAATGAGATCTGAAATAAATGGAAGATCACCTTTTCCTCCCTAACTGCATCATTACCACCTTTCCTCCTTCTCACACCACCGCTGGTATATCCTCCTGCCATTAACACACACACACACAGAGAGAGAGAGAGAGAGAGAGAGAGAGAGAGAGAGAGAGAGAGAGAGAGAGAGAGAGAGAGAGAGAGAGAGAGAGAGAGAGAGAGAGAGAGAGAGAGAGAGAGAGAGAGAGAGAGAGAGAGAGAGAGAGAGAGAGATATTGCGTCCATACTTGTATAATGTTGTGAAACGCTCATCATAATTATTTCCTTCTGAAATTCACAAACTTTTTTTCCCTAATCTCGCACTCTGATGAAGGTGTAAATGCTTGATTGTTTTTTTTTCCAGTCCGGGCCTAACACTCGTTTTCCCTTCGTTAAGTAGGTGTTAATGTTGCATCGCATCTAAATGATTATTTAGGGACAAATTATATTACTGCCGTTGCTTAGCTGTCACTTTTTTTTCTGTAAGGATAATGTCATTTTTTATATCACTGTTGCATTTCATACCATATCTGATATTGTTGCGTATAAATGTATACATTTGTCAAGACAGTAACGCGGCTGAGCACCGTTAAGTGTGTTTTTCTGTCTTACATTTTGAGCATTCATTACATATAAGCACAACAACAGTATAAAGGAGGCCTTTGACGCTTTGCATGAAAAATATTGTGATCACATGTTTCCGAAGATAATCAGTAGTGGAGCGTCATGTTTATGATAAATAATGGCGCTGTCGTATTCAATCCTAAGTTCAATGATAAAAGGTGAAGGTGAAATTATGGAAACAATAAAATCAGAATAAGGAAGAGAAGATAGGAAAGGAGAATAGATGCTATGGTAACAGGTAAAGTAATAGGGTTGAGCGTGAGATAACGGGATACGAAATGAATCACACATACACTGGCGGACGTATAAGTAAAACCAAAGTATACAGAGAACATTATGTTATAGTAGTATAAATATTATATTTATTAATATGAATTATGAATATTAGTTAAAGATATCAAGTGGAGGAGAGCGTAGCAATATGCAATTTTTTTTCTGTTTTACAGTTTATTTTAGAGTCATTCACTTGTGTTGCCACACCCCTCACTGGTGACCTGGCCGCGCCACGCCGCGCCCCAGCCCCCAGCCCGCGGCACACTGGGTGGCACCGCAGGTCAGGCCCGCTGGTAGTGCTGTGTCCGTGCTGGGCCTCCCAGCACACCAGCTCCAGGAACTCCTGAAGCTGGTGCGGGGAGTGCCGCTGCACCAGATCATCGGCCTGCTGCACCACCTGCCGCAGCAGCCACTCCAGCCTCTGGCCTTCCCCCTCAGCCTGCTCCTCGCTTGTCTCCACACCTTCATTTGACTCTTCCTGGGCCTCGCTCTTCAGCCTTTCCATGGCCTCAAACTCCATCGTGTCCAGCTCCTCGGCGTCGTCGTTCCCCGTGATTCTCTTTGTTTGTCTCGCTGATTCGTCTTCCTGCTCGGTCACTTCTTCTTCCTGGTCATGTCTGCATTCGTCTTCGTACACCTGCCACGGCCGCACCATCACGCTGCGGTACACGGGGTGGCGCCGCAGCGCCTGCCCGGCGTGGCTTCCCAGGCCATGCTCGACCTCCCAGCACATAAGCGACAGGAAGTCTTGAAGCTGCTCACCAGAGTGACGCTCCAACAGCTCATCTTCCCGCCGCTGTATCTGCTGCAACAGCCACGCCAGGCGAGGGCCTTCCACCGCTGATTCCTCTTCCTGCTCGGTCACTTCCTCTTCCTGGTCATGTCTGTGTTCGTCTTCGTACTTCTGCCACGGCCGCACCATCACGCTGCGGTACACGGGGTGGCACCGCAAGGCCTGCCCGGCGTGGTTTCCTAGGCCATGCTCGGCCTCCCAGCACATGAGCGACAGGAAGTCTTGAAGCTGCTCACCAGAGTGACGCTCCAAGAGTTCGTCTTCCCGCCGCTGTATCTGCTGCAACAACCACGCCAGGCGAGGGCCTTCGATGGCCTCGGTCTAAACCAAAGCAGCCTCAATATCTTCACAATCTTGACTCAAACTCTCTCCTTCATTCGTCTCGGCCTCGCACTCCTGCAGCAGCTGCATGATCTCGCTGCCGAACTCAACGCCCCCCAGACGCAGCTTGTGCCCCAGGCTGCGGTACACCGGGTGGTGCTGCACGTCAGGCCCGGCGGTGGTGCCGCGTCCGTGCTGCGCCTCCCAGCACACAAGCTCCAGGAACTCCTGCAGCTGGTGCGGGAAGTGCCGCTGCACCAGATCATCGGCCTGCTGCACCACCTGCCGCAGCAGCCACTCCAGCCTCTGGCCTTCCCCCTCAGCCTGCTCCTTGCATGTCTCCACACCCTCATTTGACTCTTCCTGGGCCTCGTGCTTTCCTTCAGGGAGGCGCACGGTGCAAGTCACTGTCTCTGGGTTGATCATCATCATCGTGATAGACCTTACTTTCCAAGAGGTCTGCCAAACACCTATGGTCCTCATATTAAAGAAGTCGCTTATGCCTTTATGTTCAGCTAGGAGTTGGTAGGACTCCTAACTCCAAGCTTCACCTGGTTGGCTCACCCAAGGCAGACTCTTTATCTTCCTTGGGCTCACCCACATCTTGGAACCTTTCAGCTCCACCAATCAGAGTCCTTCCCTGCCTCTGCCTCCAAGCTGTGCTGAGAGAGAGAGAGAGTACTGCTATATCTTGACTACTTGTCTATCCTTCCCCCCCTCCTCTCTCCCCCCCCTGCGGTGCCTTATCCCCCCCCCCCCGCGGTGCCCTAACAGACCCCCCGGAGTGCAGGGAGGACCAGGAGCAGGCGGTGTCGGTGGCGGCGACGGAGGAGGTGGAGCTCAGTTGCAGTGCTGCCAGATGCAGGGAAATTTCCCTGTTTAAGGGAAATTCAGGTCACTACAGGGAAACAGGGAAGAAAATTGAAAATATACCAAAATATAGGGAAATTCGAAAGATACGGAGAATATATAAACTTTTTGTGTATATATCTCTAAATTACGAGAGAGAGAGAGAGAGAGAGAGAGAGAGAGAGAGAGAGAGAGAGAGAGAGAGAGAGAGAGAGAGAGAGAGAGAGAGAGAGAGAGAGAGAGAGAGAGAGAGAGAGAGAGAGAGAGAGAGAGAGAGAGAGAGAGAGAGAGATTCGCTGGTCTCGAAATAGCCGTATCGTTCTCGTCCGGTTTTCGCACAGTGTCGGTACAGTACGTGTTCTGAGGTCCTATCTCAGACTCCCGTGAGTTCATTCTCAGTTCCCGGTAAAGCTGCCGTACTGATTGACGTTTGGAAGTCTCTGAAGGATTTCTGTTACTGTGTTATTGATGTGACCTGTAGTCATGTCTACTCCTCCAGCCAGAGGTGCACCTAGGAATATTTTTCGGTGAGGGGGGTCAGAAATTTGTATTCGCCACCCAGTAGCTACACTGGGTGGCGCCTGAATTCCGCCAGATTTATCGCTAGTCGCTGGATGGTAAATTTTTCCGCCATCGGCTGATGGCCTTTTCAGGCATGATTTCATATTTCTGCTGCTGAAGCAATAGTTTTGGTGCTGTTAGATGCTTGTTCAAGACATTTCGTGAAGCATATGCGCGACCAAATCAAGGTATAGGTGTACACGGTCAGGTGACGCGGTCATATCGCTAGGTAGAACCTGTAATAACTTTTTTTTTTACTGACTTAGTGTATTCTGATTTCTTACAAGGAAGGAAATTTCGGAGAGCCCCCTGGTTGCGCCACTAGCTGCCTCCATGAAAAACTGATATAAAGCCGACAGGGAAATACAGGGCTAAACAGGGAAATGTTTGAGGTGAATATAAGGAAATTTTGGCAGCTCGATCTGGCAGCACTGCTCAGTTGTGTGCTGGAGGCCAACCCCGCGCAGGTGAGTGTCGCGGCGAGACCACCGAGAGACAAGGCCTGGTGGATCGCTCGTGACGTCACACCATAAGGATACAACCCGCTCCGCTCCTCGTACAAGTTTACCTACCTAATATAATGTTTATCAGTATAAAAGATATACTGTTATCTTCGGAAAGGTTTGTTCTATAATATTATCAAATAAAAAACGTAAAACACATGAAGAAAATGCCATTATGAGACTTTCAAGAAATATGCATTGACTTAAGCTCTTCGCCATTTAATATTTTGCTCGCAAACATTTTACATGGAGAATATCAATAGAAGCGGAGTTTAATTAGCTTTCCATTGATATATTTCGTTTAGTGATAAATGAATTAGCGGCATGCATAAATTAGCGTTAACTAAATATAACAAATCATGAAATCGGGTAATTTCCTACCTAATATATGTTTATCAGTATAAAATATATACTGTTATCTTCGGAAATGTTTGTTCTATAATATTATCAAATAAAAAACCGTAAAACACACTAAAGAAATGCCATTATGAGACTTTCAAGAAATATGCATGAACTTAAACTTGTAGCCATTTAATATTTTGTGTAAAAACTTTTTACATGGAGTATATCAATTGAAGCGGAATTTAATTAGCTTTCCATTGATATATTTTCTTTTCTGATAAATGAATTAGAACCATGCATAAATTAGCGTTAACTAAATAGATAACATCATGAAATCGGGTAATTTACCAGATTTCATGATGTTATTTATTTTTTACCTATTTTTAAATTTTAGTGAGGTAGTGGTGAGGTGGTGAGGTGGTGAGGTAGTGAGGTAGTGATGAGTTAGTGAGGTAGTGGTGAGGTGGTGAGGTAGTGGTGAAGTAGTGAGGATTGAGATGGTATTAATTTGGTCTTTACTGCTACCATTACCGACCGTCCTAAATCTTGGCCTGTTAACGCAGCTCAGTTGTTCAAACGTCATTCTCTTCTGCCTGAGTTAATTCTAGCGTATATATCTCCCCCTCTCTCTCTCTCTCCCTCTCTCTCTTTCTCTCTCTCTCTCTCTCTCTCTCGTCCTCTCTCTCTCTCTCTCTCTCTCTCTCTCTCTCTCTCTCTCTCTTCCTCTCTCTCTCTCTATCTCTCTCTCTTCTTTTTTATTTAATATATATATATATATATATATATATATATTATATATATATATATATATATAGTAAACCTCTTTGAATCGAACCCATATAATTCAAACTTCGGGTAATTCGACCTGTTTCAGGGCAGTTCAAAATGTTCAATAACTTTACATAATTCGAGCCAGTTTGAATTCACCGTAGCCTTACTAGTGGGAGTCCGACCTCGCCCATGCGGTGCGTGCTGCGGCTGCCTGGCGTGATCTGATATATGATAATTATCGTATAAATACGATAGGCGGAGGAAGAAGGCGGGAAAGGGAGAGGAAGAAGGGGTGAGGAGGAGGGGATAGGGAGAGAAGAGAAGGGAGAGGAGAGGAGAAGGGGAGAANTCCTCGTTGTCTCATCATCTTTATCCTCATCCTCTTTTTCCTCCTCCTTAGCCTCCTTCACCTCCCCCCTCACCCCACCATCACCTCCCCCTCACACCACCATCACCACCACCACTATCACCACCACCACCACTGCTCCTTTTCCCGCAGCAGTGGCAGCAGTAGAAGCCGTAACAGCCTCCCACTCTTCTCATTTCCCTACGAAAAATGTAAATGCAAATGAGCTGCTCAAAAAAATCTTCAGATTCAGACAAGAAAAAGGTGGCAGGGCGAGGAGCCTTTTGAATACCGGGAGCTGGGTACACCTAATCTCCTGACCGCTTCCCCTAATGCACTGCTACTGAATGGCGTGCAGGGGTGAATTACCGACGTCTTGTGGGACTCTGGGTACAGCTTGGGGCAACACAAAGCTTCGAGTGAGGCTTTAATTAAGGAAGGTAATGATGGTGATAGACTGTACTCTGATGAGAAAATAATTTATCATGCAAGTTAAATATGCGTCAGTAATATAAATGGGTTAATTTTTGTTCCCTACTTTGTCTCACATGTTAATTAAGGAACAACGCAGGTATTTTTACGCTGAGTACCTGGATAAGGGAAAAAATCAGGCTTGCTTTTGTGGGATTTTAGTGTTGTTGTTTTTGTTTTGGTCCCGTTTTCCTATGATTAAAAAAATGAAAATGAAATAAAAACTGGCTTGTTTTTGTGGGATTTTAGTGTAGTTTTCTGCCTTGGTCCAGTCTTCCTATAGTAATTGTTGAAAGAAACTGTGGATGCTTGTTTGAAACCACTTAGGAGATTTAGGGACAACTATCTCAGTAGCAAGCAGGTTACAGTAATTCAGTGTTTGTTATAAGAGGCTAGACTTTTGAAAGGGAATGGCCTCACCGCGGCAGCCATGACACCTCGTGGGATGAAGACTGGGGTGGATGTTGTGTGCTGTACTTACATTTATGTTTTATTGTATATTGATCTATATATCCAGCACCTTTCTCCTCTTCTTCCTCCTCCTCTATATATCTTCCAGCTCCTAATTTACTTTTTATTTCCCTTTTTCAACGTTCTTCCTTCATTTTTTTTTTTTTTTTTAAATTAGATTCAGAAATGAAAATGTTGGTCGTCTTGTTTGATGTGTGCCTGGCGGCGGCGGCGGGCGTGGTGCAGCGGCTAGGTGCGGTGCGCCCTCCACAGAGGGGCGCTGTTGGCGACGAGCCACGGCGCCCTCGAGGATAGGCCGGCCCTCCAGGGGCAGGTGAGCCGAGACCACCGAGAGATATCATCTCGGTGGCCACGGGTGAGCACCCTGGCGGCCCTGCTGCTCACCGTCACCGAGGAGCAGCGGCAGCTGGGCGTGCAGGTGCTGCAGGAGCACCTCACCCCGCTGCACCACCACGGCGCGCTGCAGCAGCGGCACACCGGCCTGGAGGAGGAGCACCGCGGCGAGCTAGAGGAAACACACTTGAAACACTTGAAACACTTTAATATGCTTACCATAATACATACGTTAATAAAGTTATACAACATAATTTGTGTAAGCAGCCCATACGAAGCCATACGGCTATTCGGGCAGCATCTCTGTAGTTTACAAACAAGTTTATCTAGGACGTCAGTAGCAATTACATAAAAGAAGAAGAAAAAAAACAAAACAAAAAGAAAAACAAGGTAAACAAAAAAAAACAAAAAAAAACAAAAATCAGGAGAAATACATAGACAATTGCTCAAAAATTCATTTGTAGAATGCTAATAAAATGTATTGTTGGCACTATAATAAATCTACATGACCATCATTGGAAATATATTAGAACAAATATTAGAACAAATATCTTGTCAGTATTGGGACAATAAATACTTTTTGTATTGCCTTTTAAATGAACATAATGTTGGTAGGGTCTTAACAGAGTCGGGTATATTATTCCATATCTTGGGACCAGAGTAGGCTAGTGAGTGTTTGAAAAACTGTCAATTTTGGGTGTGGTAAAAACCGGAGGTGTTAAACAGTTGGGGGGTGGGGAAAGTTATGTTTGGGGGAAAGGCAAGTTAAAAATAAGGGCCCACCAGAAAACCTTATTTGTGCATAATATTCCAATCTTTTTTTTTTGTTTATGTCAAATAATTTAAAAGATTTTCTTTATTCTTAAAAAAAAAGGGTGAGTATGATAAAAGTGGGGCCCAAATTTTTTGTAATGACCCTAATTTTTTCCCTTTTGTGGGGGCCGGGGAAAGGGGAAAGATAAATGAGTGGGAAATGTTTTGGGGCAACCCCAGACTGGAGTAGAAAATTTTGGGAAAAGTGTGGCAATACTTTGGGCATTATAGAAAATTTTTTAAGTATATTATTAGGCAAAAGGGTTTCTCAAATTTTTTGATATAATGGGGATACGTTTTCTAAAACAATTGAAACATAATTCTTTAAATTTTGTGTGGTTTAAGGAATGTTACCCTTAAAAAAGGGTTACCCAAATTGTTTGTTTTTGGTTATTTTCTGTTTGATGACATTGTTGTTGAAATTAATAAAGAGAAAGGAAAATTTTATTTCGCCTTGTTGGAAAAGGGGGCTAATAAATTTTTTGTTTAAATTAAAGGGTTGTCTATTACCCCAAAAAACCATTTAAAAAATTTTTTTTCTGGCCCTTGGGTTTGGGGGCTGTTTCTATAAAGGGGAGTAGGGTTTTGCACCGAAAATAAAATAAAAAGGGAAAGGGGTAAA
Source organism: Chionoecetes opilio (assembly GCA_016584305.1). NCBI lineage: Eukaryota > Metazoa > Arthropoda > Malacostraca > Decapoda > Majidae > Chionoecetes > Chionoecetes opilio. Next base: position 46,651 of record JACEEZ010007752.1, read on the forward strand.
TTAAAAGCAAAAAGTATTTTTTTTTAAATTTTGAAAATACATTTGGGAGATCATTATTAGAAAAGGGAAATAAAATGGGACCCGAGGACACTACCCTGAGGGACTCGGTTTACTGAATATGTTAAAGGTTTTTAGTTAGCAATTCTGAAAATTTTTGTATTTTTGGGGTTTTTACCGGAAAAGGTAGTTTTTTAAAAACCAGTCAGGGTATGAGGGGCCACGTATACCAAAATTTTTTTAAAATTTTTTGTGGGAAAGGTTATCATTTTTCATTGTTATCAAAAGTTTTAAGGAAAGTCTATATAAATAGGGGAGCATTGTATGTTAAACACCCAAAGGGGCAGAGTGGGATGTTATGGGGTGAAGGCGGTCGAGCACTAAAGGTATTTAAAGGGCCCTTGTCGAAAACCCAAAATTTTTCCCCTTTGTTGATAATAGATTTTTTTTTTTTAAAAAAAATTTGGGTTTAAAATTTTTTTTTCTTTTTAATTTCTCAAATTTATTTTTTGAGTAGGGTGCTTAGCAGTGATATTGGGCTGTAATTGGCAAAGGGTTTTCTTTTGGCCTTTTTTTTTAAATAGGGATTAAGGGTTTGGCAAAGTTTTAAACATTGGGGGAAAAATTTTTTTTCGGATGGACTGGTTTAACAAGAAATTTATAATGGAAAGCTATTTTTTCTTTATTAGCTTTTTGGGGGGAGAGACGGAAAATTTTATGGGTTTTTACCCGCTTTTTGTTTTTGAATGATTTTTTACAGCTGCAACGTCTTGGGGGCAGTACTGGAGGGAAACAATCAAAGATGTTGGATAAATTAACCCTCTCCAAAAAAGTCAAATGGGTTTTAAAATCGGGGAAAGGGGGGATTTTGTTATTTTTAAAAAAGGGAACAAAAATTTTGTATAATTTCTTATTGAAGGGGCCCCCCTGGGAATATCGGGTGGGGGTCTCATTAAATTTTTTTATTCAAAGGGGTTTATGAAACTGAGATAAAAAAAAAAATTTTTTATTTTTCAAGGGGTGATTTAAAGGGTTTTTCCCCCCTATTTTGGGGTGTAAACTTTTTAAAGTTTGTTTAAAATCGACATATAGTAAAGAAATTTTTTTGATTTTGTATAATCCTATTTTTGGACATTTGCCTTTTTTTTTTATAATTTAAAATTAGAAAGTCCCCTGAATTTATTATAAAAAATACCTGCAAAGTTTCCCAAAAAGGATTATACAAAATTTATAAATTTCATACTATAGTCGATATTTACAATAAAAACAAACAAACCCATTTTATATCCTTAAATAGAAATTTTTTTTTGGTCCTTTCCGATTTTAATTTTTCCCGCTGGGGGCGGTTGTCCAAAGGGGGATGTAGCCGTTTTTTTTTCCCGAAATATATTTTGTTTTTTTTATTGGGAAAACATTCATTGTTTTAAATTTTTTTTTTCCATTTTGTCTAGAAAAATTTTTTAAAGTTTTTAAATTTTTTATCTTGTGAAAAATAAGAAAAGTGTTTTCCCTAATATGGGGGTGAAGTTTTTTTAGAGAAAAGCTTCCTTTATTATTAGGGTTACATTTCTGAAATTCCCATTTTTTTTTAGGGTTTTGATTTTTTTTGGGGGAAGGGAAAATATTTTTTGAAAATAGGAAAGTGGTCCGAAATGGGAAAATGTACAATTTCCCGTGGGGAAAAAATTTCCCCCAAAAAAAAATTGGGGATAAATATGGTCTAGGAGAGAAGGGGGGTTTACCCCAAAAAATTAAAAATATCTGGAAATCTAAATGGGTCTGGGGGAAAGTGAGGAACAAAATTTAAATTTGAATGTTTTTGGGGGTTTAAAAAAATTATTTGTTGGGGTATGGGTTGTATGCTTTAAATAAATTTATTTTTAAAAATCTCCTATGAGTATTATTTTTTTTCCCGTTTTGGGGTTTTTTTCCCTTTTAATGGGGGGTTAAATTTATTTACATTTGTGGGAAATTGTCCTTAACCCGGCCCAAAAGTTTAAATATTTGGTCTATATATTGCACAAATCGAAAACCTTTATAGATTCAAATAAAAAATTTTTTTAATAGGGAAAAATTCAATGTCATTATTGATCATGTTAAATCCCTATTGGTTTTTTCAAAATTTTAAAATTGGGCAGAAACATAGATAGAAACCCCTCCTTGACCCTATTGGGTTTCCTTTGACAAGGGTGAAAGGAAAAAGTGAACCCAGGAAATTTTATTAAAATGTTTTTTTTTATTATCAAATCAGGGCCCCAAATTTTTTTTGTGAAAAAGCTATGATATCTTTTGGGGTTTAATTGAGGGGATTTTAGGAAAGATTGGGGTTTAAACAGTATTTTTTGTTAATTTATCTTGATTTATATGAAAAATTGTTAGGTTTTAAGTAGAATCCTGGGGGGGAAATGAATCTTGTAAGTTGATATATCATAATACTTTGAAAGAAGTTAAGTCCATGTGGCCATGCATTTTGAAATTTTTGATTTTTTCCCTATTTAAAAGGGCATTTTCTGAGTCAAAGTCTCATTTTTCATTGAAAAGAGTATGGAAAAAAAGGTTTTTTAAAATTATCTTATTAAAGTAAATTATCGATAAAAAAAAAGAAAAGTGGAAATGTAAATCAGTTTTAAAAATGGGGGACCCGGGGGTGTTTATAAATGTGATGTTTGGGAAAAATTTAAAATCCCCGCCAGGACGTGGGAAGAAAGTGGGAAAAACTTATATTCCCGGGGTAACAAATAGTGCAGGAGGGAACAACAATAATAATAATAATAATAATAATTAAAATAAAATAATAATTTAAAAATAAAAAAATAAAATAATAAAAAATAAAATAACAATAATAATAATGATCATAATCATAACCGGGAATTTAAAAACGAAAATAAATAATAATAAAAAAAAAAAAAAAAAAAATTTTAAATTTAAAAAATAAAGTGAAATAATAAAATAATAAAAATGAAAAAACAAAATAAATAATAATGATGAAATAATAAAAATAAAAATAAAAATAAATAACAATAATAAGGATTAATAAAAATGTAATATAAAACAATAGCAAAAAATAAAAAATAATAAAAATGTAATAATAATAAAAATAAAAATATAATAATAATAATAAAAATAATAAAAACAGTAACAATAGTAAACCCAAAAATAATAATAAAGTAATAATATAAATAAAAATAAAAATAATAATAATAATAAAATAAAAAATAAATAATAATAATAGCAATAAAGACAATAATAAAAGTAATAATAAAAATAATAATAATAAAAAAAACAATAATACTAAAACATCATAATAATAATAATAAAATAAAAATAATAATAATAATAATGGGTAATAGGGAATGATGACATAATATTAATTGGTAAAAGTATGTGTTTTTTGCATGTATAAAATTTTAACATAAAAATAATATAGTAGGGAAATTTGGGGGTTTTTCATGTAGGCCAAAAATAAAAAATGGTAACAAGAGTATTAAAAATGTTAAAAACAATAATAAAAATTATAAAATAATAAAGATAATATGATAACAAAAATTTAAAAATAATAATAATAAAATTTTAATAATAATTTTAATTAAAATTCCTCAAACCCTTACAACTATAATAAAAATAAAATAAAAAGAGTAATGAAAATAATACTAATAATAAAAACAATAATAATAATATTAATAATAATAATTTAAAATTTAAAAATAGCCATAATAATAGCTTTTTAATAATAATAATTAATAATAATAATAATAATAAATAATAATAAATAATAATAAAAATAATAATAAAAACAAAAGGAATTTTTAACAAAAGATAGTTTGCAATTTAAAAAAAATATAATTTTTTAATACACAAAATACAGTATAAATAGTATAGGGAATAATAAAAATAATAATAATAATAATAAAAATAATAATAATAAAATATAAGAAAAGTTGTTAGAACTAATATGAAATAAAGTAGAATATCACTTTACAAAAATATTGAATATTTGTATATTATGAGATAGTAGTAGTAGTAGTAGTGTAAATAGTAGTAGAGACAAATACAGTTTGTAATAAAATTGGAGTGGTCGCTAAAAAAATATGGGAAAAGTAATAATTAAAAATTTAAAAATTTAAAAATAATAATTTAAAAATAATAATAATAATAATAAAAATAATAATAAAAATAATACCATAATACTAAAACTACGATAAAAAAAAAAAAAAAAAATAATAAAAATTTTAAAGAAAATAAAAGTAATAACTAAAAATAATAAAAAAAAAGGTAATAAAGTAATTTTTTAATAGTATAGTGTTTTAATAAAATAAAATTAAATTTAACAAATTATAATAAATTTGTAGGAATAATTAGGGAATTTATCTTTTAGCGGGCAGGCAGAAAAAAGGCAAATAAAAAATAGTAATAATGTTTTTAATAGTTAAAAGGGTTTACAACAGGGAATAAAAACACAAAAATAAAAATAATAAAAATAATAAAAATAATAATTAATAATAATAATAATAATAATAATTTAAAAATAACAACAACAAAGTTAAAAATAATATAACAATTTAAAAAAAATAAAAAAGGGTAATAAATTCCCAAAACTAAAACCCTCCCCCATTAAAGACCACCATAATACCCAAAAACAAAAATAAAAGGAAAAATTTTGAAAGATAATAATTTAAAAATAATTTAATTTAATTTAAAAATTTTGGAAAAAAATAAAATTTAAAAATTAACAAAAATAAAAAAAATTAGAAAAATAATTAAAATTAAAAATAATAAAAATAATAATAATAAAAAATAGGAATTTTTTATTAATTTAAAATAAATTATTTATAATAATAGTATTTGTTTTAAAACATTTGTAATTTGTTTTTTAAAAAGGGCCCGCAGTAGTAGTAACGTAGGGGAGAATAACAGAAGTAGTAGTAATAATAAAAAATAATAAAAATAGTAGTAAAAATAATAATAAAAATAATAAAAATAATAAAAATAAATAATAATAATATAATAATAATAATAGTGTAGGCCCAATATTTACGGCCCAAAATTTTTGGGAATATGATGGTGGTGTCACTAGTAGTTGATGAAGATGTAAAAATAGTAAATAATAAAACATGGCATTTACCTTTTTGGGGGAACAACGATAGTAGTTTAGTAGTAGTAGTAAATATAATAGGTTTGTAAGTAGTTAGTTTGTTTTGTGGGGGTGGGTTTTTTTTCGGGTGGGGGTGCCCGGGGTTGTTGGGGAGTAGTAGTCATTCATCAAAAGGGGGATTCATGAAATTTTCTTCGGGGGTGTCCAAAATATTTTTTGGTTTTTATTATGGGGACTCCCGCTGGTATGTTCCACATCTTTTGGGGGGACTTTTTTAAAGGGAAAGGTTTTTTAATTGGGGTTCTCATCAATAATTGTTTTGTTTTTAAATTTTAACTTTCTTAGTTTTATTTTAAATTTTTCTGCCCTCCCTTTAGTGTAAAACCCGGGTTTGGAAAATTTTTGCTTGTGCCTTTTCTGATGGTGGGGATCTTATTTACAGGCCCCCTACGTTTTTGGGGGTTAGGCCCTTTTAAATTAAAATACAGTTGGGGCCTGAGCTGGGTACCCTCCAAAAGAGGTCCTGTTTCAGGACCGATTTACCCGCTTTACAAAATTTTCGGCCCCCGGTTTTTTTTCCCTTTCTGTTTTTTTTGGAACCCCACTAGCTTGGCTGAAGGAGGGGACCTCCGTGGTCCTTTCTCTAGTAACTGAAAGTTTGGCCTGCCCGGGCGGGCGTGATCCCTTTTCCGTACAGAACATCGGGCCTGCAGGGGACCGTGGTCCTTTTTCCCTCAGGGGGTTTTTGGCGCGCAGGTCCCAGGTGCTCCCTTTAGCAGGCTGGCGTGGTCCTCCAGCTCGCCACGGGGCCCCCTCCTCCCGGCCCCGGGGCACCGGGGTGGGGTGCAGGGGCGGGGGGTGGGGGTTTCCCGCAGGGGGGAGGGGGGCTCCTGAAAATCCAAACATTAGTGTGCTGGGACGCCCACTTTCCGCTGGGGTTTCCTTTGGTGCCCCTTTTTTTTTTTTTTTTTTGGGATTAAATCAACCATCCTCCTTTATTTTTTCTCCCTGTCTAAATTCCTCTCCTGTATTTTTATTTTTTTCTTCTTCTTCTGCTATCTTAATTTTTTCCCTTTTTGATTGATACTTTGATACTTTATACTTTGATACTTGGGTATTTGGGTAGTTTTTTCGGCTTATTGTAATATAATAAACCATAAATTATAGTCATACAAAACCACGGTCCAAATTAAACCGAAGGTCTTTTATGACCTCCTGCCATACATTTTTTTGTTGGCCCTTTCGTGGACTAATGGACTATTGATTTTAGAGTGGGGTAATTGACTACTTAATAATTTTTAAGTAATAAGAAAATGATGAAAACATTTACCGTTGTTAGTACTGGGGAAAAGTAATAATGGGTAAGATTTTCTTTTGCTCTCTCTCTTCCTTCCCGCTCTCCTCTCCCCCCTCGTCTCTCTCTCCTCTCCCCTCTCCCCCTCCTTTTCATCTCTCTCCCTCTCTCCTTTTCCCCTCTCTCCCTCCTCTCTCCTTTCCCCTTCTCTCCCCCTCTTCTTTTTCCCTCTCTCTCCCTAAACAAAACTTAATGATAATAATTTTTTTTAAAATTAAAATTTTTGATACTTAATAAAGTTAATACTAAATTATAATAAAAGGAAAAAAAGCAGGGAACAAAAATGCCCGTAAAATTTTAAATCCCCGGCCTCGCACACTGACTGAATATACACGTGCAGGAAAAATTTAAAATCCCTTTTTGGGGATCTGTAAAAATTGTTGTCATCTTTCCCGCGTTTGGTCAATGAGACGGTTTTTGATAACTCTCTCTGCTCTCTTCCTTTTCTCTCTCTCTTTTCGTCTCTTCTTCCCCCCTCTTCCCCCTCTCGCTCCTCTCTTTCTTCTCTCTCTCTCCCCTTTCGTTTACAACTTCTTCCCTTTACATATTCAAATCAAGCCCGAAACACCAAGCTCCACGAATGGGGAGAGTCACCCCGACAAGATGCAACCTGGCATCGTTCTCCCCCTTGTGTCAGGGTCGTTTTCTTTGCCTCTTGAAGCTAAAACTACAAAACTAGGGCCAAAAGGAGTCGGGGGTTATGGGCGTGCATGGGAAATACGGATCATAATAACAAACTAATTCATTTGGAGGGGGTTTAGTCTATAGGGAAAAGGGAAAAATTTTTTTACTTTACAAAAATTCAAATAATGATAGGGGGGTAAATTCTTGGGAAAGGACTTTAGTCGTCAGGTAGTTAATGGGGGAGTCCCAAAAGAGAGTTTTAAAAAGGGGGGGCTTAGACCCGGATTATTGGGTGGGGGATTTAAAAGGTTGGGTGTAGGGGTGTTAAGTAAAAAGGAATGACCAAATATTTTGGGCTCCGCCTCATTTCACTTCCTTATTTTCTTAAAAAAAATTCTTATGTTCTTTTACCCGGGAGGGAATTGTTTTTCACCATGACATCAAATGGGGAGGAACTGTTTGGGGTTAAAGAATAGGAAATCTGATTGGAGGTGGAAAAATGGTGGGGGATGTGTCTTGGTTGTTTTTTCTTTTTTGTATCTATATTGTCCTACATCACTGTTTTCCCCAAATACACAGATTTACAAGTAGATAAATGAATGAGAAAACTAGGGGAAAAAGACGTCCACACTAAAAATTGGGGGAACGTGTCCAAGCTCGCACAGGCTAAAGTCAATTTTTTAAATTCCTCCCTAAAAACTTCTTTTAAGAACAACAAAGTGACATTTACAAGCCAATATGCACTCTAGCCCTTGCCCCCATTCGGGAGTACATTTACAAGCCTATATGCACTCTAGACCTTCCCCCCTTCGTGGAGCAAACATTTTACAACCCAAATTGCACTCTAGACCTTGCCCCCATTCGGGAGTAAAATTTACAAGCCAATATCACTCTAACCTTGCCCCATTCGGGGATAAACATATTACAACCCATAGCACTCAAACCTTGCCCCCTTTCGTGGAGTAAACATATTAAAAGCCAATAGGGGGCCCTAGACCTTGCCCCCTTTCGTGGAGAAACTTTACAAGCCAATATGCACTCAAAAACCCTTCCCCAATTTCGGGGTAAAATTTTACAAGCCTATGTGCACTAGACCTTGCCCCCTTTCGTGGAGAAACATTTTACAAGCCTAATGAAGTTTTCCCCAAATCTTTTAGTACCAAAGAATATTCGGCTGAATGGGTGTCCCAGCTCGTTTTCGCTCGCTTGGACAAAAAAATCAAATGATCATCAACAATACCTCTGAAAGTTGGACATGAAATTTTAGAATCATTTTGGTCTAGAGGCTTTTTCCCCTTACCCAAAACGCTTTAAACCCCCTTGAGCCCCAGACTTAATTTCCATTGAAATTTTGGGGTACCATCCACGTTTTTTATGAATATAAAAAATATTTTATGAATACCTGTTAGACCCTTTTGTCCCTAACAAATTTTGTTATTCAGTTATTTTTCGAAATTTATGACTCCCCAAACACACAGTTTTTTTAGCAAAGGAAAGAGCTGGGGGGGGAAGGGGGTTTAATTTAAACAGCTTTAAAAGCGGTTTTGTTTCTTTTTTTTGAGACTTCCCTTTACGCATACAACAGCAATCATTTGTCGATGTCTTCTGGATTACACACACCACACACACACCACACCACACACACCACACACACACACACACACACACACCCCACACACACATTAAATTTAAAATTTACATGCTTGTTTAAATCATGGTTGTAAAAGAGAGGGGTATTGAAGTAGCGGAACATTGTAGAGAGAGAGAGAAGAGAGAGAGAATGGGGAGAGAGGAGAGAGGGGAGAGAGAGAGAGAGAAGAGAGAGAGGGAAAAGAGAGAGAGGGGGGAGAGGGGGGGGAAAAGAGAAAGGAAAGAAAAAGAAGGGAGTCCAAGGGGGTCAAAAGGCAAAGGAGAAACCATTAATTGCTAATTCTTTTAGTGCTCAACTTTAGCCATAAGGGGAAAGGGGAAAACTAAACATGTAATTTCGTGGTTTTGTTTTTTTATAATATCAAGGGGGTTGGAGTGAGAGATAATGAGGCGAGTAGGTAAAGGGACGGGAGGAGGGGGAGGGGGAGTAGGTAGGAGGCAATTTGGGTAAATGAGTGAATGAATGAATGAGTTATGAGTGATGAAAATGGGAAGTTCCGTCCTTCGTTTTTTTTTGTTGGTTCTTTCCCTTTTTTTTCCCTTTTTTGTCTCTCTCTCTCTCTCCTCTCTCTCTCTCTCTCTCTCTCTCTCTCTCCTCTCTCTCTCTCTCTCTCTCTCTTCTCCTCTCTCTCTCCCCTTCTCTCTCTCTCTTTTTCCCCTCTCTCTCTCTCCCTCTCTCTCCCCTCTCTCTCTCTCTCTCCCCCTTTTCTCTCTCTCTCTCTCCATAAAAATCTTATTGACTTACTCCTTTTTTTTTCTCCCGGAGCCACAAGCGTCCCATACCGACATATTAATAGAAAACTTCATTATTAATTAAAAAAACATCATGAGGGGGGCCCTCTGGCGCGTTGGTAAGCTGCGGGCCCGCGTCAGAGCTCATTCGGTCACCTTTCGAGCCTACCAAGTTCGTCCTGGGGGATGGGGCTTTGTATAGTCAATCCTTTTATTGGTACTTGCAAAGTGTCCTTTTGGATCAAAGTATCTTATCTTATCGATGTGTTTCCTTACGATGATGCACAAGATTTCCCGGATGTTACCCATTTTTTTTTTTTTATATATTACCGCAAAACCGCCCCCGGGACTTTTTGGTAGCTCCTCGGGGGCTTTGGTGGGGGGTTCGGCCCACCACCCTGGGGGTTTTTTTGGGGGCCTCCGGGCCCCCAAACATGGACTCTCCATAGCCCCTTCTAACTTTTTCCCCGAAATCATGGATGTAGAAAAGTATGTATTTCCCCCCCCCCCCAAATTTACTCACCCCCCTTTAAACCCCCACCCCCCCCCCCTTCACTCACCCTTTTCCCTCACCACTACCCTTTTCCCATCACCACACACCCATTTACTCACCATTACCCATCACCCCCCACCCCTTCACTCACCCATTACCCCTCACCCCCCCCCCTTTTACTCACCCATTACCCATCACCCCCACCCTTCATCCCCCTTTCCCATCCCCCCCACCCCTTACCCATCACCCCCCATTCATCACCATTCCCATCCCCCCCACCCATTCACTCCCCATTTCCCACACCCCCCCCCCCCATTCACTCACCCCTTACCCCTCCCCCCCACCATTCACTCACCCATTACCCATCACCCCCCACCCATTCACTCACCCATTACCCATCCCCCCCCCTTCATCACCCATTACCCACACCACACACCCATTACTCACCCATTACCCATCCCCCCCCACCCATTCACTCACCCTTACCCTCACCCCACACCCATTCACTCACCCATTACCCATCACCCCCCCCCATTCCTCACCCCCCACCCATTTACTCACCCATTACCCTCACCCCACACCCCTTCACTCACCCCTTTCCCATCACCCCCCACCCTTCACTCACCCATTCCCATCACCACCACCCATTCACTCCCCATTCCCATTCACCACCCTTACCCATCACCACACACCCATTCACTCACCCCTTTCCCCTCACCCCCCCACCCATTCACTCACCCCTTTCCCCTCACCACACACCCATTCACCACCCCATTTTCCCCCTACCCCCCACCTATTCCCCCACCCATCCCCCCTCACCCCCAACCCTCCCCCCACCCATTCACTACCCCTCACCCCCCCACCCATTCCCATCACCCCACCCATTCACCACCCATTACCCCCTCCCCCTACATCAAGGCTTCCTCAATTCTCGCAAACCCCCTTTTTTTTTCACAATTCTCGCAAAAGGCTGCTAAAAAAAGAAAAAGAAAAATGATCGGTTTATCCATAATGGGCTTATGACCTTCCCCTGGTCAACCCGATTCCAAAAATGTGCCATATGAGGTGTTTGCGCCCCGGGGGGGGGGAACCTATACCCCCACACACACACACAACAGACAGACAACAACAGACAGACAGACAGACGACACACTTTCGCTTATATTATTATAGATATATATATGTATACATTCATGTTTTATTTTTAATGGTAGACCATTTTTATTTTACTATTTTCAGCAAACGAAGGATACGATAGTAATTCAACTTTCCCCTGAGTCTTTACTGTTCCCCCTCTTCCTCTCCTCTACCCCATCCTTTTCCGCCAACATTTTTTGGGGAAAAAAAAAAAAAAAAAAAAAAAAAAAAAAGTTTACCCTCCCCTCCCCCCCCTGGTAACTTTTCAGGTTTTATACAGTTTCATTTTAAATTTTTTTTAAAATTTCTTCACCGATATGTCGTACGCATGTCCCACTCCCACCTGCTTGGATGAATAGGACACTCCCCTTCTCTCTCTTTCCCTCCCCTCTCCCCTCCTCTCTCTCTCTCTCTCCCCCTCTTCTCTTCCCCTCTCCTCTCTCTCTCTCTCTCTCTCTCCCCCCCCCCCCCCCCGTGTCTCTCTCTCTCTCTCTCTCTCTCTCTTCCTCCTCTCTCTCTCTCCCCTTCTCTCCTCTCTCTCTCTCCTGTGTCTGCCCTCTCTTTCTCGTCTCCCCTTTTTCTTTCTCTCTCTCTCTCTCTCCCCTCTCTCTCTTCTCTCCTCTCTCCTCTCCTCTCTCTTCTCTCTCTCCTCTCTCTCTCTCTCTCTCCCCTCTCTTCTTCTCTCTCCTCTCTCTCTCTCTTCTCTCTCTCTCTCCTCCTCTCTCCTCTTCTCTCTCTCTCCCTCTCGCGTCCCCTCCACGGCCATGCTACCCCGGGGGGGACTCTTCAATTTTAATTGCGTCCTGGGTTTTTTTTGGTACAAAATTGTATTTTCGCTTTCTTTCTGACAGGAAAGGCGGGGTTGGTGGGGAAAATTTCAATACTACATGGCATCAGCAAACCCTTAGGATGAGGTAGTAGGTGGGCGATTTTCCCAAAGACCTTTCAAAGTCTTTTGCAGATCCGGAAGAGCGATTTTTGTGGCGGTTAAATTTGCGAAGTTTTGGGAGATGGAGGGACTTCAAGGTTTCTCAGTCGGGCAGGTAACAGTACTTATCCGCTTTGGTAAAATGTAATTAATTTTAATAGGGCTTCTTTAAATTACGGGAGGTAAGGTATCCCGGGGCAAAGGGGGGTAGGAAGTCTTTTGGGAAGTGTATTTTTTCCTTGGATTGAAATGAATTTTTAAAGCGTGTAGGAAGGGGTTTTTGTGTGTGTTGTGTGTTGTTGTGTGTGTGAGGAGAGAGAGAGAAGAGGAGAGAGAGAGAGAGAGAGAGAGAGAGAGAGAAAAGGAGAAGAGAGAGAGAGAAGAGAGAGAGAGAGAGAAGTATATAGGAAGAAAAAACTTTTTTGTCTTTCTAATCCTCTTTTTCTTTTTTGGGTTAGCAAGATCGACTTTTTTTTTTAAATTCTATCAAACTTCTCTTCGCGTTGGTTTACCTCGTGATTGCCCTCGCCAGATACTTGACCCTAGCAAACCCAAATATCTTCAGTTTTTCAATGATTTTTTTTGGGGTTTTAGGGGAAGGATTTTTTGACCGGGCTCGATACCCGATATTAAAATAGTACCCCTTTTTAAGGTTCTCTCCGTGGTGGCTTTTTTTCTATTATTCAGTCTGCGCCGTTGATTTTCCTTGTTTTGTGTGGGTGGTTGTGTGTTTTTGTGTGTGTTGTGTGGTGTGTTGTGTGTGTGTGTGTGTGTGTGTTTTATAAAACTTTAGGTGATGTAGCTTGATTATTATGTTCGTGGGTTATTCTTTGTGGAAAAAAGATTAATTAGTTTTAAATGTTGGCTAGTTTTGGTGTGAGTGGGGGATGTGTTGCTTGTAGGGAGGGAATGTTTTTTTTATGGGGTTTTTTCCTTGGTGGAATTTTTTTATGTAGTGTAAGAAGGCTGTGAAGTAATGTTTTTGAGGATACCAGTGGTGTTGCAGAGTTGTGTGATGGTGGGGGGTGGTGGTGGTGTTACGGTGTTTTCCACCAGGTTTTCTTGCATTGGTGATCTACGGGTTTTGTGTTGCAGGGTTGATTTAAAAGTGTTTCCTTTTTTTTTGGTTGTTTTGCGGGTGTTGTTTCTAAAGTGTTGCGCATTTGCTGTTTTAAAAAATACTGTCCCTCTATTACTGTCTATGACTTTTTATAGTGCTGTGTCATTTGTTTGTTTCTCAAATTATGCTTTTTTTGGGGTAGATAGTGCTGTCATGTCTGAATCTGGTAGTGCTGTCTTGCCCCCCGTAAGCGCTGCGCCAAAACAGCCGCTGTGAACCTCTACAGCCCCACCGAAAAAAAACCTAATAACTCACGCGGAAAAAATGCCTCAAAACCCTGCTTATCAGAACAACGAAGAATCTTGACTTTTTTTTTAAAACACCGGAAAAACAAAGCCTTTTTCCCAAAATTTTTTTCCATTTTTTGTGGGGGGTGTAAAAATTTATTCTGGGGAACCCCATATTTGTTTTCCCTTTCCTGCAAACTCTTTGCAGTGAACTTTGGGTTTTTTTTGGGGTAATTTTTAAAGACGTAACCTTTGAAATGTTTAGCCTACTTTTAATTCCCTTTGAGCTACCCCCTTTTTTACTCCCTTCTTGACCCTTTTCCCTCGCTTTCTCCTTCCCTGAGCCTTGCCCTGCACCCACAAAATAGGTCCCCCACCACCACCACCCCCCTCATTTTATAAGAGGCATTTAGTTGCTTTGCCACTCCTACCCCTTTGGACTGCTCTACCCCTTTTGAATTTTCCCTCGTTCCCCCCTTCTCCCCGGGCATTAACCCTTGGGGCCCCATAAGGGTATTTCCATAAAAATTTAGGGTGTAAAGCGATTTTAATTAATAAAAGAAATTTTTTATAAAATTGACTTTTTTAATCCCTTGTCCACTAACTTTTTGGGGTATTTTTAAGTACTTTCGTAATTTTAGGGCTGACAATAGACTTTTTTATATATTAAGGGAAAGTCGGGGTGTAAAGGGGGTTTTAATTTTCCCTCCACACCCACGTTAGCTCCCACCACCACCCCCCCATCACCACCACCCCATCACCATCCTTTATAGGTCTTTAGCCCTCTCGACACATAACCCGGACGCGCCATTTAACGTCGTGGAAACCTGAAGCTCGGGTTGTATGTTCCATTTTGGCAATTTTTAAACCCCTTCAGCCCAGATTTTTCCTTTGCTATATAAAATCGTCTGTTGTTACCCATAAAATTACAAAAAGTAACTAATATCCCAAAATTTTTTAGTCGACAAGGATTCTAAAAAGTCAATCTATTAAAATATTGTTTATGGGCACTAAAATCGTCTTATGGTAGTCAAATACAAGGGAAAAATTACGTTCGGGGGCTAAAGGGGGTTAATGAAAAAAACGAGAGATTATTATTTTTGTAAGTAATTTTTTTGTTTTGATTTATTTGCGATTTTTTATGTTGTCGTCGTTATAGCAAAAGCAAGAGTCTTTAGGTGGATATTGATAAAAACGTATAATCTGATGTTCCACTTCAGTCAATTAAATTATAAAGAGAAAAAAAAAAAAAAAAGAGATGATTATTTTTTGTCGTATTTTTTGTTGATTTATTTTTTTTTGCGTTAGCCCAAGTAAAAAGGAGTCTTTGATGTGTATATTTGCACAAACTCGTCTGATCTTTCTTTGGGGTAACTTTTTTGCATCTTAGATTGTTTCCCCCGCGTTGTGATTTTTTTCCCTTTTTGAGAGACTACTACTTCCGTGTCTTTATCAGGGGGGCGTCAGGAAACTCACGGGGTCTTTTTTAGTCCCGTAAAATAGTGGCGAAAAGTTTTGAGAGAAAATTTGAGATTATTAAAATGAGGGGAAATTGTGATTGTCGCCATTGTCGAGGTTTTGTCCCCTGGTTTTGGGGGACAGGGCCCCTTAAAAAATAAGGGAGCGCGGTAATGAAAAAATTTTAGCAAAACCCCTGCAAACTTTTCCCCTCAGGGCAGTAAAAACAACCTTTCAGGCTATTTTATTTTAGAGGGGCGTTTTTTTTTGGGTCGGTCGGGGTGCCGCTCTGCCCGTGCTGCGGATACCTGCTAACCCAGCCTGCGATGACAGGGGGATTTGAGGCGTAATGGGAACAGGATAAATAAACAGGGATCAAAAATTGTCCGGAGTCTTTTTTTAGCTTAATTTGGGTGGGTCTTGCGCACTGCTTGTTGTTGAAGAAGCGCCCCTCAACCCCCACGGGTTGTTTCGGCGACGGGTCGCTTTTCTCAACACACACACGCCCGCACGCCACCACACACCACACACAACACACCACAACCCCAAACAACCACCAACACACCAGACGCAGCCGCAGGGCCGGCCGCACGCCGCGCCGCCCCACCACAAACACACCACAACACAACACACACACACCAACACCCCAAAACCACACACACAAAACCCCACACACAAAACACCCCCCCACAAACGTAAAACGCCCCCAGTGCCCCTTTTAAGTATAAATATCTGTGACTTCATTCTGTTGAGTAATAAACACAATAAAGTGCGCTTTGAATTTCTGGGCTTCATCACTGGGGGCTGCTCCCGTCCTGCTGATACAAAACAAAGGAAAAATGGAACAACTTTGCCGGCCCCCAGCTTCCCGCAGGGTTTGAACCCCCAAACCGGGAAAATTTCCTTGAAAGGCCTTTTATTTTTTTAAAATATTGTATACTCGGTATTTAAGGTCCGTCGGGGGGGAGTGGGCAAGGGTAAAGCGCATATAAACTTTTAAATTAAGTTTTAGGCAAGAAATTTTCCATGCTCCCGAGTCTGACCGCGCCCTGTTTGGGGTTAAAGCCCCGGGCAACGGATCGTACAAAATTTTTGTGTGGTGCCCCCAAAAAAATTTTGTCGTGGCCGACTTGAAACATGCCAAAATTTTTCTATGGTCAAAAGGGGCTACGACACTTTAAAAAGATGGTTGGCGAGGGGGACGCGACAGAAAAAAAAAGTTATGTCGTATTAGTCAGGGGTGTGTCCCCAGTCGTCGTGCGACAGTCTGGACCATCGTGAGTTGTGGGGCATTGTCGGGGGCTTTTTTTTTACTGATCGGGGTCGGGGTTCACTGTGGGATCGGTGTGCCCCAGCCCCTTTGGCCCCTTCCAAGCTGTCGCACAACAGTCGGGGGTCACTCGTGGGGACGCTCACGCGTCCTCTCCGACTATAAACGGGGCCCGGGTCTGTTGCCTGTAATTTGCTCTCCCCGAATTTTTCAGGGAAACATCGAAGTTTCTCCCCAAATTTTTTTGAATTGTCATTTTTTTTATTCAATTTTTTGCAAATTTAATCCAAGTTTGTACCCGGATGCCTCCCTGTGGAATCCTTTCGGGGAATAGCCTCCTCTCTCACGACGACAGACTTTTTTTTATTTCCAAGCTTTCATTCGCCCGACTCTATACCCCTAAAAAAAACGAAAATTTTTTGAAAAAGACTAACGCAAACAAATGCCGACAGTTTAAAAGTTGTCGAGTCTTTTACGAAATATAATTTCGTAAAAAGTCGTAGGACAGTCGTGGGGACGTCTAAGATTGTTTGAAAAAAAAATATTTTCGGGGACCCCGACAAGATATTTATCGCACCAGTCGAAGACTGTCGTAGGACAGACTCACGACGCCCAACTTGCCCACAAGACTGATTCACAAAAATCGTCGAAAAAAAAATGGTGTCACGTCCAATTTTGCCTCACGACGGAATTGATGCCACGGGGCTAAACATTTCGTAGGACTGTCTTGCGACGCCCCCCGATCCCCACGATTTCCCCCAAATTTGTCTGTCGTGTTGTGGCCAATGCGTCGGGGGGTTCTTTGAAAAGGGCTGAACCAGCCCCCAAACGACTATTAGATTCTAAGCATCGGCTGCCGCTGGCACAGTTTTCCCTCAGGTTCAGTGGTGCTTCATTCAAACAAAAATTAGTGTTGCCACAGCGGGGGGAGCAGCGGCCCGCCGCTCATTGTTCACCGTATGAAAACTCCCGACGTGAAAACCCCCATTTGACCGAGGGTTTTTTTTGCCTTTTTTCACAGTGCGCCCCTTTTAGCATAAGAAAGCTAGAACAAAACGCAGGACATGGATTGGATGGCCGCGGCGGCGGGCGTCGACTCCCACATCTTGTAATAAAACGTTTGCCGATTTTCTTCGCCCCCAATCCCTCTAAGGTGGCTGAACTTTTTAGCGTCGGATGTGGCGGGCGTGTTGGTTAGGCAAGCCGCAGTGCTAAAAGGGGTCCACAGCAATCCTTGTAATTTGGCGTCGTTAACCTAGTTTAAATCAAATTTTTAATCCTCATTACCCACTTGCTTAAGCTAAAAGAAATAAGCGGGGCAGGCAAAAGCCGCCGCCCCCCTTTTTACCAGCGGGCGGGATCCGTGAACTGTGGTACGATGTGGTGAAAGAAAAAGTGTTACTTTTCGGGAAAGTAAAAAGAAATGCAATTCTCGTTCTTTTTACGTGAAAGGAAAATTACTTTTGCGCCTTGTATATCTACTGTTGATGCAAGTGCAATTTCGGGATTGGTGCTGCTCCACCCTTTGTTTCGTGCAGCGCTTTTTTGCGGGGAAGACCGATGCTCGCCCACACACGGAGGCAGCTGAGAGGCACGCTAAACCCACTAAGAAGCCTCGAGATGACAAATTTTTATCTCGTGCCCCACAAAACTTTTTCTTTAAATGAGTATAATTTTCACTTAGGATATAATCCCTGAGCGTGGGGATTGCAAAACTTTGCACCGGTACGCTTGTGTGTGAAAAAAAATTGTAAGGGAATCTACGGGGCAAGAAGGGCTTCGTGGAGCACAGATGCACCTCGTTGCCCAAAACAGCGTCTACAACTTCTTTTCTCGCTAACAAGATTACCGCTTTCTATCTGTTGCATGACGAGGCATTGGAAGTCTAAGCCCCCCAAACTGTGATCATTTTTTGCCTATAAATTTTGAGTTTTTGATTCTTTGCTACACCCAATGAGAAACAGCAAAAACAAAATCAAGACCCCCTTAAGGGCTTTTTGGGCTTTGTTACCTATAATCATTGCTCGCTACCCATTGTTTTCCTCCTCGCGTCTCGGCCCTTTTTCAGTGTACCCGCCGCACTTGGGGGCCCATTTAAACCCTTCATTTTGACCTCTGATATAGAATACCTGTGTAAGGGGGGGGGGGGGTTGTGGGGGGAGTAGATTGAAACCCACACACCACCTATTTCTGGTCTTCTCCCCCTTTCCCCTCAGAGGGAGTTCGTAAAAACGGCCTTCGACGTAGGATTAAAGTGGCCTCGATTTTTTTAACATGCTTCCCCGTCGTTTTTGAACAACGAGGGGGAGGAGTGGTAGTGTAAGGGACGGGTTTGGGGATTTAAAAACGTCTGAGTATTCATATTTTGGACCAAATCGAGCGCCACATGACCGTTTGTTATGGTGGGTGCCCGGGTTTTACTGGTAGAAGGTTTTTTTATCTGCCACTTCACATCTCTAAACCACCACAAAACGGGAAAGCCCTGCAGATTTCCCCTCTCCCCCCCGGGCTCTTCGCAATTTTGGAGCAGAATGACCTGTTTTCGATGGTTTTCTGAACCATTATTCCAAAGACTACCCACATTTAACAACCAATCTCGTAGTAGGCAGAAAACCCTTTTTGGGTCATCTCCTTCCCCGCCTTGTACGGGGGAGGGATGAGAATGGCCAAAAAAGCGGGTACCACAAGCCCTGCAATTCGCCTTTCCACTGTAAGGCCCGGGATACAGAGCACCGCGGGGGTCCACGTACGCCATTGGGCCCCCCCAGATAACACCCAAAAAAATTTTGACAGGTTTAGTTGCAGGAAATTTTCCCTGCAAGCTTGGTGACCCCAATGGAGCCAGGGCTGTGTCCCTTTATCTCGCTTGATACGGTAAAAGTGAAAATACTTCTGGTTGGGGACAAGCTGTCTGTAGAATATTAAGACTCTGCGGCTCCTTGTTATTGTGAGGGTGAAACAGATAACACTGGCATCGGCCCTAATGGGACAATTTCATCACTTATTGCTGGATTAAAACAGATTACTGCGCTTTTTATCTTCTCCTTGCACCGAAACCCTCGCGCTTCCCCCCCCCTGGCTGCCTTAAAAATAAGCACACAGGAACCCCCCGCTGCTTCCCCACCCCCCTTGGGTGCCCCTTAAAAATAAGCACACAGGAACCCCTCGCTGCCCCTTTCCCCCCCCCCCATGGCTGCCATTAAAGTAACACAAAAGGAAACCCCCGCTGCTTCCCCACCCCCCCCTGGCTGCCCCTTAAAGAAAGCCACAGGAACCCCCCGCGTTTTCCCCCCCCCCATGGTGCCATTAAAGAAAGCCACAGGAACCCCCCCCGCTGCTTCCCCACCCCCAGGCTGCCATTTAAAAAATAAGCACCAGGAACCCCTCGCTGCTTCCCCCCCCCCATGGCTGCCTTTAAAAAAAAAGCACCAGGGAAACCCCCCGCTGCTTCCCCACCCCCCCTGGCTGCCATTAAAAAATAAACACACAGGAACCCCTCGCTGGTTTCCCCCCCCCCCATGGCTGCCATTAAAAATAACACACGAACCCCCCCGCTGCTTCCCCCCCCCCCATGGCTGCCATTAAAATAAGCACACAGGGAAACCCCCCTGCTTCCCCCCCCCCCGGGTCCATTAAAATAACCCCCCAAGAAACCCCTCGGCTTTCCCCACCCCCCTGGTTCCATTAAAGTAAGCACACAGGGAACCCCCGCTGCTTCCCCCCCCCCCATGGGTCCATTAAAAATAAATATACAGGAAACCCCCCGCGCTTTCCCCCCCCCCCTGGCTGCCATTAAAGATAAGTACACAGGGAACCCTCGCTGCTTCCCCCACCCCCCTGGCTGCCATTAAAGATAAGCCACAGGGAAACCCCCGCGCTTCCCCCCCCCATGGTGCCATTAAAGATAAGCACACAGGAACCCCCCGCTGCTTCCCCACCCCCGGGGCCATTTAAAAATAAGCAAACCAGGAAACCCCCCGCGCTTCCCACTCCCCATGGCTGCCATTAAAAATAAGCACACAGGAACCCCTCGCTGTTTTCCCCCCCCCCCATGGCTGCCATTAAAGATAAGCACACAGGAACCCCCCGCTGCTTCCCCCCCTCCCATGGTGCCATTAAAAATAAGCACACAGGAACCCCTCGCTGTTCCCACCCCTGGGGCCCTTTAAAAATAAGCACACAGGGGCCCCTCGCTGCTTCCCCAACCCTGGCTGCCCTTAAAGTAAATTACAGAACCCCCCCTGCTTCCCCCCCCTCATGGTTTCCCCTTAAAATAACCACAGGAAATTCGCTGCTTCCCCCCCCATGGCTGCCTTAAGATAAGCACCAGGAACCCCCCGCTGTTCCCCCCCCCCCATGGCTCCCTTAAAAAATAAGTATACAGGAACCCCTCGCTGCTTCCCCACCCCCCAGGGGTGCCTTAAAGATAAACCACAGGAACCCTCGCGCTTCCCCCCCTCCCATGGCCCATTAAAGAAAGTATACGGACCCCTCGCTCTTCCCCACCCCCCATGGCTGCCATTAAAAATAAGCACACGGAACCCTCGCTGCTTTCCCCCCCCCCATGGCTGCCATTAAAAATGGTATAAGGAACCCCCCGCGCTTCCCCCCCTCCCCTGGGTGCCTTAAAAATAAACACACAGGAACCCCTCGCTGCTTCCCCACACCCCATGGTGCCCTTTAAAGATAAGCACCAGGAACCCCCCCTGCTTCCCCCCCCCCCATGGCTGCCATTAAAAATAACACACAGGAACCCCTCGCTGCTTCCCCACCCCCCTGGCTGCCTTTAAAAATAAAATATACAGGAACCCCCGCGCTTCCCCCCCCCCCATGGCTGCCCTTTAAAAATAAGCACACAGGAACCCCTCGCTGCTTTCCCCCCCCCCATGGCTCGTCTCCGTGGGGCGTGGGGTAGGTGCCTGGTGAATCTGCGGGCCCTGGGTTCATCCCGGGGCCCGGGCAGGGTGCCCCCGCCTCCCACTGTTTTTACTTTCCCTTTTGGGGGGGGTTTATAAATGGGGACCCGGGGTAACCGGGAAGGTACTTGGAAACCCGGAGTCAACTAGCCCCGTGTCCCGGGGTAAAAAGGGTTCTCACCCCCACAGGCTCTAAGGGTATGCCAGGGGAAAGAGCACCGCATGCCACGCGCAGCTTAGCGTATGCTCCCTCTTTTTTTTTCCTTTTCACGGAAATGCTGCTTCCCCCCCCCCATGGTGCCATTAAAAAAAGTATACAGGGAACCCCCGCGCTTCCCCCCCCCCCTGGCTGCCATTAAAAAAAAAGTTCAGGAACCCCTCGGCTTCCCCACCCCCCTGGCTGCCATTAAAGATAAGCACACAGGGAAACCCCCGCTCTTTCCCCCCCCCCCAGGGTGCCCTTTAAAAATAAGTATACGGAAACCCCCCGCTGCTTCCCCCCCCCCCCATGGCTGCCATTAAAGATAACACCAGGAAACCCCCCGCTGCTTCCCCACCCCCCCCTGGCTGCCATTAAAGTAAACACACAGGAACCCTGCTGCTTCCCCACCTCCCCTGGCTGCCTTAAAAATAAATACCAGGGAAACCCCCCGCTGCTTCCCCACTCCCCATGGCTGCCATTAAAGATAAGCCACAAACCCCTCGCTGCTTCCCCACCCCCCCTGGCTGCATTAAAGATAAGGGGCACAGGAACCCCTCGCGCTTCCCCACCCCCATGGCTGCCCTTAAAGATAAGCACACAGGAACCCCCGCTGCTTCCCCACCCCCCATGGTGCCCTTAAAGATAACACCAGGAACACCCCGCTGTTTCCCCCCCCCCCATGGCTGCCCTTAAAAAATAACACACAGGAAACCCCCCGCTGCTTCCCCACCCCCCCATGGGTGCCATTAAAAATAACAACAGGGAAAACCTCGCTGCTTCCCCACCCCCCCCTGGTGCCATTAAAAGTAAGCACACAGGAACCCCTCGCTGCTTCCCCCCTCCCTGGCTGCCCTTAAAAATAAGTATACAGGAACCCCCGCTGCTTCCCCCCCCCCCATGGCTGCCATTAAAAATAACACACAGGAAAACCCCCGCTGCTTCCCCCCCTCCCATGGCTGCCATTAAAGATAAAATTCGGAACCCCTCGCGCTTCCCCCCCCCATGGCTGCCATTAAAGATAAGTATACAGGAACCCCTCGCTGCTTTCCCCCCCCCCCCATGGCTGCCATTTAAAAATAAGCCACGGAAACCCCTCGCTGCTTCCCCCCCCCCCATGCGCCATTAAGATAAACACACAGGAAAACCCTCGCTGCTTCCCCACCCCCATGGCTGCCATTAAAAAATAGTATACAGGAACCCTCGCTGCTTCCCCCCAACCCCCCATCGCCTTAAAGTAAACAACAGGAACCCCTCGCTGCTTCCCCCCCCCTCATGGTTTTCCCTTAAAGATAAAATATACAGGAACCCCCCCGCTGCTTCCCCACCCCCCTGGCTGCCCTTAAAGATAAGCCAAAAAAAACCCCCCGCTGCTTCCCCCCCCCCCTGGCCCATTAAAGATAAGTATACAGGGGAACCCCCCGCTGCTTCCCCACCCCCCAGGCTGCCATTTAAAGATAATATACAGGAACCCCTCGCTGCTTCCCATCCCCCATGGCTCCATTAAAGATAACCACAGGAACCCCTCGCTGCTTCCCCCCCCCTGGTGCCATTAAAGATGACACAGGAACCCCGCGCTTCCCCCCCCCCCCCATGGCTGCCCTTAAAAAAAGCACACAGGAACCCCTCGCTGCTTCCCCCCCCCCCATGGCTGCCCTTTAAAAATAGGTATACAGGAACCCCCTGCTAAAACCCAACCCCCCCGGCTCCTTTTAAAAATAAGCAACCCGAACCCCCCCTGCTTCCCCACCCCCCCGGGTGCCATTAAAGATAACCCACAGGAAAACCCCCCGCTGCTTCCCCACCCCCCATGGCTCCATTTTAAAAATGTATCAGGAACCTCTCGCTGCTTCCCCACCCCCCATGGCTGCCATTAAAGATAAGCACCGGAACCCCTCGCTGCTTCCCCCCCCCCATGGCTGCCATTAAAAAAAGCATTACCACTTCACAAACCTGTCGAGAAACAAACTGAAAACCCCACGAGAATTTTGACTGAAAAATGAAAATGGCGCCCGTGGTTGTTTTTGTGTGTGGAAATATATATGTAAAAATCATATATATATTATAAATATATATATATATATATAATATATATATATATATATTATATATTTAAAAATATTTTAATATATATATATATTTAAAAATATATAATATAATTATAATTATATATATATATATGTATTGCCGCCTGGGACAAAAACACAGCGGTCAAACTCTATGTCCTGTCACTTGACGAGCCTAAGGTCGAGTCGTATAATATAGGGTCGAATTTTCTTGGCAAGGGGGGCAGTTACTGTCCTCTTAGAATGAAATTTTCACATTCCACACGTGTGGGAATTGGGTCCCCAGTCTACTTTAAAATCGGTCTTATGAAGTCTTAAGTTCCGAAAAGGGAAAGCCTGTCGATTTTCGAGCCCAAACGGGGATAAAGCCCCCAGGGAAAAAAAGTCTCTCCTTTCCCCCTTTTCCCCTTTTTTGCTTTTTTTCCTTTTCTTTTTCTTCTTTTTCTTTTTTTTCTTTTTTTTTTTTCTTCTTTTCTCTAAATTTTTTCTCTCTCTCTCTTCTTTTCTTCCCCTCTCTCTTTTCCCCCTCTCTCTTTTCTTTTTCTTTCTCCTTTTCCTCTTTCCCCCTTTCTTTTCCCTTCCCCCTCTCCTTCCCCTCTCCCTTTTTCTCCCTTTTCTTTTTCCCTTTCCCCTCCCCCCCCCTCTTTTTTTCCCTTTTCTTCCCCTCTTTTTCCCCCCCTCCTTGTTTTTCCCCTTTTTTCCCCTTTTTTTCCCTTTTCCCTTTTTCCTCTCCTCCTTTTTAAATCTTTTATGGCAAACCTACAGAGCAAGCCTCAAAAAAAAACCCACTTAATTGGGGGGAAAAAAAAAAAAACGAAGGCGAAATTTTAAAAAACCCGTAACCCCCCCGTGGCCAGCGAGATACTTTTTTTTGTGGACAATTATGTAAATATTTTAGAACACACGAGAAAAAAAGGAAAGGAATGGGTTAACAGGTTGGTGGAAAACGGAGGGGGAGGCGGGTGGGTGGAAAAAGGTAGGTGGGGGTTGGCGGGGGCGGGCAAGTGTGCGTCAAGGTACCATGTTTTTGGGAGTTTGATGGATGGATGCGTAGATGATTAGGTGGTCAAGTATTTCGATGAGTCGAGAGGAGCGGCGAGAATGCCTCGCCTGCTGGTGGGAGCCTGAGGGGCGAGTGGTCCTTGTAGATTGGGAGGAGAAGGGGAATCAGGGTGGGGCTCAGGGATGGATGAGGGACAGGAGCCAGAGCCAGGTGCACTCCTGTAGCGTCAGGGCCTCCTACCGTGGCCACCGAGATGACATTTTTTTTGTGTGTTTTACGATTTTTTATTTTATAATATTATAGAACAAACATTTCCGAAGATAACAGTATATCTTTTATACTGATAAACATTATATTAGGTAGGTAAACTTGTACGGGGAGAGGAGCGGGTGGGATCGTGGCCACCGAGATGATAAGGCCTGGTGCATCGCCCGTGACGTCACACCATAAGGATCCCCCGCGCTCGACCCGCTCCGCTCCCCGTACAGGTTTACTTTCTCAGTTCACGCTCTTGTTTATGTCGTTAATCTGAATCCCTGTCATTATTATCTATATTTTTTGTTAGTTCTAGTACCGTAGATAACAGTAAAGTCCCCACCTGCAGTCATGTCCCCAGGCGCCATATTTTAAACGAATTATAGTATACTACTGATTTGTATGTGCCACTGAAGAGGGATACACAGTAGTTATATCATGACTGTATAATCTACCCTGTTTCAGCGTTGTTTTATGCCTTGTATCTGCAAGTATATACGGTTTCAAATTTCACTACGCGTTTTTTTCTTCGGGCGACGACGGCTGCGGTACGACACTCAGTAAATAAACACTAGATGGCGACTACTGTTGGTAGCCACTTTGTAGATATTTTTGTAATTTGCTCATTAATAGCCATAATATGACACAGACTCTCCAGATAGCCCCTTCTAACTTTCCTGAAATCATGGATGTAGAAATGTAAGTATTAACGCCACCACACGACTGTAAACAGAAAAAAAAGTTGACCTGGCGACTTCACTGTTATCTACGGTAGTTCCTTAAAATATCTTAATTTCTGACTTCAGATAAGTAGTGAAGAAAGTCAAGTAATGTACACAAACGCAAGTAAATTAAATTACTTTTTTTGTCCATAGTTATCAGACTATCAAAGATATCAAGTATAGAACAATGTACAATATGAAAGTAGAATACGTAAGGAAACTTGATGTGTGTATTCGCAAAATCACGCGAACTTACCTTGTTTGTTACAACATTTTACAGTGATTAATTTGTTCACTTCAGGGTTTCCAGGACTTACATGAAATCTGTATGATTTCTCAATACATTGACGTATACATTATGCCTCTGATGTCTTTGATACTTCGTTCCTTCTGAAATTCCACTTTTTGGGATATTTAAAATAATTATTTCCAGTTGGCAAATCAATTACAGGAACTACTGGGGATCAAAGGTTAAAAAAAAGTAATTATTGCAAGGGAAAATAATATGCACCATGGAACCCAGCCTACCATCATAACTTCCCAATATAAGGTTATAAAGGTTGAATTACTACCATACAACATAAACCTTTCTTTATGAAGAAACATTTTGCAAATCTCATTCTAGAACAAGACAAAATTACCATAATACACATACTCTACTCAATTTTCCTTCAAATAATAACCTAAGTAAAGGCTAGTTCACACATAAAAAGTACTACAAGGCAGTACAAAGTATAAAAGTATAAATCCATTCACTCTCCAAGAGTGACATATAGTTCAATGACAAACTATAAATGCTCACCACACCAGCCACAATGTCCACACATCAAAGTTAGCTAAATCCTTTCAGTTTGAGATTGGGTTGAGGGAAATAATATATACTCACCTAACTCCAAAAACCCCCCATCCCTGTCTGAAACCTCACATTCCCCCCACCCCAAAAAACTATAGGCACAATTTAAGTTGCAACAAGTCTACACATCTGTATAACAAAAGCATTTACTGAATCAAGTACTCATTAAAAATTTGGAGGACTAAATTAAATTTTTGTTTCTCAAAGGTAGTGGGAGATATTGCTTTCAGTTTGTATTAGTGTTTTAGAAGTAAATCTGCTTCTGAATGATACAGTCTCTCAATTGTTTTGAAAGGAGCAAGCATGATTTTAGTAGAGTCATAATCCCTCTCCATCAGAGGAAAATTGGGGAACTTCACCGTCTTTCAGCATCTTTCTGACCAATCCAGTTATTTCTAATACTTTTCAGTACATGTACAGAATCAAACATAAAGAACAAAGGTTCTGTTACTCTGAGCAGGAGAGGATATACAACTGACAGCTTGGGAGGCTTGGCAAAATATGATAATGCTTTTCCGTTGATAGCATGTTGTGTCTGTAATAACACAACAGACACTGAAGCCTATATCCTCTAACCCTAAAATCACCCGTTTTATGAGTTCATGCAAGAGTTCAACCTTCATGCATTTTGTTGGTACTATGTGGCAAACATCTTTAAATTTTGATCCAATACTACTTATCATGAATACAAAAGCACTAGTTGCAGCTGCAAAACTGTTGAATGCTGGACCAACAACATTCCCACCTTTATAGTCAAAATATGGCTTTATGTGAATTTCATCTACCATTAATAGTACTGTTTTGTCTACTACATGCAGTAATTTGAACCAAAATGACATGCACGTTAAATGCTCACCACACCACCCACAAGGGGCACACATCAAAGTTAAATCCTTTCAGTTTGAGATGGGGTTGATGAAATATATATATACTCACCTGATTTACCAACCTGAGTGAGTTAGGTGAGTAAACCAGGTGAACAAACTCCAACAACCCCCATCCCTGTCTGAAATCCCACATTCCCACCCCCCCCCAAAAAAATATAGGCACAATTTAAGTTGCAACAAGTCTACACATCTGTATAACAAAAGCATTTACTTACTAACAGTTTCAAGCTTTCTTTTCCTGCACTTTCCTGTTGCTCTAGTCTGAGCTAACATATTGTTTTCTTTAGAGCAATAGTTATTTAATAAGGTGTTTGTTGATGCCCAGATAATCATCTTTCCCAGCTTTAGAGAACTGTGTCCACCCTCGCAAAAGTCAGTAGGCAAAAGACAATCATCATCTGCTAGATTAGCAAGAGTTACATCTGTTGCTAGTGTTCGCTGCTTGTTAGAATGTATAAATATATCCTCCTTGATCAGTTTATTTATAATGATATAGTTGTAAGTTACCATGTTAACTATAGCAGGATTTGGGTGTAAGAGACCACCTCGGGAAATTCCTTCAGTGTAGTCATGACTCTCAGGTAGATTAGCATATGTATCACTGTTTACAGATATAAAGTCTTTACAAAAATTGCATTTCATCTTCTTGCATGCAATATAGCAGCAGTAGCCAGCTACATAAACAATAACTGGTAGAACATATTCACATTTATCAACATCACTCTTTACAACATCCACATTTACCTTATGTACATCTCTAAAAACGTGTGTCTCCATATCTTCCCAATTAGTTTGATCAAACAACTTCAGAGGCACAGTTTGTTCATTCATAGGTAAATTTAGCTGTATCACTGACATCATCCTGAGTTTCTTTTCACATTCAAATACCTGTCTTAAAGAAATATGATAATTACCGCCAGCTAGCTGACGATACTGACCGAACCTTGCCTCAAGATTATCTGTTTGAAATTTTCCTGGCAAAATGTATTTCATGTTTAACTCAGATATACAGTAATTAGTTAACTCTATCATGGCATGAGTTGTGTGTTTTAGTGCATTGTAAGTCTCTTTACTCAGCATCCCTCCCCCAATGTCTTTATTATTTTTCCACATTTCTAGCCAGTCACAGAACTTGTTCAGATACTGAAATTTTACATCATTTTCATTATTTGTGAGTGGAGTAGCAAAATTGTTTTTCAGGCGAATCCCTTTAAAGGGAGTTTTAACATTCATGATTGTCCACCATGTATGAACAATTTTGATGTATTCAGCAATCTCAGTATAGGATGTCAAAAAGAGCTTTTTTCCAGTACTTAACAATGCCTGAATCAAGTACTCATTAAAAATTTGAAGGACTAAATTGACATTTTGCTTCTCAAAGGTAGTGGGGAATATTGCTTTCAGTGACAGTTTGTATGAGTGTTTTAGAAGTAAATCTGCTTCTGAATGATACAGTCTCTCAATTGTTTTGAAAGGAGCAAGCATGATTTTAGTAGAGTCATAATACTCTCCATCAGAGGAAAATTGGGGGAACTTCATCGTCTTTTCAGCATCTTTCTGACCAATCCAGTTATTTCTAATACATTTCAGTACATGTACAGAATCAAACATAAAGAACAAAGGTCTGTTACTCTGAGCAGGATGAGGATATACAACTGACAGCTTGGGAGGCTTGGCAAAATATGATAATGCTTTTCCGTTGATAGCATTGTTGTCTGTAATAACACAACAGACACTGAAGCCTATATCCTCTAACCCTAAAATCACCCGTTTTATGAGTTCATGCAAGAGTTCAACCTTCATGCATTTTGTTGGTACTATGTGGCAAACATCTTTAAATTTTGATCCAATACTACTTATCATGAATACAAAAGCACTAGTTGCAGCTGCAAAACTGTTGAATGCTGGACCAACAACATTCCCACCTTTATAGTCAAAATATGGCTTTATGTGAATTTCATCTACCATTAACAGTACTGTTTTGTCTACTACATGCAGTAATTTGAATTTGTTTCTTATGTACGATAAGAAATTATCGTCATGCTGCTCAGCACCAGGACTGCAGGTATTTGACCCAAAAATCTTTTTAATGGTGCAGTATCCTGGCATAATCAAAAATTTATTTTCTCTGAGAAGTCTGTAGCCTTGAGGAGAGCAGTTGTATAAAAGAGATGAAAATATCAAAAATTCTGCTGAATAATGTAACTTCTTCAGGGTCATCAAGTAAAGCTGTTCACATACAAACTTCAGAGGGGCTAGATGCTGAAAAGATTCATCCTTTATAATAGTTAGCAAAGAGAGAACTAGCTGTATTAGAGTGGTTGCACTGCATGAATTACCTGCATGGTTTTCTGAATCAAACTGTTTAACATTTTGCAACAATTCATCAAGATTGTTTGTGTCATCTATAGTGGAAGGAATCTTATAATTTCCAAGCTTATGCACTTCTGCATCTTTCAAGAACACTTGGACTGAAACAGGTTGGCTTAACAACCACAGAGAACAGTATACTTGGGTATGGTGACTCTACTACTCGACAAATTAAAAGAGAATCATGTTTTCTAATTACAGTCCAGTAAGTTTCATCTATGAATTGGTTTTTGCTCCAGTTCATCAACATTATGAAATTTCCTCTCTCCTATGCTGGTCTTCATCAGCAACACTCTCCAGCAAAGCTTTCTTATTGCTATATCTTCTTTTATTTATTTCCTCGAGTCAGGTGTGGTCTTGAGTGTTTCTGTGTTGATAAGTATGTAGGGCAGTTGGGCAGAATACTTGGAACAGCCTCAGGATGCAGAACGGTTTTCTTCAGTGGCGCAGTCACTCTTATCCCTGTTTGTGCATCTGTTGCCGAGGCCTCCGCCTAAAGTCGTCCTCTGTGAAATGCAGCTCACATACCTGCAACATATGCTTAGTTTGATTTGGATATAATAAAGAATTATATGCATACAGCTGTATTAGTCCAGGGTTCTTCAAAGTGCATTTATATAATTATAATTATATAAATAATATGTGAAAGCATTAATAAAGAGAGAGAGAGAGAGAGAGAGAGAGAGAGAGAGAGAGAGAGAGAGAGAGAGATCTATATATCTCTATATATTATATATCTATATATTTTTATATATAATATATATATATATATATATCGATCTCTATCTATATAAAATTATATATATATATATATATTTTATATATATACATATATATATATATATATATATATATATATATATATATATATATATATATATATAATATATATATAATATATATCTCATATATATATATATATATATATATATATATATATATCTAAATATATATATATATATAATATCTCATATATATATATATATACTAGCCGCAAAGCCCCCCTCGGGCGGACTTTTTGGCTAGCTCCTGCGGAGGGCTATTCGTGGGCCTTCGGCCCACCACCTGTGTTTGGTGGGCCTTCGGCCCCCCAAAAACATGGACTCTCCAGATAGCCCCTTCTAACTTTCCTGAAATCATGGATGTAGAAATGTATGTATTCCCCCCACCCATTCACTCACCAATTACCATCACCCCCCACCATTCACTCACCCATTACTCATCACCCCCCACCCATTCACTCACCCATTACCATCACCCCCCACCTATTCCCTCACCCATCACCCATCATCCCCAACCCATCACCCCACACCCATTACCATCACCCCACCCATTCACTCAAACCCCTTACCCATCACCCTACATCAAGGTTTCCTCAATTCTCGCAACCCACTTTTTTTCACAATTATCGCTAATAGGCTGCTAAAAAAAAAGAAAAAAAGAGTGATCGGATCATCTCACAATTGGGCTTAAAACCTTCCCCTGGTCAACCCGATTCCAAAAATGTGCCATATGAGGTGATTGCGCCACGGGGGGCGGAACCTATACCAGACACACACACACATACACACACAGACAGACAGACTTTCGCTTATATTTACCATTACCCATCACCCCCCACCTATTCCCTCACCCATCACCCCCCACCCATTCACTCACCCATCACCCCACACCCATTACCCATCACCCCACCCATTCACTCACCCATTACCCATCACCCTACATCAAGGTTTCCTCAATTCTCGCAACCCACTTTTTTTTTCACAATTATCGCTAATAGGCTGCTAAAAAAAAAAAAAAAAAAAAAAATAATCGGATCATCTCATAACTGGGCTTAAAACCTTCCCCTGGTCAACCCGGTTCCAAAAATGTGCCATATGAGTTGATTGCGCCACGGGGGGGCGGAACCTATACCAGACACACACACACACACACACACACACACACACACACACACACACACACACACACACACACACACACACACACACACACAGACAGACAGACAGACAGACACACTTTCGCTTTTATTATTATAGATTACCCATCACCCCCCCCTATTCCCTCACCCATCACCCATCACCCCCAACCCATCACCCCCCACCCATTCACTCACCCATCACCCCACACCCATTACCCATCACCCCACCCATTCACTCACCCATTACCCATCACCCTACATCAAGACTTCCTCAATTCTCGCAACCCACTTTTGTTTTCACAATTCTCGCTAATAGGCTGCTAAAAAAAAAAAAGAAAAAAAAAGTGATCGGATCATCTCATAAGTGGGCTTATGACCTTCCCCTGGTCAACCTGATTCCAAAAATGTGCCATATGAGGTGTTTGCGCCACGGGGGGCGGAACCTATACACACACACACCACACACACACACAACACACACACACACACACACACACACACACACCACACACACACACACACACACACACACACACACACACACACAGACAGACACACTTTCGCTTATATTATTATAGATATATATATATATTTATATATATATATGCCGATGGGAGAAGGACAGGATGTATGACGCATAATCTTCACTCCCCAATCAATCAATACTATTTTTCTCCACTTGCGTAGTTTCAATTTGCACAGAACTTCTATATATTTTTTTAATACTTTTAATAGATTAAATTTACATTGACACACTCAAACAAGTGCAGTTCATTTGACTCCATAGATCCATGTATGCACATTTATATGCATATGAATGTATGTATGCAATTGTAAAACAAATAGCATCGGAGAGAGAAAGCATCAACAGACGTATAATAGGGTTGTGAATGTAATGCATAAAATCAAACTGGGTCGCGATGAAAAAAGTTTGAAGAACACTGTATTAGTCAGATATAAGAACATAAGAGTATTTGTCTTGTGACGGACTGTTAATGAATGAAATATTGAAAATACAGTATAGGCCTATACCGGTTCACGCGGACACTTTTTTGGCAACTTTTTTTTTCGCAGCAATCCGATATCACAACTTAACACTGCCTTTTGTCAACTCGGAGCAGCCCGCAGAGTCTGTTTCTTGCAGCCGGCAGGATGGGAGTTTTACGACTGCTTAGCATATCTGTCTCCTGCTGATGAGGTGACTTCCAGAGTTAAGCAGGTCATGTTTTACATAACCCAATGTAAAATATTGATATGTGAGCAAAGTACAGTTTTTTTATTTAGTTATTTACTTCTTGTTCAAAACCCCGGGTTTAATACCTAAGAACTTATCCACCTACTCCATCCGTGAGGAGGGCATAACTGACATCTGCATCTGCATCCCATTCGCTATTTTTTGAAACTGATACCCGCATCTGCTCCGCAAACTAGAAACTGACATAAGCATACGATCCCATCCCGGACTTAAATTCGACATCCGATACATCGGGCGACGAAAATTTTTTACAAACACCAAAACACAGTTTCAAAAAAATAAAACAAGGGAACTGTACCTCAAAAATGGAAATTATAAAAAAACCAAAAAAAAGAAAAAGAGAAAAAACCCTCAGAAGTGATCTACTTTTCTAACAACATCGCCCACTCAACTTTCCTACAAATTGTTTAGGGTCTACTGAGAAGCAAAATAAAAATCCACCCAAAAAAACCCAAGAAAATGAACTACAACTGGATTTACCAAAAAAAGACGCTCGAAGACAACCTGTTCTTTTAAACTATGCATCGAAGTTTTCAAATGAAAGACCAAAAAACCCATCGCTATAATTTCAAAAACCTTTGACGTGGAAAAGAAAGCCCCTTTTTAAGCCTAAAAAAGTTCAGGATCCTCCCACATTTGACGCATAATGGAATTTAAACCTAAATGACAAGACCTTTCCTTTATCTAAAAAGAGTCTAAAAAACATGGATGTCACCAGGGGAAATAAGGCAAGGTTGCAATGGTTTAAAACCCACTGTTCTTAATATACATATACATCTCCCCCTTTAAACCAAAAAAAAAATTTGTTTTTTAAAGATAATAGCTTTATCCCTTTTTGTTTTTGCAGGAGGGGCCTTTTTTTAGCAAAAAAGTGAATCGGTGCCTAAACATGATTGACACCATTTTACAGCAAGAGCAAGTAAAAACAGTCAACAGTTATTTAAAAGAGCTAAACCCAACATATCCCAACTTGGTATAGTACACAACCGAAATAACAGAAAAATTTAAAAGAGCATGATACCAAAAAAGGGAAAAGCAGAACTACTTAAAAAGAGACACTTAGACTTTAACAGAACATACAAAAAACAATAAAGAAATAGACTTTTTGATAAACTAGCGCAAAACCCCCCTCCGGCGGCTTTTTGGGTTTGCTCCCGGGGGGTATTGTGGGTTTGGCCCACCACCTGTGTTTGGTGGGGGCCCAAGGCCCACCAAACTGGGTCTCCAATGCCCCTTCTAACTTTTTTGAAAACATGGATGTAAAAAGTATTATTCCCCCCACCCCCTTCACTCACCCTTACCATCCCCCCCACCCTTTCCCCCATTACCCATCACCAACACCCATTCATCCCCATTACCCATCAAACCCCCCCTATTTCCCCCCCACACCCCCACCCCCCACCCCTTTCCCCACCCATCACCCCAACCCCTTACCCCTCACCCCCCCATTACTCACCCATACCCACACCCTACATCAAGGCTTTCCCCAATTTTCGCAAACCCCCTTTTGTTTTTCACAATTCTCGCTAATAGGCTGCTAAAAAAAAAAAAAAAAAAAGTGATCGGAATCTCTAAATAGGCTTTTGACCTTCCCCCGGTCAACCGATTCCAAAAATTGCTATATGAGGGGTTTGCGCCAGGGGGGCGGAAACCCATACCCACACACACAGACAGCAGACAACGACACCTTTCGCTTTTTTATTATGAAAATATTGAAGATAGATGATTAATCCACACAACTTTGATAAGATACAAGCAATACACTGAAATAAACTAAACTAAGGAAAACACACCCTGGGAAAAGCATGCACGACATGTAACACTGGACTGCAGGAAACTTTAGAAAACTTTTTTACAGTGCAGGAAAATAAAAAACATAAGGAAAAAACTTAAAATTTTTACAAGACAACACACGACAAATGCTTAAAAAATTCAACATTTTTACTCCTCAGATGAACAGATGCAGATATGAAGAAACAAAAGTTACTGATGTGGAAAATAAGGAAACAGCAAGAAAATTGATTAGCAAACAAGAAAGCCAAGACATTTCACAAGAGCATTCACAAGTATAAGCACAAAAGGGGGTGATCAAGCAACAAACACCACAACACTTCAAGAATCAGAAAAAAAATCACCGATACTAAGGTCTTACCCCCACACTTCATCGACATCTCTAGTATGGATACCAATGGATAATTATGTAAAGTGTAATTACTTTTATATCACCATTTTTTCAGAGGCTGCTGGGCACTCGTGGAGAATGTGGGTCCTGATTTTGTGCGGAATGTTGTCAATGCGCGAAATCCTGTAGACTCCTCCATATTTCACTGGTTTTACAGCATAACTGCTGCCCTAATGCATGTTACAGAGTACTCTGAGATACATATTATTTTATGAGAGTAGTTAGATGCACTGGTATTCAGACAAAAGATATTTGAACCTGAAACCTACACCTGAAAAGGCTTTACTTTTGACGTGAATATTTTAGTCTTATGAGCAACTATTATTACTTGTAAGTGTTCTCATGGAAAGCTAGTGCCTCTATGTGGCTTGTAACATGTATCAGGGCAGCAGTTAAGTCGTAAAACCAGTGAAATAAGAGAGATGAATGGAGGGGTCTACAGGATTTTGCGCTAACAATATTTCACGAAACACCTACATTCGTGAGTGCCAGTGCCAGCTGCTAATCCTTCATTAGTTCAAAAACATAGTCAGCCAAAGCAGCATGATCCCACTAGCTGTGACGGAGGTGAATTATGAACGTAACACAACACAAATGATAATTCTCAAAATATTAGTAATATTTTTTGTGACATAGCGTCCGCCATTTTTAATGCTACAAACATTTCGCTTTGTATGCCTTATAAGTATGCTATATATGCTAGACTTACCGTCTCACTTCTTTCATCATCAGCTAATAAAGCTACTACAAATACTACAAAGATCATAGACTCACCCTGCTGCTACTGGCCGTCGGTGAAAAATTGTCCCGTTTGATTGCTCTGAGCCACTGGCTGGCAAGCACCTTGTCTCTTGGGAAACAGAATATACTCACTCTGGGGCCTTTTTTGTAGTTCCCATTGCAATTGGGCACACAGCACATGGACGGCATCTTGCTGGTAACTTGGAAAAATAGCTCCTGCCGTAACAAAAGCAAAAATAATACAAGTACGCCACATACACACGCCCTGACCGCCTTCGTATGTGGAGACAATAGACTGAGCCGTGGCCAACTGTGGCGCGCGCGGGATCCTCATACTGTGACGTCACAGCCTTTCACCAGGCGATGTAAGAGGCCTTGTCTCTCGGTGGTCTCGGTGGGATCCGAATGGTGTGACGTCACGAGCGATGTAGCAGGCCTTGTCATCTCGGTGGCCACGCTCCTACCCTCTCAGTGTCTGAGATGCGTCACCTGCAGCCTCGGCCGCGTCTCCCGCTGCTCAGGCGCTGTGGTGCGGCAGAAGATACAAGGGGAAAGGAGGTTCTTGCCTGATCAAGAAACAGTTTGTTGTCTCATACATTTCGGTCATCTATTTGACTCTTATACCTCCGCATCACTATCATCATATACCGTTCCCTAATATTGAATCATTCTGAACATCATCACCTAGTCTCAAACTGGATCTTATAAGTTTCTAATAACAATATATATATAAAATAAAAGGATAGATAATGACAGACAAAAAGTCAGTGGGCGAGGAAGGTCCTTCAAGGGTTAAGATGCCCCGGGCAGGTGAGGGACCAGCCAGGTAATGTGTTACCATCGCGCCCCCACATCGGCTACCGTGCCATCTGGTCCTTACATGGCCAGCTAACGTATTCCGGAGAGTAGTTCCGCTCGTGGCTAATTACCGGGTGATGTGTGTGCCGCCTCGGGGAAGGTGACGCTGCGGCCATGCAGGTGAGGCGTGTCCAGGGGCAACACGGTCTTGGCCTGCCTCTCAAGGGCCTGCCACCCTTTGTCTCCTCTTTCTGCGTCCGCTTGTGCGTCTGTGCCTGTCCCTCCTCCTCCGTAATCCCAAGATTCTCTCTCTCTCTCTCTCTCTCTCTCTCATCTCTCTCCTCTCATCTCTCTCTCTCATCTCTCTTTCCTCTCTCCCTCTCTCTCTCTCTCTCTCTCTCTCTCTCTCTCTCTCTCTCTCTCTCTCTCTCTCTCTCTCTCTCTCTCTTTATATTTACGCAAATATAATAGACATGGCAAGCACTTCCAGAGGCAACCGGAACACCAGCGAAGCAGTGGTTGCTGACGTCACGGATGGTGGCGCTGTTCCCGCTCCTCCTGTCGCTACCGGCGCTAGGAAGGATACGGTTGGTGGCTCTTCTCGTGTCGTCAGTGGTGGATCTGCTGCCTTAGCCGGCGCCCAGGACCCTCTTGGATCTGTGGAACCTGCAAGTGGCCCCTCCGGACTAGCTGTGACAGCTGGACCTGATGGGGATAGCTCGGCTAGGGGTGCCTGTTCCTCGGGGACTCTACCGACGGCTTCCCCGATGCTGTCCCAGGGTCAGGATACCACAGGAAAAACAAATTTACGCCCACGGAAGGGGCGTTAAAGCCTTGTTAGTAAGATAAGTAACCTAAATTCAGTTAGATAATTATTTAATCCATAATTTTGTGGATCAAGATTCCTTTCCTTTTGCTAGTTTGAACAATAATGATCTCCTTACTTTATTTAATGATAATGTACAACACAATTTCCCTTTACACATTATTGATAATATGATTTACAATCCCTTTGAACATGCTGACAATGGTAATGCAACCAACAACTTTCCTGTTAATGCAGCATGATAAACCACTGTAATTACTTCTTTTGTGATGACTCTATAGAATGATCAATGAATCCTTCAGGTTTAAAGTTATAGTNCCAATGGCCAAAAAAAAAGGGGGGGGGAAAGGGGGAAACCCCCCTTTGTCTCTTGGAAAAGAGAATACACTACTCGGGGGCCTTTTTGTAGTTCCCATTGCAATATGGCACACAGCACAGGAACGGCATCTTGCTGGTAACTTGGAAAATTGCGCTGCCGTAACAAAGAAAAAAATGATACAATGACGCCACATACAACACCCTGACGCGGCCTCTGTGAAGCGGGACACACGTGAGAACTACGACTGAGCGGTATCGGTGGCACGGTGTGCGATACAGGAGATAAGAAAGACGAGAGATAAAACGTAGCACGGGACGGAATCTAATGTGGATGAGTACAAGTGACGAGAGAGGGAAAGTGAAAGCGAAATAACGAGGAGAACGGAAATGGAATGAATGAAGGTAGAAAGAGAGAATGAGAGGGAGACGGGAGAGAGAGAGAGAAGAGAAGAGACGAGAGAGAATGAGATAAGAGAGGAGAAAGAGAGAGAGAAGATGAAGAAGAGGAGGAAGGCAGGAGAGAAGGAGAAAAGATAGGAAAATGAAGAGAAGAATAGAGGAGAGAAACGGAGAGAGGGAGGATGAGAGAAGAGGAGATGAGAAGCGATGGAGAGCAGAGAGAGAGACGAGAGAGGAGAGAGAGCGAGAGAGAAGAGAGAGGAGAGAGAGAGAGAGAGAGAGAGAGAGTGAGAGAGAGGAGAGAGAGAGGAGAGAGAGAGAGAGGGAGAGAGAGAGGAGGAGACGGAGAGAGCGACGAGAGAGAGAGAGGGAGAGACGAAGAGAAGAGAGCAGGAGAGAGCGAGAGAGAGAGAAGAGGAGAAGAGGAGAGAGGAGAGAGAGAGAGAAGAGAGAGAGAGAGGAGAGGAAGAGGGAGAGAGAGAAGAGAGAGAGAAAGAATATATAATATATAATTATAATATATATATATAATATATATATATATATATATATATATATATATATATTAGAGAGAGAGAGAGAGAGAGAGAGAGGAGAGAGAGCGGGAGAAGAGAGAGAGAGATGAGAGAGAGAGAGACGAGAGAGGAGAGAGAGAGAAACTGATGATAACATAAAGGCGACGCGAAAAATATTTCATCTATGAATAAAAACCTCCAATTCCATCCTTTCATCTTTCCCTTCCTCCCTCCCCTTCCTCCCCTCCTTCCTCTGTATCTCTTTTATCACTTCATTCCCACTAACCTCTCTCTCTCTCTCTCTCTCTCTCTCTCTCTCTCTCTCTCTCTCTCTCTCTCTCGCTCTCTCTCTTTGTTTTTTACCCTTTTTTTTACAAATTAACATTTTACAGAGAAGTTACATTCATCATTACATTGTAGCATAGTAACTTACAGACTAAAGGTTACATTCTTCATGCTCCCTAACTTAAAGTCTTGCTCTGGTCCCTATAATAGTCACTTTATCACTATCACTCAGCCCTGCCCAGCAACCAGTTGTTCACCATCACTTTGAATTTCCTGGACACTTACTTCGTTAAATCATGTTTGTGATAATTCTGTTTGTGCGTGTTCCACCAACTGATATATGTGTTTGTGAACTGGCGCTGGTGGTGCCACGTACGGCAGCGGGGCTGCAATACCTCACCAGGAACCGGAGCCAGGCGGTATGGTTGCCACAACGCCTGAAGGTGACTCACACACTTCACTTGCACCTTGAACACCTCGGTGAGTCCCGCCACGTCACGTCGGTGTTGGAGAATGGTGATATGTGGCTCCTGTCCGGCATTGTTGTTTTCGATGATCCTCACCGCTCGCGCCTGAACCTTGTCCAGGAGGGCGAGGTGTTTATTGGCCGCGCCGCCCCACGCGAGGCACGCGTACTCCAGGGAGGAGCGAACCTGCGCCTTGTAAATGATTTCTAGCCCCCTACCGTCGAGAAGCCACGACATCTTTCTCAGAGATGCCAGCTTCCCTGAGGCCACTCTAGCGAGCCGCTCGATGTGGGTTCTGAAGGTCAAGCTACGGTCGTAGGTGACCCCCAGTACCTCCACCTCTTCCTGTGGTGCCAGTGTGTCCCCATTGAATTTAAGGCGCAGAGCTGCACCCGACCTGGAGACGTTGAGAAGCTGCGTTTTGTGATAAGCAAACTTCACTTGCCACATGCTACCCCAGGCAGCGATGCGGCTTAGCGCGTCGTTGAGCTGGGACGTGGTGGCAGTTTCCCTCTCTGAGCTGTAGCTCTGGGTCTGGGTAAATGTTATCCACATAAGTATTCGCCCTTGGGATGAGGTGCAGCAGTCAGCAAGTCAGGTGTCTGTCCCTCAGATAGTCTCTGAGGAGAGGCAGGAGTGCCCCGTCTATGCCGGCGGCGCGAAGCTTTGTGATCAAAGCTTCATGCCACACCCGGTCAAAGGCGCCTTCGATGTCCAGCGCCACGACGGCAGTGGCCTTGCCTTGGTCCAGGGCTGCACTCAGGTCAGAAGCCAGCAGTAGGTGCAGGTCTGCCGCTGACCTCCCTTGCCGAAACCCAAACTGCCTGGTGCAGAGCAGGTGGTGCCTCTCGAGATGCTCCGTGATTCTCGAGGCCACGACGGTCTCCATCACTTTGCTGAGCACCAGCAGCAGTGACACAGGGCGGTAATTTTTTACCTCAGTCTTTCCACCCTTCTTGTGAAATGGAACCACATTACTGGTTTTCCAGGACTTAGGCCAGGTGCTGGTCTGAAGGCAATGATTGAAAAGTGAGGCGAGTGGACGAGCCAGCTCATTGGCACATTGGCAAAGCAGACGGGGACTGATATTTTCCGGCTCCACCGTTTTTTTTCGTCCACTTTTAATAAAATATTTTTCACTTCACTTGCACTTGTTTTCACGGACACTAGTTTTTCACTGATTATGTCCGGCAGTGTGGGTGGCTACCTCTCAAGGTCGGCGATGCGCATTTTTCCCGCGAAGTGGCTGGCCAGGAGGTTCGCCTTGTCATGAGCAGTGTGAGCCACGCTGCCATTCTCCCGTAAGAGATAAGGGATAGTGATTCCCTTTGACTCGCCCTGCTGCTCCTTTACAAGGCCCTACCAGCGCTTGGTCCCACCTGGCCACCCCGCAGCTTTTCCCTGAGGTTTGCCTTCCAGTGCTCTGAGGCCCAATTTTGAGTGTCCCTCTTTCGCTGGGCTGCCAATCTGTGACTATGCCTGGTCCGTGTCGTTGGGTGCCTCTTGTAGGCACGCCAGGCGTCGATACTTGGCGTCAGAGGCAGCACGGCACTCAGGTCCAAACCAGGGCTGGTCCGATGGCTTGGTTTTGTGTGTGGCGTGTAGGACCCAGCGCACCTGTAGGGCGTGGAGCATTTCAGTGAGCCGCCCCACCTGCTGGTCAGTGCTGCCACACAGCACGTCCTCCCTGTCCGTCCTCCTCAGTATGGCTCTGAGTGCCTCCCAGTTTGCAGCCTCCCACTTCCAGAGCATGCGGGTGTAGCTCTCCTCACGTGGCCTCCTGAAGTGTATCTTGGTGAGGACCGCCACGTTGTCTGAGGTGCCCACAAAGTCTAGGGGTTGACACTGAACAGTGTGGGGAGGGAGGTCCGTCACCACAGGGTCCAGGGACGACCCTGAGGTGTGATTGGGGAAGGTGACATGATGGTGGAGGTCATGCACAACCAGCAAGGTGCTAAAAGCATCCCGAACAATGTGCTGGTGCAGGTCGCCTATGATCAGCCCCTTATCGCACTGGTTGGCCGTCATCATAGAGTCAAGGTTCACTGTGAGGAAGTCCAGCAGTGCAGCAGTACTCTCTCTCTCTCTCTCTCTCTCTCTCTCTCTCTCTCTCTCTCTCTCTCTCTCTCTCTCTCTCTCTCTCTCTCTCTCTCTCTCTCTCTCTCTCTTCACTTATTAGTATCTCCTTTTATTCTCCTCCTGTCTATGTAATCTCCTTATCTTCCGTCTTCCTTTCGTTCACAGATTTGCTCAATCTCTGTATCCTCCTCCATCTCCTCTTCCTCTTCCTCTTCTCATCCCCTTATCTTTGCCTCTCCTTAATCCTCCCTCCTCTTCTTTTCTCCCTACGAATTTTCTAGATTTAAAATTTTTATATTCGACGATCCTTTTCCTTCCCCCCTCCCCCTCCTCTCTCCCTCCCTCAAAGTTATAATTCCTGAACGTAAACAAAACTTAAGGGAGGGAGGAAGGGAGGGAAGGAGAGAGGATAGGCTTTTTTAATAGGCTTATTGAGGGAGGAGAGGGAGAGAGTGATAAACAGATATAGAAATCAAGTATAGTTTTAGTCATTCTATAATAAAGACTTATCAGGATTTTTTTTTGTCTCAAACTATGTGTCAATTACGCTTTTGTGTATGTGTTTGTGTGTGTGTGTGTGTCTGTGTAATCATCTACGTAGTTGTATTAATCTGCGTAGTTGTATTTTACAGTGCCTGAGCTATACTTGTATGGCCCCTTCTCCATATCTACATATTTTTATCATTCATCCTTATGGCTTAGTGTTGGCCGAAACCATCATCCCGGGAGGCGGGTCACAAGCCCTCGGCTAACACCCGGTACCCAGTCACTGCTGGGTGGACAGGGGCTCGGGTTTTAAGAAGACCGCCCATCTGTCTTCGCTCCGCCCGGGGATCGAACCCAGGACTTTTCGGTTGTGAACCGAGTGTGCTCGGTTCACAACCTCGGTATGTGTGTGTGTGTGTGTGTATATGTGTGTGTGTGTGTGTGTATGTGTGTGTTTGTTTGTGTGTGTGTCTGTGTGTGTGTATGTGTGTGTGTGTGTGTGTGTGTGTGTGTGTGTGTGTGTGTGTGTGTGTGTGTGTGCGCGCGTGGGTGACCCAATCTAATTAAACTTTTGCGAAAGGCAACGAGACACATTTTTGAAGGTTAGGAGGTAAACTTTGGGAAAAATTTATGTAATTTAACCCCTGAACTTATTTTTCCCTCTCTCAATCTCCCATTTCCTATGCCCTTTTTCCCATCTCCCATTTTTCCCCTTTATTCATTTTTCTCTCCATTTCCATTTTTTTTTCCTTCCTCACACTTTTTCCTCTTCCCTTTTGCCCTTTTGCACCTTTTTTTCCCTCCCTCACCCCCTTTCTTTCCCTCCCTCTACCCTTTTTTGCCCTCCCTCACCATTTGTTTCCTCCCCCTTTTTCAACATCCACCCATTTTTTCCTCTTCCCTTTTCTCTCGATACAGTTTTTTTTTTTCTTTCCCTCTTCACCCTGTTCTCTCCCTCTCACTTATTCTACCCTTTTTCCATCGCTCTCCACCCTTTTTTCCCTTATCTCTCTTTCATTTTCAGTTATTTATCATCATTTCCTTTTTATTATGCTCTCTCTCTCTCTCTCTCTCTCTCCTCTCTCTCTCTCTCTCTCTCTCTCTCTCTCTCTCTTCATCTCTCTCTCTCTCTCTCTCTCTCTCTCTTTATTCTCTCTCTCTCCCTTTCTTCCCCACCCCCCCCTTCTGACCAGCCAGTGTGTCAATCAGTAACAGCCATTTGACGCCCTCTTGCCCCATCCCGTTGTGAAAGCGCCGGAAATTGGTCGACGTTTGGCCTTGCACGCTGTCATCTATTAGGCAAGGCAGGGACGGGGGGGGGGGGGGGGGGGGGGGGCTGCGGCTGGATGGAAGGGGGAATGGGGAAGGAATTGGGGAGGGGAAGAGAGGTGTCATTTTGTACAAGTTGACCCACATTCTGTTTCAGTTTTCTTTGTTTTTCGGTCTCTTTTATTGGTAGTGGTGGTAGTAGTAGTGGTAGTGGTAGTTTTGTAGTTGTAATAGGAGGGGGAGGAGGAGGAAAGAGTAGAAGGGCGAGGGCTGATACCGATAGCGATAACGGAAAATATGAATATAGATGAAGTAGGAGATACATTTAGGAAAAGAAGAGAAGAAAAATATGGAAGGAGAAGAATGTAAAAGAAAATATACATGAAAATGCAGATGAATGGAAAGAAAATATTGAGAAATCATTAGCTACCTAAGACATACAGACAGATAAACAGACAGACAGACAGATAGACATACATACACAGGCAGACAGAGAGACAAACGGACATGTGTTACGGAAGGACCATCACGTAATTGAAGGAAGAGGACATTTTTGAATGACCGGGGGAGGAAGAGGAGAGTATTGATAAGGAGAAACGGAGAGAGATGTAGAGAAGAGAAGGAGGAGGAAATAGATGAAATGTGTGTTATTGTGTGTGGTTGTAAGGACTCGAGGAGGAGGACTAAAGGAGGAAAGATATTCTATATATAAAAGAAAAACTACATGTAAGAGACTGGGAGAAGGAGGAGGAAAGTGGAAGAGGGGAGAGAAGAGAAAAATATGTAGAAACGTGAATAGCATGTTAGAGAGGGATATATATATATACATATATATATATATATATATATATATATATATATATATATATATATATATAATATTATATATATAATATATATATATATATGATATCATATTATATATATAATTAATATATATATATATACATATATATTATATATA
Organism: Chionoecetes opilio; assembly: GCA_016584305.1. Taxonomy (NCBI): domain Eukaryota; kingdom Metazoa; phylum Arthropoda; class Malacostraca; order Decapoda; family Majidae; genus Chionoecetes; species Chionoecetes opilio. Next base: position 90,509 of record JACEEZ010007752.1, read on the forward strand.
TATATATATGTCAAACCTGTCAGGTGTGACATTTTACCTGCCCTCGAAATAAAGGTGGTTTTTTTTTCGTTGTATTCTCGGAGATAAATTGTATGCAAAGACAATCGTTCAGGTTATATTCATAATATTAAGTAACTGTAAGGATTTTAATTCGGGGAGAAAAGTCAAAGAAATGTTTTTTCATTGAGTTAAATTTTCCCAAAGAAGTTTATTTCATCTTTTATTTTTTTTTTTTTTT
>JACEEZ010007755.1:0-19547 GCA_016584305.1 Chionoecetes opilio
CATAAAAAAAAACCCACAGTAATAAATGAGCGGGCATTAGCCCGCCGCTGTAGCCGCAGTCACAGTCAGGTCACAGGTGGGCGGGGCGTGAGATCACTCCCGCTCCTTAGTGTTCATCGGGGGGGTGGGGCGGCACGCGCCACCTCCAGCAGCAGGGGCAGATTTTTCTGAAACTGCCGTACGAGGGCGGCCGCGCTCTCCGGGCCGATGCACTGTCTGAGCCGCTCTGTAGCGGGACAGGAAAGCAGGTAGTGGATCAGGGGATGGGGGGTCATATGAGGACAGTGCTCACACGGCCGCTCCTCAAACCTGTCCCTCAGATCCTCCAGGGTTACGTAGCCAAGCCGAAGTCGGTGTAGAACGACCTCCTCGGCTCGGGACAGCTGCTGGGCGGGGCGTAACGGCTCGTTGTTGTTCATGGCTAGTTTGTGCCAGGCTGCCTGCCTTCATGTCTGCACCAGTTGGCGATACTGTTGCTCTGCGGCACAGACGGCAGCGCGTCTGGCCAGTACCTTGGCCCCTTGGATGCTGGGTAAGACAGTCAAGGCCACCGCTGGATGTCTGGTGGCCTCCCGGGCCGCCTCATCGGCCGCCTCGTTGCCACGGACGCCTATGTGGCTGGGCACCCAGTTGAACCTTACGCAGCGCCCCTGCGCGGGGAGGCCCTGGATGTGGCCCAGGATTGCGGTGGTGAGCTGCACGTTGTCCATCGGTGTGCGGGGCTGCCGTAGGACCTGCAGGGCAGACATGGAGTCGGTGTGAATCACCACGACCTCCTCCTGTCGGCCCAGGGCGTGCTGTAGGGCGCGCTCTATCGCCACCAGCTCCGTCTGCAGCGTGGAGCAATGGTCGGGTGTCCTCCAGGACAGCACCTCACCGCCCGTAACCACCGCAGCACCTGTCCGGCCTCTCTCAGGGTCAACGGAGCCGTCGGTGTAGTAGATAGCGACCGCGACGCTGCTGGGAACATTGGCGTGCGCCACCGCCTGCAGGGCGACGCTGCTGGGAACATTGGCGTGCGCCACCGCCTGCAGGGCGTGCTGCCTCAGCTCCTCCCGCGTGCACAACGCCTTCGCGGTCGGCAGTGTGGCGATAATCACCTGGGCGGCAGAGGGCTGCCACGGTGGCGGAGCAACGTAGTTGACAGCGGGGCGGTCAGGTCCGTCCAGATAGGGCGATATTATTAATGATAATAAGGATATTTATGATGATAAAACAAAAATGATAATATGAATAACAATAGAAATAATAATAACAATAATGCCAATGACTATAATGTTGAAAAAAATAGTCATAATAATAATAAGGATAATAATAGTACAAAATAAATATATTAATAATGACAATACTAATGATAAAAGTAGTAGCTCAACAACATATGCCCATGAGGACGTTAGTAGGAAGAGGTTGGTGACAGGGTGGTGAAGGACACACGAATTCCTGCCAGAGAATAAAGCTTGCATGCCCATGTGCTACTTCCCGCTGAAAGCCAGCCTGTAGGAGCAAAGCATCGAACAAGGATGATATATGACACAATTCTCCGCGCATCTATTCCCCTACCTCATACTAGCGACCGACAGTAATAGTGATAATGGTAATGATCATGAATAATCTAATATTAATAAAATTAATTATACTGTATTTTTTTCCAATAATAATAATAATAATAATAGTAATAATAATAGATAATAATAATAATAATAGATAAAGAATAATAATGAATAATCCGTAATAGCAATTGAAAATAATAATCACAGAAATAGTACTATAAATTCAAAACACACCACACAAACCACATACACTTAACAAACACACACACACACACACACACACACACTCCACACACACTACACACACACACACACACACACACACACACACACACACACCCACACACACACACCACACACATACAAACACAACAAACCTACATACACTCTACAGCACACACACACACACACACACACACACCACACACACACACACACACACACACCACACACACACAAACACCCAAACCACATTAACACTATACACACACACCACACACACACACCACCCACACCCACACACACACACACACACACACCACACACACACACATACAACCCACAAACCACAGACACACACACACACACACACACCCCCCCCCCCCCCCCCCCCCCCCCCCCCCCCCGACCCCCCCTCCCCCCCCCCCCCCCCCCCACATCACAACCCCTCCCCAAACACACACACAACACAAACACAAACACACACCCACACACACACACACACACACACACACACACACCCACACACACACACACACACACCACACACACACATCGTGAACACATACATAACACTACACACACACACACTTCTCTCCTTCACATCCTGGTTTGACAGTTCATCTCTCCTGCGCTTCGTAATCTTAGTAATATTTGTGCACTGTGTCTCCTAGTGTTCAAATCTCCATTTTCACGTGTTTGTGAGTAAGTATTCATATATACTACAACATAATTATATATACAACAAGTAAATACGTACGTATAGTGCATGTGTCACCATTACCAGTAAAAGCTAATAGTGTAGTAATTTACCTCGAAATGACGTAAGGGTCGAAAATTTTGGGGACACAGCTAAAAATTGGCTGAGATGACTAAAATACCAGTAAAAGCAAGTGCAGAAAGTTTCCCCAAGTTACTATGGAGGACGGTGTGTAATTTGCATATTGACAAAATGGCCGCACACCGCCGCGCACGGCGAAGGTGAGAATTTAGCTTTTGAACAAAAGGGATAGAAAGAAACATATTAGCATGTCTATTACAATGATTTTGGGGTTTTTAAAAGAGTATTTCTGACGTTTTAAATGGCTACCAGGTCATCTAGAGGTCATTTACGGTCAAATTGAGTTTATTATGAGGTAAAAAATAGTTGCAAAAATACTTTATTCAAAATAAACACTTTTATTTATACCATAAATAAAGTAAATAATCCCACAAGAACTTTGTTGTGTATGCAATTTATTTTGTCTTGATAGACAACACATTCAATACGAAAAAAAAGGCCTAGAGGAGTGTGGCGCACTATCTATCGGCAAGGACAGCGTCAGCTATATGCTCGATGGACATTACTATCACGGGCACTGCGGCTCATACACTCTCCGCCCAGACCATCGTCACTGGTGTATTGTTTTGAGGACAAAAAGATGCACTGGTGATGTAGATGTGGCGGCGCTTAATAAAATATGGTAATTATATAACTTACTTTTATATAATAATAATAATTTATAATATAAGTAATATATAACTTATTTTTGTCGCTTAAAATGAAGTTTAAATGTTATGGTTGTGGTGCAAGGGTGGTTGTGGGGAGAGCGCGCGTCACAGGCTGAGGGCGCGACAGGTAAACATAACCACTTATAGTAACTCTACTACGCAACCTGCAACTCTATTATTTACTGTATATGTGCATTCATTGCAAAATAATTGACAAATGAACCAATAACGCATATGAGAGAGTAAAAAAACCGATTCGCAAGAAGTAAAAGGTTCCCGAAAAGGTTCAGTCCTCTCTTCCACGGCCTTTCAGTCTCATTTCACAACACACAGATGATTAAGAAAGCAAAAACCCGAGAATTAATAATCCTAGTTAGTGATCGCAGACAAATATTTATCACTCTTATGTTCTAATTACGTGAAATGTTTGTTGTTTGTGTTGTACTTCTCTAACAGCAGCCCTCCATGACCTGCCTCCACCTGCCTCGCATTGCCCCCCTTCATAATAGCGACCACAACAACGGATGTGAATAAAAAATTTAATAAGACGAGCGGACAGGCCAATAAAAAACTAGATTTGTCTTTCTGCGGCCGTGCTTTCTAGCTCGTTTATTTTACCATCATGCCCTCGCAGTAACGCGTAAAGAGCTTTAGAAGCATGAAGAAAGAGCTATAAACAGGTCAAAAACTTGAAGCTATTGAAGACAACAGTGATGGTGGTAGTGGTGATTGGTGAAGTCATCAACCACCACACCTTTTTTTTTTTTTTTTTTTACATTCTGTGCCTATAGCGCCTGTAGGCAGGGGACCCAGGGCTCGGAATGGCTAGGCTCTGTGAGGTTCACTTGAGGGATATGATGGTTGGTCCTCGCCCGTTGGTGGCGCAGGCAGGTTCTTATAGTGACGCCTGTGAGGCTCATGCCGCCACCTGGGTCCTCCGATGCACTCGCAGTCGAAGCTAGAGTTTGATAAGGCAGGGCACGTGGATTTCTTAGGCCACTTGACGGGCAGAAAGGTTTTCGGTTCTTCGGGGATCCGAACTCGAGTCACCGAGAACCCAGTCGGAGAGTCTACCCCCTCCGCTACCGCCTCCACCTGTTCGGACAACCGAAACACGCTGAAACCTAGTCATCGGACAGGCTGTGAAGCGGCCAAATAGAAATATGAAAAATAACTATTACTCATGATTTAGAACAACAGAGGATGAGATTGTGAGGTTTAGTATATTCTCAGAAAAAAAAAACTTGAAAACTTGTTGGAAATGTAGTATAGGCAAGTGTGATGATTGTGATGGTCACTCACTCTGGCCAACAGACACGATAATAGGTTATGTGTTTTTTGGTCAGTGCAACGGAGTGATTGAGAAGAATAATCCTGAAGATGGCCTGGAAACATGTCTGATGAAATGATGACGAAGAGAAAGATGCAACAGACAACAATGCATACCTAGTAGTATTATATTCATATGGTAAGTATTCAGATACATAGCTATATTTATAGAACGTGTAACATTCTTTCCTCAAAAGAGAAGAAAGAAGGGACCAGGAAGCATAAGTTGAGAAAAAATACTGTAAAATAACTGAAAGAATCATGTAAAGTAACTCCAAAAACTTTTAGCCGGCTTTTTTGTAAAAAGTATTTTTTTTTTTACTTCAAATCAATAAAAATAATTTCGTTTTCATAATAAATAAATTATTGTAAAAGGTATTTTGATCACAAAAATGGCTACTCAAAAATTCTATTCAAACAAAAATTCTTATTTTGAACATAGAAAGTTATCTGTAGTCCATTTTATCTTATTGACTTACAAAACTTTAGCCTTTCAAAAACAGGCTTAGAAACGTCAGACATGAAACATTTAAGTTAAATCTGACTAAACATAGATTTGGCATATATAAAAAGTATAAACTCATCAACATTCTTCAAATTTGAAACATTTAGGATCAGAGATCTATGCGATATTAAATATACACCCAATAAATGACACCTTTTTTTTTTATATGGAATCTCAGATATTGGCTGATACATTTGTATACATTGCTAAGACTGTGAAGAAGATTCCCTAAAAAGTTGCAATGAAATCCATCTACAAATATAAGGACCCCCGGAGGTCTCCCCTTTATATACTTTGTGGGCTATATTATAACGTATGCATTATTGGACGCCCAAACCTACGAGCATCACAGCATAATAGAATATCCAGGCCAGGAGAGAGAAGGCATACATAGGAGTACAGAGAAGAGCAGACACCAGGAGACCTATTGGTCTGTATTGAGGGTATCTGGCTGAACACATTACTACTATCAACTACATGTAAGATAACAGTTGGAAAAAAGTATACCCTTGTCCCTAAAGAGGATACACACAGTGAAGTTCCTTTATGAAGAATAAGAGGAATGAAGTATGCTAACTGAAACTACCACTAAACACTAATAATCCTGGATGTAATAATACAATTCGCGGGGCAATATAAAAACAATACTACTATACTTTAATCATCAAACAAAATACGTAGAGGCGAAGTAATCCAGTTGGGCAGCTGATGCTAGATTATCCAAGTTTAGTAGTTTAGCACGTATTAAGAGGAGGAGGAGAAGCATGAAAAATTGCATGTCCTGCACTGCCAAGGGGGGGAAGGAATATATGTGAGTGACTGGTGGATGACTTGTACATATGTTTCTGGACTGTTCTTATCTAAAATGTTCCTATTTTCTTAAAGCGGGTCTTCTGGAAGGCCATTTAACATGAATGGAAGGAAATTATTAGGAAAATTGATTTAATATATATATATATATACTATACTTATATATATATATATATATATACTATATATATATAATATATATATATTTATATATAGTATATGATATATTGTGTTATTCATTTTGTGTAAAAAATAGAAAAAATTACTTCTTGTATTTTTTTTTTTATAGTTTATAGCGTTTATTGCCAAATATCAATTATATACATGAATAAATACATACAACATTTTATGTGGATCCCCATCCCATGTTTATGAGCTTGTGGATAGGTGAGGGAAGACGACATGCTGTGGGTGAGACTGGGGCTCCCCCTGTCGTCTTATCTTCTCCAGCTTGATGTGATGAGGAAAGCTGTCCTTGTGAGGCACTTTGTGGGCGACAAATCCCTCCCTCCGGCAAACGACTCGTCTGCCGTTCTCCCAACACTCATCAAACCGAATAGACCTACAACAATTTAGAACCCCTGACAAATAATTATGGCATGAATGTTTTAATGGCCGTGTATGAAATGTCTTTTTATATATGTTTCTTTTGAAATGTGGAAGAATCACCTTGTCGGTTCGAGGAATCAATCAATCATCATTGGGGGCATACGCCAGGGGGCGTTCGCCCGCCCACCCTACGACGCCACTCCCGGGGTCACCACGCGCGAGTTCCCATTGCAGGGCTCCTTTCCCATACCAAGCAGCTCTCGACAAGAAACATCAACTACCCCAGCCACGGAGCGTTGTGGGCGGCCCCATTGGCTCCTCACGCCGGAGGAAGGCCTTGCTTAAATTCGCCATTTTCTTCGTCGACCGGCGGCGGGCTAAGAACCCCAGTCTTCTCGAGTCCGGGGATTCACCTTGAAAGCTGTGAGAACCACAAAATTTTAAAGATATTAGTATAAATGTGTTAACAAGTCATTATGCTGTGACAGAAGTTAAGAATTTACGCACAATTTCATGACTAATTTAAGACTTATGGGGTAGTCCTTGAAGGACACTGGGAACAACGTTGGCCTTCAAGGTGATGCGCTTCCTTTAGCTCCGTTGGAGGGTGTTGTGGAACAGCTGGTGGTTTAACTCTCGGGCTGGAAGTTGAGCCTTCGCACACACCCAGCGGTAAACGAGTTGGCGAAACTTTCGTCACAGGAGATAGCCGTAAAGAAGTTATTCATACGTTAAGTGAAAATAACGATAATGTTTTGTTTTTTAATTCTTGTAAGTGTGGCCAAATGCCATTCTTACTTGAGCCAGCGGGCACACAGGTCTGATTAGCAGAAATCGGAAATCTGACTTCTGCCAGGGATTGTCGCCCCCAGCGCGATCGCTCTTATTTTTCCTCGTGCTTTGGGGCTGCATGGACTACAACACACTCCTGCCCATGATGTAACTTGAGGTTTTCGGGATCGTTTTGGGTTAGAACAAGCATAAAACTATACTAAGTCATTCGATTCTGAAAAAAATAAAATGAGAAGCATTGAAATTTATACTATACGCGTAAAATATATAGATTTATTTACAGCATCACTGGACTTGAGTTCACGTCAAATCTCACCAAACAATGGCACAAGACCGGACACAATGGAGTGTTGTATGAGGATGAAAGCCACCCCTTAAAATGTTTTTGGTCTAAAATTCTGATTTATTTAATTTTCTTAAATTCACCACAACAATAAATAGGGTTAGTATTCTTTGCTCTAGTGAAATTCACCTGAATTTGATTCCTAGTAACAGCCTTGCAGTGTCCATAATTATTCTTCATGAGATGGGGTGGGTTTGAGAAAATATAAGGGTCCATGGCTGAGTGCTCTCGTCCTATATACGCCATGTCAAACACTAGCATATACATATACAACAACTAATTATCCGTCGATACTGTACCATCATACAACCCTTGAATGCTACATAATTTATCACACACGTATTTGGAGGAGAACATTTCTCGCACACTAAAACGTCTTTCGTCAAAAGGCAATTCGCCCACACGCGGAGGCATTTCGCCCACATTAGATGACGTTGGTAATATTAAGAGGGTAAGTATATATGAGGAACACAAGAACTTGGCTTTGGTAAAATTGTTGTCTTTCCGCCATTAGGGGCTTTTTTCTCCAGACTTCAAAGATCCCTTTAGAACCCCTAATAGTTAGGGGACCAAAACTGAGCAGTGTCTTTAAAATCGACTTTGTGGTAACCAACGGGGACTGATTGATAAACAATGTTTACCATGGTAACAGTACAGGATATATACACACTCTATATTCGCCGGGGTTAATATGATGAGTTACGATAGGTCAATCAATCAATCATTGGGGGCATTACCGATCCGGGGGCGCGTCGCCTCGCCCACCCTACGACTCCACTCCGACGGGTCAACACGCGCGAGCTCCCATGAGGCTCTTTCCCATACAAGCAGCTCTCGACAAGAAACATTCAACTTGCCTCTCGCCACGAGCCTTGTGGGCGCCCCCTTGGCTCCTCCCACGCCGGATTTGTCTCTTACAGATACCAACCGATGGGAAGGGTCGGTTTCAGCGGTAGCGTGCCACATGCCAATATAGCCGAAGTTGGCGCTGACGGACTATGCAGGTAATAGGCCTCGATTCAGTGTCACGGTGCAATCGCGATTTGACCACGTTAATCATCCCAGCGATACCCCATGATTCTGCGAAGACAACTATTACCAAAGGCATTGATTCGTGTCTTCAAGTCACTATTTCGTGTCCATGTCTCACAACCATAGAGTAAGACAGGGATCACAAGCGATTTGAAGATCCGGATCTTTGTCCTCCTGCACAGGTACCGACAACGCCAAATACTCCCTGGAGCGAGTCCATAACACCGTGGGCTATGCCAATCCGCCGTAAGACTTCTTGACGTGACCCGCCGTCATTATGGACTGCGCTACCAAGGTATGTAAAACTTTCCAAGATCTCAATGTCCTCGCCACACGCATGAACATACTGTACTGCTTCATCTAGTAAGTCTCCAAACACCTGGACCTTGGTCATGAGCCAGGAGACCTCAAGTCCCAAAGGCTTTGCCTCCTCGTGCAGCGCCTCGAGAGCCATCACCAGGACCTCCAGCGACTCAGCAAAGATTACTGCATCATCGGCAAAAACAAGATCAGTGATCTTGGTGTTGCCAACGGATGCTCCACAATCACTTTGATCTACAACCTTGTCCAATACCCAGTCCAAACAAGCGTTGAAAAGTGATGGGGCAAGGACGCACCCTTGCCTCACTCCTGTATTCACAGGAAAAAAGCCGGATACACCTGCCCCACACTTCACAGCACTCTCAGTCCCAGAATACAGACCAGTTATCAAACCAAGTAGGTCAATGACAATGTGCAAATTGTACCATGTGCATCATTAGATAATTGCTAGATGACTAGATCAATTGCATGATAGATTTGTTTGCAATATATATATATATATATATATATATATATATATATATATATATATATATATATATATATATATATATATTATATATATATATATATACAAAAATGTTTTTGTTAAAAATGAAAATATACAAGTTATAAAATTATTTGCACATTTAAAATGCCTAACCTGAAATATAATAAAATAAGAGTAAAAATTATAAAACAGTAATAAAAATAAAAATACTACACATACCAATCAACATCGCAGTGGAGTGTGGGATTCCCACATGGTCTAAAAGCACAGGAGCGGGGTTGAGGTGCCCTGTGCGCAGAGAGACGGTTTGTGGTGGTGGGTGAGGAGGCTCTCACATATCCACCGGGTGGAGTCGTGGGAGCTTGTGTGTAATATATTAAAGTCTTGATTTGATATTGGGTGGCCTGAGGCTTCGGAATGATCCCGAATGGCTGAAAATGGTGGTTTGGACACGGGTTTGCCAGTCCTGTGAGACAGTCCCCGATGCTCCGCGATCCTAGTGGTGAGGTGGCGTTTGGTCTGCCCAATATAAGCAGCGTTACAGCTACTGCACTTAAATTGGTACACCACTGAGGAACGCAGGGCATCAGGGATTCTCTCCTTGAGTTTAAAACAATGTGCTAGCGTATAAGGGGCTTGAATACTACTCTAAGCGAGACTTGTGGATAACATTGCCGAAGCAGGAGTTGAGCTTTGTTTCGGATTTTTCCATCCGAAACAAAGCTCAACTCCTGCTTCGGCAATGTTATCCACAAGTCTCGCTTAGAGTAGTATTCAAGCCCCCTTATACGCTAGCACATTGTTTTAAACTCAAGGAGAGAATCCCTGATGCCCTGCGTTCCTCAGTGTGTACCAATTTAAGTGCAGTAGCTGTAACGCTGCTTATATTGGGCAGACCAAACGCCACCTCACCACTAGGATCGCGGAGCATCGGGGACTGTCTCACAGGACTGGCAAACCCGTGTCCAAACCACCATTTTCAGCCATTCGGGATCATTCCGAAGCCTCAGGCCACCCAATATCAAATCAAGACTTTAATATATTACACACAAGCTCCCACGACTCCACCCGGTGGATATGTGAGAGCCTCCTCACCCACCACCACAAACCGTCTCTCTGCGCACAGGGCACCTCAACCCCGCTCCTGTGCTTTTAGACCATGTGGGAATCCCACACTCCACTGCGATGTTGATTGGTATGTGTAGTATTTTTATTTTTATTACTGTTTTATAATTTTTACACTTATTTTATTATATTTTAGGTTAGGCATTTTAAATGTGCAAATAATTTTATAACTTGTATATTTTCATTTTTAACAAAAACATTTTTGTATCCGATTTTAGGCTGATGATGGCTTATGTATAGCCGAAACGTTCGAATAAACAATCAAGATGTTTCTACCCGCGCTGGTTTATATCTTCATTATTAGATCAAGATTCCCTCATGGAGAAAGTATTGCCTCTATATATATATATATATAATATATTTATATATGTTGCTATGACAACCGTTGTTGTTATATAACAATGCACATTTATTGTTTACAAATAAACTTGTAAACAAACAGATTTTAAAAGACTGCAAATCGTGAGAGAACTGGATAACTACCGTATGGATACGTGGATGTGGATTTTTTCTCACCTTGGGCAGGGGAGCATACCTGCATCCAAAGCTTTGTACATAGCTGGCGGGAAAACCGATAGTAGAGAAGTCATACGGGTGACAACTATGAACACAAGGAGGTGCCGCATTTGTGTTCAAATCAAGAGCAAGCAGACACGCGGATATTCATTCCTCCATGCTCATGATGCAGTTAGCGAAGGCGCCAACAAACTCGTCATATCATCTCCAGACACCGATGTGGCAGTTCTCGGCATGCACTATTATCCAACACTGAAGGTGCAAATGTGGATGAAGACAGGTGTCCGAGAGAAGAAACGATATATTCCACGGCATCAAATTTCGGAATCGCTTGGAAATGATTTGTGTGAGCTGTTACCGGCATTCCATGCGATCACTGGATGTGACAGTACAAGTGCGATGTTAAGTATGGGCAAGCTGAAACCTTGGACTATCGTAAAGGAACACACCGCACTCCTGCGTGGACTTAGACTACTTGGAACTTCTACAACCGCACCTAAAGAAGCGTGCGATGCAGTGCAACAATTTGTTTGTGTTCTGTACGTTCCGAAAGTGAAATGTTGCGACGTTGATGAAGCACGACACACGCTATTCACACAGACCCAAGCACGAAGCGAGAACTTGCCTCCGACATCCGACTCTCTTCATCACCATGTCAATCGAGCGAACTACCAGACATACATCTGGAAACACGCCTTGGAGGCCGAGCCATCTGTCCCACTACCCACGAGTCATGGCTGGAAAATAAACAAGGATAGACTAAGACCAATCCTCATGACACAGCAGGCCGCACCATCAAATATACTGGACATGGTGACCTGTCGCTGTGTATCATCAAAATGCAGCAAGAAATGTGGATGCCATAAGCACAAATTGGCATGCACTTAGGCTTGTCGATGCGGAGGCGGTGTGGGATGCCTCAATCCACTGAAGATCACAGCGTTGGAAGAAGATGACGATGAATCAAATTCAGATGGAGAATAATTAAATTACTATTACTCGTGCCGGTGTTGTTGATTCTCAATTAAAAATCATGATTGTTTTGTTATGTATATTGTAGATATTATTGTGTTATTTTATTTGCACGTATATAACTTATGACAAAACATGTAAAAATTCTCATTATCATTATGCTATGCGGCGTCTAAACTGCTGTAATCATGGCAATAAGGACTCGGTTCAGTCAGTGTTGTCTCGTACCATAGCAACACATGGGTATAATATAAAAATATTGTTGGCGTAGAGTTTGCAGGTTATGTGTACTCATATGTTGATCAATGTTCAGTTCAGATATATAATCTTATGCATAGTGTCGGGAAATATCTATGGAAAATCATAATTGTTTTTGGGATTGTTATTTTGTATACCATTTCATAGCAAATGTTGCTATGCAGAATTGAATTTTATATATTTGTCCATGTAGTATTGTCACCTGGTTATCCTATACACGATAACACTTTTTCTTTGTCGGCCTTATTCTATAAATGTTCTTTATATTTCCATTATAATGAACATGTTGGTCTGAAAATATGTAAGGTGTTTGTCATGGTAACCAAAAACAAGGGGGGAAGTAATAGACTATGATTTGATATGTTTAAAACGACCAGTATGTTTGTATATTAGTGAAGTTATTGTCCATTTATGTTTTGAAGTTGGCGGCGAACCGAATGTGATTTTTCCGCCTTTATTTTAGGTTTTTTTTTTGCCGTTCCATGACTAATTTGTACCAATGACCTGCATTAATTATTTCTTATTACAATAGGCCATGTTATTCTTGTCACGTGGCACCAAAATTAATTTGTAACTACATTATTTGTGATTTTAATGGACAATTTTGGTAATTTCGATAAAGTCAAATATTTCTGCGATCGCGATGGCCGCCAATCAACGAATCCCATGGGAGACATTAGTTTACAAGTGTTTAACATTGATGTGTTTTCTAGCCATATTTGTGCATCTAAAAACAGTAGGTCCTCACTTAGATTGTCCATGGGGTGCACGTGGGGTCCCGCTGACTAGACTAAACATGTTGGTCTGAAAATATTTATGTGGGTTGTCAGGTAACCCAAAAATCACCGATGAAGCTACCGATTTCGAAATTTTCATTGCCGATTTTGAAAAGTAGACAAAATTTCCTTCCAGATGGTATAATTATGAGGCTGTTACCGCTTGCTACCACGAATTGATTTTTTCATCCCATCGCCCCCCGGACTATAGAACTGTAATTATAAAGTATGGGAGATTGCCCCCCTTCCCCTCCCTGTCCCCCCTAAACTACCCCCCTGGCACCCCTCAAAATATTGTATGGTTACTACTAAGTCTAAAACCTTCACTACCATAGGTCATTAATAACCCTCCTAGGAACCCCCAAACAAATTAATTACTAAGCTGGTAAAAATTTCTCGGTTCCTTTCCTAGTCCTTAGTTCTCGCTAGAGATTATTGTTAACTTTATAGTGAGGTTAAGGATAGTCCACGGGGACGTTATAAAGACCAGCAAAGTAAGTTGTTCATCCTTTAGGTAAATACTACATGATGGGTGAGAGATCCCTCATTCGAACTTTTGAGAGCTTGCTCATATCTTAAGGACGCAGTAAGCGTTACCATTTTAATTTCATTCATTTTGCCCAGTTTTTCTTTCACAATTATAATTATGACATGATTTTTTCGGGTGAAGGCACGCGGAGTGTAGTTACCACAAATTACTTCCTGTAATTAATACTCATAAATGTTTTTAGCCCAAACCCCATGCAAAAAAAATTAATTGACATGGGCCCAAGCCGCTTACCACCTTATTATTTTATTATCCACTATTCTATTCCATTATCAACTGCCTTATTCCTCTCTGCACAGCTATCATAGGGTGCTAGCACGGCATTAACATCCTTAATTCCCTCTCTGCACCAGCAATAAGGTATTAGCAGGCATTACACCCTTATTTCCCCTCTCTGGCACAGCCATATAGGGTATAGCAATGGCATTGTCACCTTATTCCCCTCACTTCACAGCCATCATATGGTGTTAGTCAACGCATTATTACTCTTATTCCCCTCTCTGCACAGCCATCATAGGGTATTAGCAGATATTGTGCACCCTTATTATCCCTCCCTCTCTGCAACAGCCATCATAGGGTTAGCAAGAGGCATTGTCACCTTATTCCCCTCAGCCAGTAATCATAGGGTGTTAGCAAGGCATTGGTCACCCTTATTCCCTCTCGGCACATCCATCATGGGTGTTAGGAAGGCATTTGTTATGTTACTCATATCCCAGCTCTGCACAGCCCTCTAGGTGTTAGCAAGGCAGGTTTTTTCACCCTTATTCCTCGCAGCACAGTAATCATAATAGGGTGTTCGTCAAGGCCATTGTCCCCTTTCCCTCTCTGCACAGCCATCATATGGTGTTTAGCAAGGCATTGTCCCCTTATTCCTTCGCTGCTCAACCTCATAGGGTGTTAGCAGGCATTTTCACCCTTATTCCTTCTCTGCACATGCCATCATAGGGTGTTAGCAAGGCCATTGTTACTCATAGTTCCCCTCTCTGCACAGCCATCACAGGGTATTAGCAAAGGCATTAACACCCTTTTCCCTTCTCTGCACAGCCATGCATAGGGTGTTAGGCAAGGCATTGTCACCCTATTTCCTCTCTGCACAAGTACCATAGGGTGTTGAAAGGCATTGTTGTCCACCTTATTCCCTCTCTGCGAAACCATCATACAGTGTTAGCATGGCATGTGTCACCCCTTATTCCCTCTCTGCAACAGCCCATCAATATGGTGCTAGCAAGGCATTTGTCCATCCTTATTGCCCTCGGCACAGCCATCATAGGGTGTTAACAAGGCATTGTCACCCTTATTCCCTCTCTGCACAGCACCATATTAGCAAGGCAGATTGTCACCCTTATTCCCTCTCTGCTCTGGCATTAAAGGCTATCATAGAGTGTTAGTCAAGGCATTGTCATCTTTACTCCCTCACTGCACGCATCATAGGGGCTTTAGCAAGCATTACCACCCTTATTCCCTCTCTGTACAGGCCCTCCATAGGGTGTTAGCGAGCTTTGTCCCCTTATTATCTCTGCACAGCTATCCTAGGGTGTTAAGCAAGGCTCTTTCACACCCATATTCCCTCTCTGCCAGACCATCATAGGTTGTTACACGGCATTAACACCCTTATCCCTCTCTGCACACCATCATAGGGTGATATAAGCCAGGCACAATTAACACCACTGTTCCCTCTCTGCACAGCATCATAGGGTTTTAGCACGGCATTGTCCCCTTATTCCCTCTCCTTGCCCCTGGGTCACAGCTATCTTGGGTGTTAGCAAGGCATTTTTCACACTTATTCCCTCTCTGCACAGCTATTCATAACCGGTGTTAGCAAGGCATAACACCCTATTCCCTCTCGCACTAAGCCATCATAGGGTGTTAGCCAGCATTGACACTCTTATTCCCTCTCTGCACAGCCATCATAACTAGGGTATTCACAAGGCATTGTCACCCTTATCCCTCTCTACACAGCCATCATAGGGTGTGTAGCAGTCGTTGTCCATTTCCCCTCTGCATTCCGGCTATCATTCCCTCTCTGCACAGCCATCAAGGGGTGTTAGCGAAGGCATTGTCACCCTTATTCCCTCTCTGCACAGCTATCTTGGGTGTTCCAGGCTTAACACCCTAATTCCCCCCATCCTCTGAAACAGCCATCATAGGGTGTTAGCAAGGCATTAACACCCTTTTTCCCTCCACTGCACAGCCATCATAGGGTATTAGTCAAGGCATGTCCACCCTTATTTCCCTCTCTGACACAGCCCTCATAGGGAGTTAGCAAGGCATGGTTACTCTTATTCCCTCTCGCACAGCCATCATAGGCATTAGCAAAGGCTTTAACACAACAAAACCTTATTCCCTCTCCTGAAACAGCCTCATAGGGGTTTAAGCAAGGCCTTTGTCATCCTTATTCCCCTCTGCAACAGCCATCATAGGGTATTAGCTAAGGCATTAGCACCCTTAGTTCCCTCTCTGACAGCTATCATAAGGGGTTAGCATAGGCATTTGTTGTCCCCTTATTATTCCCTCTCTGCAAAACATCATAGGGTATTTGCAACGCATTTTCACCCTTATTCCTCTCTGCACAGCATCATAGAGTGTTAGCAAACATTGTCCACCCCTTATTTCCCTTCGGCGCAAACCATCATAAGGGTATTAGCAAGGCATTAACACCCTTATTCCCACTTCTGTACAGCCATCATAGGGTGTTAGCAAGGCATTGCCACCCTTATTCCCTCTCTGCACAGCCATCATAGGGTATTAGTAAGGCATTGCCAAGACCCTTATTTCCCTCGCTGCTCTGGCATTAAATGGCAATCATAGAGTGGTTAGCAAGGCATTGTCAACCCTTATTCCCTCTCTGGCAAAGCCATCATGAGGGTATTAGCAAGCATTACCAAATTTATTCGCCTCTCTGCACAGCCATCATAGTTTGTTAGCAGGCATTATCACCCTTATTAGCTCGCTGTACAGCTATCATAGGGTGTTTCGCCAAGGCATTAAACACCCTTAATTCCCTCTCTGCACCGCAATCATGAGGGTATTAGCAAAGCATTAACACCCTTATTCCCTCTCTGCACAGACATCATAGGGTGTTACCAAGGCATTGTCACCCTTATTCCTTCTCTGCACAGCCATCATAAGGTATTAGCATGGCATTAACACCCCTTTTTCCCTCTCTGCAAACAGACATCATCAGGGGTTAGCAGGCATTGTCACCATTATTCCCCTCTCTGCACAGCAATAATAAAGGGGTATTAGCAAGGCATTAACACCCTTATTCCCTCTCTGCACATCCATCTAGGGTGTTTTGACAAAGCATTAACACCATTCTTCCCTCGGTACACAGCCATCATAGGGTGTTAGCAAGGCATTAACCCTTATTCCGCTTTCTAATACAACAGCCATCATGAGGGTGTTAGTAGGCATTGTCCACCCTTTTTATTTCCTCTCTGCACATGCCTCATCAGGGTATTAGCAAGGCATGTCACCCTTATTCCATCTCTGCATGACAGCCATCAGAGGGTATTAGCAGGCAATTAACACCCTTTTTTCCACCCTCTCTCCCGGTCACAGCCCTCATAGTGTATTGACAAGTCATTGTCACCCTTATTCCCTCTCTGCCCAGATTCATATGGAGTTAGCAGGGCATTGTCACCCTTATTCCCTCTCTGACACAGCCATAATATAGGTATTAGAAAGGCATTGTCCAAACTTTTCCCTCCGCACAGCAATTCATAGGGTGTTAGCAAAGCATTGGGTCTCCTTGATCCCTCTCTAACATAGCTATCATAGTGTATTAGCAGGCAACTGTTACCCTTATTCCCTCTCCTTACGGCATTATAGGGTGTTAGCAAGGCATTATCACCCTTATTCCCTCTCTGCACAGCCTCATAGGGTGTTTAAGCAAGAACATTTGGTCATCCTTATTCCCTCACTGCCACAGCATCATCCGGGTGGTTAGCAAGGCTGCTCACCCTTATTCCCTCTCTCCACAGCTATCTAGGGTCTTAGAATGCATTACCACCCTTATTCTCTCGCTGCACAGGCTATCATAGGGTATATCAAGGCATTGTTCCCACCCTTAGTCCCCCCTCTCTGCACAGCAATCAATAGGGTATTAACAATGCCTTACACTACTATTTTATCCCTCTCTGTACAGCTATCCTATGGGTTATTAGCAAGGCAATTATCACCCATTATTCCCTCCCTGTACAGCTATCATAGGTATTAGCAAGGCTTTAACCACCCTTATTCCATCTCGGCACACATCCTAGGGTTTTACCAAGGGCATATCACCCTTATTCCCTCTCTGCACAGCCATCATAGGGTGTTAGCAAGGCAATTGTCAACCATTTCCCACTCTACACAGCACTCATATGGTGTTAGCAAGCATGTTACTCTTATTCCCTCTCTGCCACAGCAATCATAGGGTGTTAGCAGGCATTGTCACTCTTATTTCCCTCTCTAAACAGCCATCATAGGGTGCTAGCAAGGCATTGTCACCCTTTTTTCCCTCTCAGCACAGCATCATAGGGTGTTAGCAAGGCATTGTCACCCTTATTCCCTCTAATGCACAGCATCATAGGGTGTTAGCAAGGATTACACCCTTATTCCCTCTCTGCAACAGCCATCAAGGGTGTTAGACAGGCATTGTCACCCTTTATTCCCTCTCTGCACAGCTATCATAGGGTATTAGCACAGGCATTGTCACCCTTATTCCCTCTCTTGCAAAGCATCATAGGGTAGTTAGCAAGGCATTGTCACCATTATTCCTCTCTGCACAGCTATCATATGTATTTAGCAAGGCATTTCACCTTATTCCTCTCTGCACAGCATCATAGGGTGTTAGCAAGGCATTGTCACCCTTATTCCCTCCTGCACAGCCATCATAGGGTTTTAGCAAGGCATTGCACCTTATTCCCTCTCTGCACAGCCATCATAGGGTGTTAGCAAGGCATGTCACCCTTATTCCCTCTCTGCACAGCCATCATAGGTGTTAGCAGGCATTTCACCCTTATTTCCTCTCTGCACAGCCATCATAGGGTGATTAGCAAGGCATTGTCACCCTTATTCCTCTCTGCACAGCCATCATAGGGTATTAGCAAGGCATTTCACCTTATTCCCTCTCTGCACAGCCATCAAGGGTTTAGCAAGGCATTGTCAACCCTTATTCCCCTCTGCAACATCCATCTAGGTTTACCCCAAGGCCATTACAGCCTCTTATTCCCTCTCGCACAGCCATCATGGGTATTAGCAATGGCATTGTCCACCCTTATTCCCTCTCTGCACACCTCTAGGGTTTGCAAGCATTGTACCCTGTCCCTCTCCGCACAGCCATCATTGGGTTTACAAGCATTGTCACCCTTGATTCCTCTCTGGACAAAGGGTAGTATGCAAGGCTTGCCCTATCCCTTTTGCACGCTCATAGGTGTTAGCAAGCATAAACCCTTATTCCTGCCACTAGTTTACAGCATTGTCCTTTTCCTCTCTCACACACAGGGTTAGCAAGCAATCACTTATCCTGCTGCACAGCCATCTAGGGTTTAGCAGGCATTAAACACCCTTATTCCCTCCTGCACAGCCATCATAGGGTTAAAGGCATTTTCAACCCCTTTTTCCCTCCCCCTGCAAAAGCCAAAACATAAGGGTGGGGTTTAAGCATTTTCCCCTTATTCCCTCTCTGACAGCCATCATAGGGTTTAGCAAAGGGATTCACCCTTATTCCTCCTGGCCCCAAGCATCATAGGGTTTACGGATTGTCACCCTTATTCCCTTTCTGCACAGCCATCATAAAGGGGGGTTTCAAGGCATTCACCTTATTCCCTCCTGCCCAGCCCCCCAAAAGGGTGTTTCAAAGGGTTGTCCCCCCCCCTTATTCCCTCTTGCACACCCATCATAGGGGTTAGCGGGATTTCACCCTTATTCCCCCTCCCT
>JACEEZ010007757.1:10000-12500 GCA_016584305.1 Chionoecetes opilio
GGCAGGCAGGGGATAGACAGGGGGCAGGCAGGGGATAGACAGGGGCAGGCAGGGGATAGACAGGGGGCAGGCAGGGATAGACAGGGGGCAGGCAGGGGATAGACAGGGGCAGGCAGGGGATAGACAGGGGGCAGGCAGGGGATAGACAGGGGGCAGGCAGGGGATAGACAGGGTACAGGCAGGGGATAGGCAGGGGGCAGGCAGGGGGCAGGGGGCTCCGTGAAGGCTGTGCAGGGTGCGGCTTAGGAAGGCACGATTGGATATTGGGCCAGGTATGTATGTATGTATGTACGACTGCCGCTCCTTTTTGTGGCGGTCACCCGTCTCCCCTTGCCCAATAAAAGTAGAGGAGGAGGAGGAGGAAGGGAAACAGGGAGAGGAGGAGGAGGAGGAGGAGGAGGAGGAGGAGGAGGAGGAGGAGGAGGAGGAGGAGGAGGAAGGGAAACAGGGAGAGGAGGTGGAGGAGGAGTGCACATATTGCTTAGCGTCCTCTCGCCCTCTGAAATATGTATACATCCATTCCCTGCCGAGTGCTTCGAGATATCAATCGACTGGCGGCGCATGACTGAACTGCCTTGAAAACATACACGTCCATTTTCATCTCACTCGGTGTCCCGTTTTCCTCAGAGGAGATTCTGTTTGCTGAAATAAAATATGGACGACTTATCTAGTGTTTTGTTTTGTTTTAGCATCCGCGCCTGTGTATGGGGACAGGAAAAAATGCGAATGGACTGAAATTTTATACGAGAAAAAGCTGGCATTTACTTTGTGGCCTCCGAGATATGCTGAAAACTTTGCAATCTGAGGTAATCCTGGTCCCAAGAGGCCAGGAGGAGCAGGGCGAGGCAGGGGGTGGCCGGGGGGGGGGCCCCTTGCTCCTGGCGGCTTCACCTCCTGAAAAACACATCACCGATCGGATTGTCTTCAGATTTTTTAAAGCAAAGTTATTTTATTTGTATGTATTGTGAGTCAAAATGCCGCAAGTAACCTGCCAACACGAATATCCGAGGGTGAAGCACAGCTGAAAACCTGTGTTGGGAGGAGGGGTGGGAGGGAACGAAGGAGGGAGAGAAGGAAAGAAGCAGGAGGGAGCCGGGGAGGGAGAGAAGGAAAGAAGCAAGAAGGGAGGCATGGGAGAGGAAAGCTTCAAGGAGGAGGCTTAGAAGCAGGGATGGAGGAAGGAAACTGTGTAGAGATGAAGGTGGAGGAAGGATGGAGGGAGGGGGAAGGATGGAGGGAGGGGGATGGATAGAGGGAGGGGGATGGATAGAGGGAAAGGGGAAGGATGGAGGGAGGGGGAAGGATGGAGGGGAGGGGGAAGGATGGAGGGAGGGGGGAAGGATGGAGTGAAGGGGGAAGGATAGAGGGAGGGGGGAAGGATGGAGGGGAGGGGGAAGATTCTGGCCCTGCAGCTCGTGTTATAAAGGGGTGAAGCACTCGTTGTGGGGGTCATGTAAATTTCATGATGTAAATTGTGCGTGTTTATCTTTATCTCAGGGGTGATCGAAGTTGGGGTGAAGAGCCAATTGTGAAAAAAATAAACCAGACTCATAGTAAATAAAAGAAATAGGAAAAATCTAAAGAAATTGGATAAGGCATGGTAGCAGGGAGGGTGAGGCGGGTGGGAAGTAGTTGTGTTAGTTAAGACGGGGCGGTGTGAGCCTCATTATGGGTGTGAACGGACCCGGGAGCCTCGGCCTCATTAGCACGCCCTGCCTCGCCCCCTTACCTACCTCCCTCCCGCCCCTCCCACCCTCCCTCCTGGTGAATCGCTGCCGCCGCCGTCTGAGGGAGAGGCTAGGGTAGGGAGGAAGGAGGTAAGGGAAGTCCTAGCGGTGGGTTTTCAGGCACAAATGATTCCCCTAACAAGTCCCGAAGCGAGATCATTACCTGCAACTCTTGTAGTTTCTGATCCTTAATGATACACTTTGCGCCCTCTTCGTTCCCCCATCCCGCTGTTCCCCAAGGAGACGCGCTTCCCCCGCCTGGCTCTCCGGCAGGCTGAAGGGCGGAGGCCAGGCGCCGCCACTCACACAACCTGCCGTGAAGTATCTGAAAAACGCAGGACCGGAAAGCTTGAATACCGGTCAGGTCATCATCCTTGGAGGTGATAAAAACTGAAGACCTTACCCCCATCACCACTATGGCCACCGCCCTACCAATGCGGATAACCCCCCCCTCCATACACCCACACACACACACGCACACACACACACACACACACGGCAAACTTACAGGTACACTCTACCTTGCTCACTCTTTCTCTCCCTCCCTCTACCTCTCTTTCGTGCGCGCTCAAGGACACATGCTTATATCTCACTCACTTACGTTCAGAGTGGCACCCACTTACGCGGCACTCTCTGCTATAAGCGCAGGTGCCGGAAACGTCACCCTTGAAATGACTGATATTCTGAGAGCTTTTCCAGTTATCTCTCGGCCTGGACGCGAGGCAGACGGCTCTACTTTGATGCGTGAGGCTCGAAGTAGCTCGATACATGAA
>JACEEZ010007757.1:17500-20000 GCA_016584305.1 Chionoecetes opilio
GATCTCAAACACACACACACACCACACACACACACACACACACACACACACACACACCACACAACACACACACACACACACACACACACACACACACACACACACACACACACACACACACACACACACACACACACACACACACACACACACACACACACACACACACACACACACACACACACACACACACACGGGATATAAATGACGTAAGTATTGCGTGTCCCATCTTCATTTATGTCCAAGATAAAGCAGACTATAAAGGATTCGAACCTACAACCTGACGAGGCAACTGGACTATGTTAAAGACAAGACGCTGTGGGTTGGGTTAAAGTCTGTTTCTTTGTCAAACATGGCGTTGATATGCACGAGATAACCTATGTTAGTCTCTTTATATTTTTCATTTTCTCTCTCTCTCTCTCTCTCTCTCTCTCTCTCTCTCTCTCTCTCTCTCTCTCTCTCTCTCTCTCTCTCTCTCTCTCTCTCTCTCTCTCTCTCTCTCTCTCTCTCTCTCTCTCTCTCTCTCTCTCTCTCTCTCTCTCTCTCTCTCTCTCTCTCTCTCTCTCTCTCTCTCTCTCTCTCTCTCTTTTCCGCCTCCACTTACCTTCAGCCCTTCTCACCCCTCTCACTCTTACCTCCCTCTCTCTCTCTCTCTCCTTCCTCCTCCTCCTCCCTCCCCTCTACCCCTCCTATCCCCCCCCTCCCCCTTACCACCAGGCACTCCCTTCCATTACAAGCTTTGTTCAGTATCTCTCCTTCTGCCGTATTTTGCGTCGGCTTGCCTTTGCTCTATATATTTCTGTTTTACTCTCTCTCTCTCTCTCTCTCTCTCTCTCTCTCTCTCTCTCTCTCTCTCTCTCTCTCCTTCTCTCTCCTCTCCTCTCTCCTCTCTCTCCCCTTCTCTCACTCTCCTCTCCTCCCTCTCTCTCCCTTCTCATTCATACCTCTCATCTCTCTCTCTCCTCTCTCTCTCTCTCTCTCTCTACTATCTCTCCATCTATCTATCATCTACTTCCCTCTCTCCTCTCTCTCTCTCTCTCATCCTACATCAATCTCTCTCTCTCCCTCTCTCTCTGCTCTCTCGTCTCTCTCTCTCTCTCTCTCTCTCTCTCTCTCTCTCTCATCTAATTCTTCTATATTACCCTCTCTCTCACTCTCTCTCTCTCTCTCTCTCTCTTCTCTCTCTCCTCTCCTCTCTCTCTCTCTCTCTATCTCTATCTTCTACTTCATCTTCTATCTCTACCCCTCCTCCTTCTCCTTCTCCTCTTCTCATCTTCTCTCTCTCTCTCTCTCATCTTCTCTATCTTCTCATCTCTCTCCTCTCGTCTCCTCTCTCTATCATCGCTCTCTCTCCTCTCTCTCTCTTCTCTCTCTCTCTCTGCTCTCTCTCATCTCTCTCTCTTCTCTCCTCTCTCTCTCTCTTCTCTCTCTCTCTCTCTCTCTCTCTCCTCTCTCCTCTCCTCTCTCTTCTCTCTCTCTCTTCTCTCTCCTCTCATCTTAGCTAATACATCTTCATATCTATCTCATCATAGTTGTCTGTATTAAAATAACCCAATTTCGGCCAGATGTTCTAAGAGGAAGCTTATTAAGAGGAGGCGGGTTGTGTGGTGTGTTCAGACTTGAATGAAGAGTAGGAGAAAGAAGAGATGAAAAAGGTTGTAGGGGGTGGAGGAGGGGGAAGAGGAAGAGGAGGAGGAGGAGGAGGAGAAGGAGGAGGAGGAGGAGGAGGAGGAGGAGGAGGAGAGCCGTAAGGGAGCAGCGAATAATTGCTAACGAAGGGGAGGTAGAGGAAATGAGGCAATTTAGATGGAGGGTCATCACCACCTCGGTTTTAAAGAAATAGAATGACTGAATTACACCACTCAGACCAATGCCTTGCCGTCCACACCCATCACCGAACACCAGAGAAAGAACACGATGCTTACTGAAACACCTATACCATTAATTCACTAACAATTACCACCTGAGCGATGCATTCTGCTTGAAAACGCTTTAGATTCACCCCTTAGAATAATGCATTGAGATATAGAGCGCTAGGATAAAAGGGAAAGAGTAGATTTAGTGATTCTCTTTTGGAACACCAGGTGGCTTTCGCATGGTTGATGATTCCCATGTCTAATGCTCCTTCATCCCCCTTCCTCCCTCTTCATACCCCTTCTCTTCATGCCCTCTGCCTCCCTTTCCCTTAAGCGGCAGTCGGGAAGAGGCTGAGGCTTAAGAAACAGCTGTGTGAAAGGGCAACGTGCTTTTAGTAATGATAAAAAGCTCTCATACTTTGCCATTTGTCAGTCCAAATTACCTGGTCTTTTATTGCATCCATTTATCGTTTTGGCTTTAATCTAATGTCTTCATAGTTCTCTTGCCAATGTACAATTATTCAAACATACAAAATACATCTCTTAGCATACAAAATACATCTCCCACACTCTGTTCTTTTCGGTTTACGTGGTTTTGTATTATTTAATGTCCAGATGAACCGTGTCAGGAGGCTTGAGAGGAA
>JACEEZ010007757.1:22500-32500 GCA_016584305.1 Chionoecetes opilio
CCTTAAAGAAAAAAAAAAAAAACATCACCGACACCCTACCAATTCCCTCATTCACCAACACCCTACACATTCCGCTGTCATCCACCACCACCCCTACACATTTCCCTCATCCACCACACCCTACACATTCCCTCATCCACCAACACCCTACATCATTCCTCTCAATCCATAGCCCCAACAACAACCCCTAACAACATTCCCCTCATCCAAGGGAATAGCCCCATACACCTACACATTCCCCTCATCCACCAACACCCTACACATTCCCGTCATCCACCAACACCCTACACATTCCCCTCATCCACCAATACCCTACACATTCCCGTCATCCACCAACACCCTACACATTCCCCTCATCCACCAATACCCTACACATTCCCCTCATCCACCAACACCCTATCACATTCCCGCATCCACCACAGACCCATACACATTCCCCTCATCCACCTATACCCTACAACATTCCCGTCATCCCACCAACACCCTTACACATTCCCCTCATCCACCATACCCTACACATTCCCTCATCCCACCAACACCCTACACATTCCCCTCATCCACCAACACCCTACAGCATTTCCGTCATCCACCAACCCCTAGCACATTCCCTTCATCCACATCACATGGTATTACTATTACTGATATTTGTAATGCCTTTTATAACTTCGCTATGTTATCTGTGTGCGTGTGACGACAATAAATCTTCTCTTAAAAGATAGGGCATTTAGATCAATTACAGGTTATAAGTTAATAGTGAACTAGATAATATATCGAAATGGGTTTTAGCTTACTAACTATCTGGTAAACCTAATAAAACTAATTATATACTCTTTCAAAATCGTTCTGTTGCTAATATTTAGGCTCAGTTTACCTTGGAGAAATGAAATTCAGATAGTCACTTACATATATTTCTGGGTGTTATTTTGACGACAAATTTAATTGGAAAAAACATATACAATCTGTAAATTTGACCTTATCAAAATGTGTGGAATTTTCCTACAGAATTTAGGCACAACTTAACGACTGAAGGCTTTTCGATGCTATACTATTCTTTATGTTATCCATATATATTTTACTGGTTTGTCCTGTCTGGGGATGTACTTGCTTCCACTGTAAAAGATGTTTTCAATTGCACAAAAGAAAAATATAAGGAACATTTACCTTTAATAAGCAGTATGATACAATACAGATTTATTATTTAATGATTTAGGGTAACTGAAATTTTGAGTTGTTTAAAAAAATATTTTCTTGTACCTTACAACTTTTAACAATGGTATAAATTATAGTAGTTATAGTAATAAATTATTTAAAGTTCTTCTCCACAGTCAAGGTACCGGGGAAACCATATTTGACCGATATGTCCACAAACCAACAACACATTATATAAGAACATTCACTGCCCTGTGTTGGTCCCTAATTGGTGGGAGACAATTTACACAACATTTGAAAATTTTACAATTTTAATAACATGTAAAACTAGACTTAAGATTTACTTTTTCCATCAACAGAATCAAAACATTAGGGATTACTATGAATATTCTTCACATCGATTATTATTTTCAGTAGCAAAATTAGTTTTTATTGTATCAATCAACTTGGTACTTGTTATAGGTAGTTAACATTTTTTTTTATTTGTAAATATAGTTTTTATTATTGCCGCCCTTCATATTTTTTATAATATTTTGTACACGTTCCTGTCCGCCAGGGAGCTGTTGCTCGGCGGACTAATGGCCTAAGATCACATTTGTATGATAATTATATAATATATGTACTTCTACAGATATGGCAAGTAAACTAAACTAAAACTAAACTAAACTCATCCACCCATCCCTACCATTCCCGTCATCCACCATACCCTACCATTCCCGTCGCATGTCCCACCACACCGTAAGCACATTCCCCTCATCCACCAATACCCGACATCCTTCCCCACTACACATAACCACCAACACCCTACACATTCCCCTCCTATCCACTCAACATACCCTACACCAATAAACCGTCATCCACCCCACCCTACACATTCCCCTCATCCACCAATACCCTACACATTCCCCTCATCCACCAACACCCTACACATTCCCCTCATCCACCAATACCCTACACATTCCCGTCATCCACCAACACCCTACACATTCCCCTCATCCACCAATACCCTACACATTCCCCTCATCCACCAACACCCTACACATTCCCCTCATCACCAACACCCTACAGATTCCCTCATCCACCCATACCCTAGCACATTCCCTCAGCCACCCAACCCCTACCATTCCCCTCATCCACCTAATACCTCTAAACATTCCCGTCATCCACCAACACCCTACACATTCCCCTCATCCACCAATACCCTACACATTCCCCTCATCCACCAACACCCAACACTTTCTTCCTCTCTCTTTTAATGACTCTTTAGGGCCATTCTGTCACCCAAAAAGCAGATGTCACAACTTACCATCACTCATTACTACTTATTACTACCCTAATTTCACCAGCCAACAGTCACCACCCATCCCCTCATCCACCACCACCACCGTTGCAAACATCCGTATCTATTCCCCATGTCCTGTATTTTTATGTATTCCACCAGGCGCGTCGCAATTTCGAGAGTCGACTATACAGTTGGCAATTACACGCAATTACCCTCATGCCCTCGCGGTGTCATCTATACAGGTCACCCTAAACGCTATTTCCACGCCCTTGCCAACCACTCGTCCTTCCCTGCCTCGCTAGTATTCGTCAGGGGAAATAAAACTAGATCTGTCAGTGACGTGTGTGTGTGTGTGTGTGTGTGTGTGTGTGTGTTTGTGTTTGTGGGTGTGTCGTTTGCCTCGTAGCTTTCCCCCGAACACTGGCGAAGGGATGAAGGAAGGGATGTGTTATTATATGCTACTCTAGCCTGGTTAACACGCCCTTTCGCTGTAGTCTGCGTCAGGAGAAATGTAGATATAAAAATAATCACCCAGGGAATCATCTCTCCCGTACTTCCTATTTTTTCTGATGACTGACGAAAAGTAACGATTGGAAAAAGGGGAAACGGAAGGAGTGTTTTTCTCCAAGGATTCACGACCCACTCTAGGTATTTTTACTTACCTCAGTAGCGACTCTGTTCTATTTAAGGGTTGAAGTCTAAAGGGCGATGGTCTATCTCGATAATCTGACGACCTACGCTGCGCCCCTACACCGCTGAGTTGTTAATGGGCTGCGGCGTCAGGTGGGGCGGGGGCGTGAGGGAGTTGATGTCGGGTGTTGGGCGTGTGTTGGCGGTGATGTGGGATTTGTGAGGGAGTCAGAGGGATTCACGTAAGGGGATTTAGCTTGAGATAGGGAGTGAGAGAGAGAGAGAGAGAGAGAGAGGAGAGAGAGGAGAGAGAGAGAGTCGAGAGAGAGAGAGAGAGAGAGAGAGAGAGAGAGAGAGAGAGAGAGGAGAGAGAGATGAGAGAGAGAGAGTAGAGGAGAGAGAGAGAGAGAGCGCAATAGTATATGGTGAGTATAATCTTTGTTAAGGCTTGGCTTGATGTGTTAGTATGTGTGTGTTATTGGGGGTCAAAGAAATTATTAAAAACCAGGTGAGAATTTTGTCAGTCAATACAGGTGTGTGTGTGTGTGTGTGTGTGTGTGTGTGAGTCATGCATGAGAAGTCAGTCAGGTAGTGAGAGGAAGTCAGGGCGAGTCATGCAGAGTGAGTCAGGTAGAGTCATGCAAGCAGATGGAGGGAGGAAGGAAGTGGAGGCAGCTGGTCGCTCACTCTCCCTCCTGCTGCTGCTGCTGTTACTCTGCTCCGCTCTGCTGCCGACGCCAAGTGGAGGCCGCACGCACCTGTTCCACCTCCTCCACATCACGCAGCCACCACCACCACAAACTGCTTCACCATCAGCACCACAATTCACCACCATCATTAGAAACTCCCTTACCATCATCACCATAATTCACCACAATCACCACCACCACAAACTGCTTTACCACCATCACCACAGTTCAACACCATGACAACCACCACTATCACGCCACCATCATCACCACAAACTGTTTCACCATCACCACAACAATTCACCAACACCACCACCACAAACTGCTTCACCATCACCATCAAAACTCACCACCATCATCACCACAACTCACTACCATCACCACCACCACTATAAAACGAGAAGTCTTCAGGTAATTGCTCTCACCTGTACCTGGACGAGAATAAAAATAGGAAAATATTTTACCTAGGCTACCTTTTGTTTTTTTTAGAGAACATGTGTTATTGTTCACTTATTTCACATTAATTCACACCTACGTCATGTATTTATTCACTGTTATTATTGTTTATTATTATTATTATTATTATTGTATTTTTTTAAGGCTGAAACTCGCCTCTAAAAACAGCAGCGAATGTTACAAATAAAGAACAAAACATAGGATGCCGGGCGGAAAATTGCAGCGAATCTATAATGCAAAATATTAGGAGGGGATAAAAACAACTTTAATTATTAGTTAGAAGAAGTAAGATTAGTCGATGCATTTCATCAGGTTTGGGCGGCGCATGGGTCCTAATTGGTGTGTTTAGCGGAGGGTCGTCGGCGGACTGGGTGATTAGTTGACCTTCCGCATCATAATCCGCGTCTATTTCTGACCCTAATCACCCGCCTAATTGACCAATAAAAACACGACCAGAGCAACTCCGGGACTCACATCACCTGCCCCTAATTGCGCTTCCCTCCACCCTTCCCATATCATTTCCCTCCATCCCTCCACTCCTTCCCTCTTCCTTCCTCCCTTCCATTCCCTCTTCCCTCCCTTCCCTCCATTCCTTCCCTCCTCCCTCCATCCCTTCCACCTTCCCTCCATCCCTTCCCTCTTCCCTCCCTTCCCTCCATTCCTTCCCTCCTCCCTCCATCCCTTCCATCTTCCCTTCATCCCTTCCCTCTTCCCTCCCTTCCCCCTTCCCTCCTCCCTTCCATTCCCTCTTCCCTCCCTTCCCTCCACTCCTTCCCTCTTCCTTCCTCCCTTCCATTCCCTCTTCCCTCCCTTCCCTCCACTCCTTCCCTTTTCCCTCCATCCCTTCCCTCTTCCCTCCATCCCTTCCTCTTCCCTCCATCCCTTCCCCCTTTCCCTCCCTTCCCCCTTCCCTCCTCCCTTCCATTCCCTCTTCCTCCCTTCTCTCCATCCCTCCCCCTTCCCTCCACCCTTCCCCTCTTCCCTCCTCCCTTCCCTTCATTTGTAATTTCGTGTAGTGATGTATTTTTCCTTATATATATTTTGCTTTGTTCTTCTGTTACTGTAATTGAATTTGTATTTTTACCTGTATGTCTGAAAAGTACTTTAAATTGTGTTTTGTGTGTACGAACATTCGGTTTATTGTCTCCGTGTAGCCGTCTTTCACTCTGCACCTTTGTTTCATTGGCAATAGATGTATGCTAATTTTTTAAACCTTTCCATATCTTTTAACCTCCCTCCTACTTTCCTCTCTCTCTCTCTCTCTCCTTCTCTCCGCCAGTCTCGTCTTCTCTCTCTCAGTCATCGTCTCTCTCTCTCTCGTCGTTAATCTCTCTCTCTCTCTCTCTCTCTCTCTCTTCAAGCCATACACCATCTCTCCTCGCAAACGGTGTTATCGGCTATTCGTTTTTGAGTCCTCCCAATGCCAGTTGTGTGTGTCCATCCTTCACTCCTCCCTCTCTCTCTCTCTCTCTCTCTCTCTCTCTCTCTCTCTCTCTCTCTCTCTCTCTCATCTGTTTGACTCTCCATGCTACCCCTCGTCCCTTCATTCTCTCTATGCAACCTCGTCCATCTTCTCTCCTCTCTCAAGCGCCTTTACATTTGGAGATCATTCAGTCCCTCTCCCTCTCGTTTCATTCTGTCTGCCTCCTCTTCCTCCTGTTCTTCCTACCTGTGATATACCTGCATCCTATATACCTACCTCGCCCTACACTTCCTCCTCCTCCTCCTCCTCCTCCTCCTCCTCCTCCTCCTCCTCCTCCTCCTCCTGCTCTCCCTGTCGTTCCATTCTGTCTTCCTCCTTTTCCTCCTGTTCTTCCTACCTGTGATATACCTTTACCTTATATCCCTCCTTCTTCCTACACTCCCTCCTCCTCCTTTCTCCTCTCTCTTCTACCGCCATCCTCCTCCCTCCTCCTCCTCCGCCTCCTCCTCCTCCTCCTCCTCCTCCTCCTCCTCCTCATCCTGCTCCTCCTCCCAGTAGCGTCATGCAATCAACAATCACGTGTCACTTTGTTTTGGATCGCGGGTGATGGATTGGCTCGGGTTGGGCGGGCTGTGGTTGGGCGGGAAGGGTGACGCGTTGTGAGGGTCTGCTTAGCGAACTCACAATCCACCGCGTCTGCTGTATCTAGTCCACCACCTGCACCCTCATCCATTATCTGAGATTTATGTACTATTAACCTTGAGCAGTCCGAGAGGTACAAAGGTGCGTGTTTCTCTTTTTTTTTTTGGGGGGGGGGGGGGGAAGGATGGAGGGGGTGTTAATTGTCCCTCAAAAAACATTCACTCGACGGGTTTTGTTTTTGTTTTTCTATCTCATTTTACTTCATTTACTTTCTCTCTCTCTCTCCTCTCTCTCCTCTCATCTTCCGTCATCTCTCATCTCTCTCCGTCTCAGTCTCGATCATCTCTCTCTCTCTCTCTCTCTCTCCTCGTCCCCTCTCTCTCTCGCCTCTCCTCTCTCTCTCTCTCATTCCCATCAGGGCTACTTGAGAGAGTGTAATGGGTAGACGTTTGCCAACACTCATCCCTCGGACAGACACCTACGATTGGAGGATGAGGAGAAGAGAATGGAGGAGGAGGAGGAGGAGGAGGGAGGAGGTCGGTCCGTGTGAGGTATCGCGTCTTCAACCATCAACATGCGCTGAATGCCGCCGCTTCATGCCCCGCCAATTATTCACATTTCTTCGTCTACACTATTTATTTACAGTCCTAACAGAGCATATTAAGGGTAGGGAGCATGGCAAACCCGGCTATTTATGCTACACCCGCCGTGAATTTGGAGCAATATCTTGTTTCTCATTTCATTTGGCAGAATTATTGCAGTTATTAAATTCCTGATGATACGATTCCCGGCAGGAGTGAGTCAGAATCATCTGCAAACCACGTCCTTGTTTCAGCCTCGCCGCCCCCCGGACACACGCGGCCTGAACGCTGCCTTGTGCGAGTGAGCGTTCGTTTCTGCTACTGTGATTGGACATTCTAAATGCCAATTTACCAGCTAATGGTCATTCCTGCCATCCTTTTACTAAGTGAGAAAACTGTTCGTGTTCCTGAGCAAGGGAGTGGCGGTCGCTTCTACTGGGCCACTCTCTCTCTCTCTCTCTCTCTCTCTCTCTCTCTCTCGTCTCTCTCTTCTCTCTCTCTCTTCTCTCTCTCTCTCTCCTCATCTCTCGAAAGGGTGGATGTGCAGCAAGGGCTCTCTAGCTCTCGTCTCTCTCCCATCTTTCTCTCTCTCTCTCTCTTCTCCGCTCTCTCTCTCTCATCTCTCTCTCTCTCTCTGCTCTCTCTCTCTCTCTCGTCTCTCTCTCCTCCGTTCTCTCTCTCTCGTCTCTCTCTCTCTCTCTCTCTCTCTCTCTCTCACAGGGGGATGTGCAGTAAGGGGTGTCACAAAGTGCGCGCCTCGCCGTGTCCCCAGCTAAGTGGTGGGGACGCCTCGCTGCCCACCTTCACCTCCTCCTTCCTTTCTTCCTTCTCCCCTTCTTCTTACCTTCCCTCTTCTTCCTTCCTTCCTTCCTTCCTCCTGCTCCTCCCCTTCTCCCCTTCTTCCTACCTTTCCCCCACTTCTTCCCTCTCCCCTTCTCCCTACCTCCTCCTTCCTTTCTTCCTTCTCCCCCGTCCTTCTTCCTACCTTCCCCCGCTCCTTCCCTCTTCTCCTGCCGGCAGTGGTGACCGACACACGCCAGGCACCGAGGCAGCGAGGGGGATGAAAGAAGCGACATGCAAGGCAACGGCGGGACTCCAGGCAACGGCGTCAATAACACTCCCACCGACGGATTAACAGAAAGTATTGTTATGTGATTGCTTTCTTGGTGTTCAGGAAGAGAAGAGAGAGAGATAGAGAGAGAGTAGAGAAGAGAAGCGAGCAGAGAGAGGGAGAGAGGAGAGAGCGAGAGAGAGTAGAGCTAGAGGAGTGGAGAGAGATTAGCTTTATTGAACATTTATTGCCTTATGTCATATATTTTCTAAGCCAACTATGACTATGTGTAACTGAGATTAATGACTGTTTATATAAAAAATAACAGAGAGAGAGAGAGAGAGAGAGAGATAGAGGAGAGGAGAGAGGAGAGAGATGAGATAGTTAGAGAGGGTGCAGAACCGACAAGACAGACGACAGACGACACAGACAGACAGACAACAATCAGACAGACAGTAGAGAGGAGAGAAAGACCAGTGTGAAGAGACAGTATGATAATGAGAAAAAAGAGAGAGAGGAGAGAGAGAGAGAGAGAGAGAGAGAGAGAGAGAGAGAGAGAGAGAGAGAGAGAGTCCAGCCTGCCTTAGGTAAAGTTTGGTCGGTCATGTGTATACTCCGGCTAACTCGCTTTAAGTCCATTTAAACTTGTGCCTTTGGTCTGTAACGACATTAGGCCACTTTTACGGTTCCCATTAGCGTCAATTTAATCTTCACAGAAATATTAAAGTCTTTTACATTTTGATGGTTATAATGGAGTTATGCTTTTTTTATTGGTGCCAGCAAAGGGGAGAGAGAGTATATTCTTTTGTTTATCTCTTTTAAGAATGCAGAAATGATTTATGTTATTTATTTTGTTCTGTCTCTCTGTCAGTATGTGTGTGTGTGTGTATGTGTGTGTGTGTGTGTGTGTGTGTGTGTTGTGTGTGTGTGTGTGTGTGTGTTCTTGGTACTGTTTATGTGTCTTAACCAGATTTCTGCTTCGTCTTGAAAATTAAATATCACAAATTCAGTAACTTCCTCGCTCATTTTTTTGTTCATCCTGGTATAAAAAAAATCATGTAACTCCTTCTGATTCAACATTTTGGTATTTTCTAATCATACGTTCGCATATTTTTCATAGGATGTGATTGATCTTGATAAATGTTACTGTTTGTTGTACGTACTGGGCTATAAAGACTTGGATTAGGTTTTTATTGAGTGTTTGTGTTGCTTAAACTCTCTCTCCTCTCTCTCTCTCCTGTATCTCCTCTCTCCTCTCTCTCCTCATCTCTCTCTCCTCTCTCTCTCTTCACTCTCTCGCTCTCTCTCTCTCTCTTCAATCTCTCCCTCCAGGTCTCTCTCTGTGCGTCTCTCGCTCCTCTCTCCTCCTTCTCTCTCTTGCTCTACATCTTCTCTCTCTCTCTCCTCTCTCTCTCTCTCTCCATCTCTTCTCCTCTCTCTCATCTCTCTCTCTCTCTCACACACAACACACACTGTCTCTCATACTGTCTCTTCCTCTCACACTGTATCTCTCTCTATCTGCCTGTCCTCGTCTGTCGTCTCTCTCTCTCTCGCTCTCATCCGCATCTCTCTCTCTCATCTCTTTCTCTTCTCTCTCTCTCTCTACGATCTCTCAACTCCATCTCTCTCTCTCTCTTCTTCTCTCTCGTCTCTCTCTCTCTCTCGTCTCTCTCTCTCTCTCATCTCTCCCCTGTCTCTCTCATCACTGCTCTCTCTCTCACACTGTCTCTCTCTCTCTCTCTCTCTCTCTCTCTCTCTCTCCTCCTCTCGTCCTCTCTTCTCTCACATCTCCTCTCTTCCTCTCTCTCTCTCTCTCTCTCTCTCTCTCTCTCTCTCTTCTCTCTCGTCATCTCTCTCTCTCTTTCTCTTCCTCTACCTCTACCTTCTCTCTCTCTCACACGGAGTACACGTCCTCATCACTGTTTCACCCGGAGTGTTCTCGCAGGCCGGCGTGGTGAAGTGTCTGTCTGTCTGGGTGTCGGGAGCCGCTACTTGAGACGCGCAGAGTTGGGCCCGACTGCCTCATCGCACTCTTGCTAATGTAACTACACCCATTAGCCAGGCCACGCCCCCCTTGCTAACTACGGCTTGGACCTC